>VDFB02000015.1:568022439-568496287 GCA_007258455.2 Sequoia sempervirens | reverse complement strand
GACAACACTAGCCCCCACACACAAGCAAACAACATAAACAACAAGTGGCTGGCACTAAACATTCAAATGAGACTACCTAAAACAAGAATCAACCAAAATCACAAGGACTTTCACAAAGACTTCCAGATACTTCCAGGGGCCAAACACATAACACAAACAAATATGAAACCCAAAAGCTGATCATTATACCACAACATATACAATGAAGTACATAACATCATTTGCACAATCTTATAACATGGTAACCAACTTTTAATTTCTCTTTATCAGCAATTCATAATCAAGACCAACAATGCATATCCTTGGTACAATTGATCCTTACACAGAACAAAAGACCCAACATAGGATTTCAAATATATGAAGGGATTATCAACATAAATACAATAACACATACAATCACATACGATACAACACAATACATATCAAAGGATAGAGTTATATCCTCTTATACAACCTTCATAACTGAACTAATTTTTCCTCTAGACAACAGTAAATTTGTCATCTATAAAACAACCATAAAATAGCCAAATCAACTCAAAATTTAAATCTGTCAAAGACCCATTTCAGATTTGGCCATCAAATACTCACCATCGTGGGCGGAATTAACCAAAAATGAATAATTTTTTTATAAAATGCAAAACAAAAGACGACTCTCATAAAAACCCTCTTTTCAGCATACCCGATTATAACCAAATGACAAAATGAGAAACCCAACAATTAGATCTTTTCCAAAATATAAAATATTAAAATTTTAATTAATTTAACCACTTTCAAATGCCTATAAATCTAAAATCCTAGTCTACCATTGGCTGGTTACAGTTACAGGGAGAAACAAGAGTATTTGCAGTCATGGAGGAGCAGCCTGACATCAGCCCTATGTTTCAACCATATCTCAAAAAAAAAAATCTAAGTTTTTGAGATTTTTGGATAGAATTTAAAAGACAATGAGATAAAATAACCCTTTAAATATTTCACCAACCCAGTTTGTAAAAACAAAATTATGGATGATGCAAGAAAACCATTTTACTAAAGACAATAAACATATATTGATTTTTATTTTGGAATAAATAAATGTTTTATTCACACACAGAATAAAAATATCTATCATTTATTTTCAAAAATCAGAGAGAAAGAAATCAATCAAATGATTCGTACATTTAAAAAGAAAATTTAAACAAAAGATTCCAACATCCAACTTGGATCCAACGCTCGGCATGGACGAGAATTTGATGTTGAACTCAAAAACTTTCAACTTCCAACTCCTCAATCCAAAATTCTCCCAAAACCACAATTCACTAGCAAAATCCATTCCCCTCAAATCATAATTAAATTCCAATCCACTCTCCAAATTTTGATTCAAAACCATTCCAATTTTTTCAAAAACCTTCTAGAAAAATTATTTCAAAACCACGTAAAATCTCTCCATTCTCAAAATGCCCAAAAATCCCTTCAAAATCCTCTAAATTTCATGCACAAAAAAAATTGAAAGTCTCATTTCCCAATTTTTTTCCATAAATAAAACTAATTAAATTAAAAAAAAAAAAAAGAAAGTAACTTCCTTTCTTCTTCCTCAAAAGACTTTTCTTTTCCAAAATAAAACAAGGAAATAAAATTCTCTCATAAAATAAAATATTAAAATATTAAATTAAAGTCTATCCTCATCCCACTAATGAAATAATTAAAATAAAATAAATAATCAAATTAACTCACATAATTAACTCATTTGTTTAGGGTTTCCCACCAAATAAATTCAAAATATTATAAGAGATAAAATAACTCCCTTAAAAATAATCACTCCACCAAAATAGTAAATCAAACACAAATATAACATATGCTTACATATTAATATTTAAATACTTATTAATAAACATATTAATATTTAATAAATAACATTAGAATATGTTAATATTTATAACCTTATTTTCATAAATATAATACATATATAATCATAATAATAGTAATAACCAATATCCGCACACACTAAAGAATAATCATAGCAATATATATACATATATATAATAACATAACTGATCTAGAAGCTAACTTCACTTAAATAGGTCATAATCAGAGACCAAGCATAAACCAAAAAATAACTTCTCACATAAAATAAACATTCACATCAAAACATAAATAACGAGAATGATCACAACATTGACTAACTTGACTTACCAAAGGAATTAACACCGTTAGAACTGAATCCACACTCAAAGCTAAACATTGGAGTCGCACAATCACATAACCCAACAAAAACATTCACACATGTGCAACACTCCAACCATAGGGTAAAGGAGATCGGGCATTGTCCCTTGACAACCCGAAAATGTGGTCACACACTGAATCAATTATCCCTACTTAGGGACAATGGCTAGGGTTAGGGTAAAACTTGAGCCTAAATGTTATCTCCTCAACCACCATTAGGATTAGAGGCATGCTCAGACTTGCTAATTCAGGTGGAGACGTAGCCTAGTACCTGTTCAGTCAAACATACAAATTAGAGCACATGTGCATAATAGCCGAAGCACTAGGAAAGAAACTCTAGCAAACATATCTCATTCTTGTATGTCCCCATACATCCAATGGTACGATGCCGCTCTTCCTCCTAACCTAACAGTATACTATTGCATCACCCAACTATCTAGATAAATCTCTGCATAATAATAATAATAATAATAATAATAACATAAAAATATGTGTCATACTCACAAAAGTACTAACAAAAGCTCATGTTCCATTTGTAATCGCAACACTTGAACACAAGTCAGTACCTCTTCATGATAATATATATAATCATAATCAAAATCATAATATCATATCATCATGATAATAATATATCAAAATCATGCGAAAATCCTAAAGATAACCAAAACACTTCCATAGCACAAATATGCCCATAGATTGCATCCTAGTAACAATCAAGTCTGAACACACACATCATAATAAACCTATCCTTAAACATATATAATAAGTCCTTTCCTAACCTTCTCACATAGTCCATAAATTCATAATTTACAACATCAACTGCTTAACATCACTAGCACATACCTTTAAATGTCCCTATTATTTTACCTTCATCTCCAAGTTTCAAAGCCAAACTACCTGCACATCCACGGTGAGAATGGAGGGGCACTACAACAACCTTCTAGATCCAAGGTTTTGACATCAATGATAATAATTCTAAATCATCTTCAACAACTTCTCAACACACTTTGCTATAAACAACATTTGTTTGCTACAAACAACACCGTTTTGCTATAAACAACATTTGTTTTGCTACAAACATCATTTTGCTATAAATAGCATTGTTTTGCTACAAAAAACATTATTTGCTAAAAACAACATTTTTTTGTTACAAACAACATATCAGTATGTGAAAACTGTTCAAATAGACCTATTCAATTCTTTTACTTCTTGTATTATTGATAAACGATATGTCAATCTGTAACAATATTTTACATGGAAGTTATATGATATATTTTTTTTAATTTCAGAATGTATGCACAAAATAATAACTTAAGTTGACACATATATGTGTATGCACATAAACCTTCGTCTATGTACATACACATACTTGTGACATACCTTCTTTTGTTATTTATTTAATTCATTCTTAGATGAATGCTGAATTGTGTTGAATGTAATCATGTGACATATGAATGAAATGTATGGATAATATATTGATCAATTCCATTTGAATAATTTTTTCTAATTTTTAATAAGTTGAAAAAATAAGTAGACTAAATTACTTTTCCATAGATATGTGTGTAAAGAATATTCTTTTTATTGAGTAAAACAACAACACCTTAGTAGACTATAGCACCTCAGGGTAGATAGTTGCTATGGAATAACTGTGTTGCTGAAAGTTACCTTCCGGGACAAGTGCCGAAATGGAGTTCAAAGAGTATAGGTTTTTACTTTATCCAAAACCTATCGTATGTTGTTGCAACATAATTTTTATGCTTGGCCAAGCAAATTAGCCCATTATCTATGTATGGACTTTGTGATAACACTCTCTGCCATTCCTAGCATAGATCTTTCATTTTTCTAAATCATAGATAGAGATGTATGTTGATGTTTGGGTACACACTAGATTCCACCTTGCAGATTGTTCTTTTGCTAAAATTTCTGTGCAGGGTTGGGTATTCATCAAGTTGGAAGTATTTTGGGGCGTAAGCTTCATGGTTGGGTGGTAAAGTGCTTCAACCATGTTCTCATCCACCAGTGGAGGTGAGCGCCAAGAGAAAACCTTGGATGTTTTCATGACTATCATGGTCTATAATGTAACATTGATGTATAATTTGTATATTGTATTGAATTTGTGGCCCTATGAGCCAAGTCAACTTGGATATTGTAATTGACAGTGAAATTGAATATATATATATATATATATATATATATTTGACTCATTTTAATTAGACATGTGTTTCTATGATTTAGTTATGTCTTTTTACAATTAAATATTCATAATGTCATTTGCAATAATATAATTAAGTAATAATTAGAATGGGTTATTACAACAAATCATGGAAAACTTAAGCAAAATTCATCAAATCTGGTTAGTATAGTCCTCTTTCTAGCACCATAATGTGAGCATGATCATAACCTAAGCTAAACTTGCTAGATCCACATGAAATAAACTAAGAATTAGCTAGTTAAGTCAAGCTCCCAATGAAATACTTGAAAACATCAAACAAAGAAGCCATTAAACAAGAAACTAACTATAAATGCATTTAATGGAAACTAGTTTAGTGCCTCAAACCTCATCCCATTGGGGGATTGGTGCTGCATTGATGTGGAATGTTATCCCTTTCTCAACCCCTTAGTTTGAATGTGGATCCTTTTCTCATATAAATGAGGAGTATTTATAGTGAGAAATGTTTGAATCAATGGCCAGGTTTGATTTGATCAATCAATGGATGAGAAGCAATGAGAGGAGATGACATGGATCAAGGATTCTCATCAATGGATGAGAATACAAGTTGAAAAGGATCAAAGATTTTAATCAATGTCTTTCATTGATTTGAAGAAGCACACTTCCTAAAAATTAGGAAGTTGTTAGGAATTTTGTTACAAGATTCTTCCCATTTTGGATGAGTGCAAATAGAGGAATATTCCCTTGCAAGTGGGAGGGTGAGAGAAATTAGCTAATTAAGCAATTTAAAAAATTACTTAATTGTGCAAGATGGAGGAAATTGGGATTTTCATTAAATAATTAACTTATTTAATGAAAGAGGGAAATTAATGACATTTAACTAAATAATTTCAATATCTAATTAAATAGGATGAAAATTAGTATGAAAGGAGATGAATTAACCAAATAACATTTGATTATTTGATTAATAGGAGAAAATGATAAATTTAGTTAAATAATGAAGATTATTTAATTAAATGGTTTTAAAGAGGCGATTCAAGATGAAATGGTGTTAGTAATCAAATTCTAATGTGCAATATTGATTAAAACAATTTTAAGTGTCTACACAATGAAATGTTTTATTTTCCATGTCGACATCTGTCTCTATAATCATTACAAACAACCCTCTATAAGAAACGTTAACAACTAGTTTTTTTGACATTTTCCATAAAAGGAAATGCAACATTGCTCAACCGCCATGGATTAAGGATAGAAAAAAGATGATAGTAATACTTTTATTTTTATTAGCTTTCAAACTAAAGCATTAATTGGTTGAGAAAGGTACTAAAATTTATATTAGTTTGTGTTCCAATAAAATGAGGCAATGAAGTATGCTAAGAATTTGATATGAGCACCATAAAAATATGGAAAAATGCAAGCAAGAAATGGATTCATCCAAAAATAAAAGATTCTTAATAATTTTATCAATCAAAACCCATGGTTCAAACTGAGAATAGGATTTGAAAATCTATAATTGAGTTAATTTACCTAAAAAAATAAATGCAATATTCCCATCTCCCTACTCATTCTTAGATATCTTAATAGGTTGGATTTTAGAAAGTTTATTATCTTGAAAAATATTAATTGACTATACTTTTCAATCATGTTTTCACATATTACAAACCACATTGTTTACATTAGATGTATTTGAAAAAGAATCCACCATAATGTCAATGGTTTTTCTTTAAATAATTATTAAACAATAGTCTCAAATATGTTAATTTTTAAATACATATTATTTGAGACATCATGGGCACACTAGTATCTATCTCTATATTTATTTATCATTTATTTCAAAAGAATGAGAACTTTAAAATCACATTAGGGTTTGTATAGTTAAACATAAAGCATAAATTATAATAATGTTTTATACAATTTTTTTAAATACAAGGTAGTGATAGAGATTGAAACTTCTCACTATGTGTTGAGTAAGATTAACATATTAGATGTTCAAGTAAAATCAAAAGCAAAATGTGTCTTTTGATGTTATAATTATATAAGGAATTTAGTTAATCACTTTTACCAATAATAGTATCTTTAGACATAATTGATAGTTTACTATTTTATATTTTTTTAGGATTCAAAGGTCTTCTTCATGAAAAAATATTTAATAATAGCTAAGAACAATTATGACCTTACTAGGGATATGATCCAACTTTTATTTTCATTATTCTTGATTATGGTGTAATGTGTTGTGGTTGTTGAAAGAGCATAAGTATTTGTTAGGTTTCCATAATTTGTTAGAATTTGATTTATATTCTTGATGAAAAAATTGCAAGATCATATATTATTTCATAGTATTAACAAATTATATATTCTTATATAATCTTCTATAAGAAAAAAACTACAATACAATCAATTGTGTGAAGAAAATAAAAGGTAATTAGATAGAGGGTATCAATATATGAGATAGTTTTGTAGATACAATTTGTTGATATAAAATATTACAAAATCATGAGCTTCTATTGAAAAGCCCCTAAAGCATTGTTGACTAGATGGTTCACAATTTTTTCATATTACATTTATTATATACATATATGTATAAATACATACATATTGTTTGTATGTGTATATATACATATGCATATACATATATACATACATATACATATATGTAAATACATAGATACATATGTCATACACATGCACACATATATTTATACACACATATACACATATATGTGTATATACATATATAGATACATATGTGTGTATAGGAGTTTGTGTGTGTATGTATACACATAAGGGAGCTATAGATATGTAAGGAATTTCATATTCTTTATTTAAATACATCCATGTTATTAATCCCACTTCACAATGAGGAATTAAATTAAAACAAGATATTGGTAAATTGTTAAGATCTATAACTCGTCCAAAAAATCTATTGATAGAAAATAGTACAAAATTATGAACTTCTATTGAAAAGTCCTAAAGCATGATCGACTGGATGGTTCACAAAAATTTCAGCATATTCCAAATATTATATACATATATAAATGCATACATATTATTTGTATATATGTCTGTATATACATGTAATGCCCCGCCACGCAACCCTAGGGGAAGTTGCAAACTACTAAACAAATGCACAATTTTTTTTTTTGTTTAATTACAAATACATGTAAGATTACAACACAAAGCCAACAATCCCCTAAGGTTATGAGACAAAGATTATTTAAATCACAAATTAAAACAAAATGCATGAAATGAAACATAACAACATTCGCTTAAATAATTAAAGCACATACATTCCATACATGAGATTTTCATTTAAGACCATGAGATCCTTCATGGTTACCAATAACAGAAGTTTTACAATTACAATTACATCACTCATTCCCAGAATGAGGTAAATCAATAACATGATTGCTTATTACAATTTCCACCTCGATAATAATGAGGGGTAAATAAATACAAGAACAACTAACATAAATGAAACCAAGGTAGCAACTGGATCCCACGAGCTCTCCAACACGAAAGTCTCGTCCATATAAGAAAACGCCAAAAAAAACAACGGAGTAAGGTGCACGTTCCACCCAACCAAGTGATACCCGAAGGCTCACCCCCCGTGTTAGGAGATAGTAACAAGGATTTCAGGTCAAGACCAACAACCTCTAAACATAGGCAACATGACTCAACTGAAAAAGATACGAACATGAAATCACATGACATAAATGTTACAATGCTTCCAGATTTTAAGTAAATGATCACATCACGAATACAAACATATTGTTGACTTAGGAGAAGTGTCATCACAATGTCGCATGGGATATCCTGGCAAGTCTTCCTAGGTCCTGGCCCCCATCTCGGGATATCCTGGTAACCTCTAACGACTCTCGGCCCCACATGCAAACCAATGCGGAATCAGTTATCTTTCGAAGGGACAAGATAACGATCTTGCCATTCCAGGCCTTCTCGTCTCATCCCAAGTCTATACAAGCACTTGCATCCATGAGCGAGGCAAAATTAATCTTTTTAAATGTTGATACCACCTACACTAATCAATTGGTTTAAGTTTTCACTGAATTAACCAACATACATTGAGATCTCCTGGCACCACTTTGTGTGTCGACCCTCAATGTAAGCCACTTCTCTAAGACAACACGTGGAACTATACCACAACCAAAGGGTACTCAAGTGCAACCTAGGGAGAATGAATCCCTAAACACGACATGAAGTCAACAAAGCCCGTTCATGATGACCGGGTACAACACTGGACACTATTACGCACTACCCAAGGCAAACAAGGTTGGCCGACTTGACAGCAACCCCAAAACATGGAAGATGGTTCTATCTGGAAGACTTACAAAATCTGACTCAAATCCCAACAAGAATGAACGCCCCACGACGAAAGGAAGCTTGCAAACAATATAAGGTAATCTACATTAGGATTTCGTAAATCCAATCATTCATCGCATTAGTGCACTTAATCAAGTTAAATAAACTATGTTCTTGTACAATCACATAAGAGTTTGACTATTCGTTTGATTCTTGTTGACGCAATACACAATAAATTAAATCAATCTTTCTTTTGATATACAATGATTTTCCATAAACAAATTTTCATCTATCCCTTACAAATACCTTTTCACTTTTTAAAAAAGAATAATTCACATTTAAATATATATATATATATATATATATATTTTAAATATCTATGTAATCAAATATATATACATATATATTTTAAAATACATATATAATTAATATTTAAATATAAATGATAATCATTTAAACATACATTAAAATATAATATAAATATATTATAATACATATATTATATATAAATAATTTTAAATTATTATATACAACATATATATTAAAATATATATATAAATTATATTTTAATTGATAAATTAAAACATTAATTTCCAAATTCATATTATATATATTAAATATAAAATATATAATATGAAATATATTATATACTTTATATTTAATAAATATAATAAATATAAAATATATAATATGAAATATAATATAATATTTAATAAATATAATAAATATATAAAAGCGGATTTTTAAAAGAAGCATGAGTCAACAGGGTTTGGGCCGCCCTGCAGGGCAACCACCATTTGGGGGCTTGATGTGCAGCAGCGGCGCGCCTGCCTTCGTCCCCAGCCCATGGGGGCTGCCAGGGGTTGAAACCCCCCCCCAAATACTACGCACAACACCGGAACAGAAAACATTTCTCCATTCGAAATGTTTAAAAAAAATTTCGACTGGTAAACAAAAAATGATTAGGGGTAAAAACTAGAATACCAAAAAAAAAACACAAATTTATTTTCTCATACTGTTTAAAAACGAATTCACTAAAATATATATATTTTTATATATCTGTATATATGTATTTATACAATTGGGTCTATATATATACACATATATATAAAATATATATATCCATAGTTTCAATTGAAAGAACCAGATACAAAATTTCTTCATACCGAGATTGGGCAAATGCTCACTTCCAGCACTTGAAATAAAACTTGAAAATAATGGATTTAATCAAACCATTTTGAAGATTTCCCTTTCTTTCCCCAATTTAAAATGAAAGTTTCCACAACACACATAAATTTTACAAGATTTTGCATTTGAAATAACCATGTTCAAATTTTTCTGTTGAAAAGCTTAATAACACAATTTTAATCTCTATGTTTTCACAATATCTGTTGAGAATTTTGATTCAAATTTCAATGGAGTTTTTTGATGGGTTTTTCTTCTACTACACAATTTTGAATTCTTTAACAATTTAAACAACTTCTAAATGATTTTCAAAATAAGAATTGCACAAAATTTAAACAAAAAACCTTGTGTTTTCTCCAAGCTTGAAGTCTTTCAATGGAGGTTTTGCCTTTGCTTTGCAATTCAGCTTTACCAATCTTCAATCTTCCCTTCACTAATTTTTCAAAAATCTCATCCAAGCTTGCTCTCCAATTTTCCAATTCTCCCCCAAAATTCCAAAATTAAACTTTCAAAAATAAAATGAATTACCTTATGCAATCCCTTCTCCAAATTTGTCAAACCCCTAATTTTGAACTCACCCACCAAAATTATTGCTAAAACTAGATCTTTTATTTTTGCAAATTAATAAAACAATTTCTATTTTCCATTGTAATTTGCATAATATTAATTTGAAACAAAGATCTATTTGCAACCCAAATGCTAATTAAATTTTCTTTCTTCCACAAAATTGAATTTACCAATTTACATTTAAAATCATTTTTTTAATTTTATTTAAAAAAAAAGAATGCAAGGCATAATTCTATTTTTTTGATTTGATCTCAATATTTACTAATGCTAGCACAATTATTTTAATTTAATTTATCAATAAATAAATCTAATCCATAATTAGATTATTTTATAGATTGAATTAAATTAACTAATTGATTAATAGCCACTCGTTTATTTATTTTGACAATGCAATTAAATAAAACAAGCACCGATTTAAATTGCAAATTAAATACAAGGGCAAGGGGAGAAGAGACAACAAAATAACTTATCCCAACTAACAACCCAACGACACACTATGGCTAGGGTGATGTCACGACATAGAAAACCTAGTTACTATCTCCCAATCATTTTCTGTTGGACAAGGGACACACTCAGACCTGTGGAACCAGGTGGAGTCGATGTCCTGTACCTGCATCCTGCACACAATACGAGTGTCGAACATGCATATAATATATTAAGACACACCGTGAAGGGGAAATTGCGGAATCACAGGGCGTTCGTATGCGAGTGATGTGATCTCGTCCCCTTCACCAATATAATATCGCTAATTGACGCATCTAATCATCAATGATATAATCAAATCATAAAACATCAATAATTCACATACATGCTAATTTAATCCATAACATGAAATAACAATAACATCTGAATTAAGTACCATCACATCAAAACATAATGTTTACATCGCTTAACAATTAGCGGTCAAAAGTAACCAAGTTCATAACCAAAATGCTAACAAGGTAAACGCATACATAACAAACATTGTTTGATCAAAAGAACAAAATGGAGGGGTGTTACATCCTCCCCCCCTAGGGTCAGGCTTACTCCAGGAAGCCTGCAAACAAATAGGGATAAAGTTCCCTCATCCTAGCTGCATCTTCCCAGGTGGATGATGTATCATCCCTAGGATCCCACTGGATCCTAACCTGATCAATATCTCGCCCTCGAAGAGCGAGCGTTCTGCGCTCCACCACGGCCACAGGATTTAAAGCCAGCTGCCCGTCCTCTACCTGCAAAGCATTCCAATCAAGGACATGAGAAATATCTGGATGGTACGGCCGAAGAACTGATACATGAAATACGTCGTGCACACGTGAGAGACTGGGTGGTAAAGCAAGATGGTAAGCAACAGGACCAATCTTCTCGAGAATCTCGAAGGGTCCAACAAAGCGAGGCGCCAACTTAGAGCCTTTTCCATAACGGATTGGACTCTTTCGTGGACGCACACACAAGAAGACTCTATCGCCTACGAAAAACTGACGATCCACTCTATGTGCATCCGCATACTTCTTCTACATATCATGTGCTGCCACCAAGTGCTCTCTAATCCTATCCACCTGCTGCTCCATATCCTGCAACATTTCAGGACCCAAAGTTACTCTGTCCTCTAGTCGATCCCAACTCAAGGGAGTGCGACATGGTCGCCCATACAATGCCTGGAATGGAGCCATGTCGATAGAACTCTGAAAGCCATTATTATAGGCAAACTCTACCAAATAAAGATAGTCCTCCCATCGTGTCTGCTGGTCCATCACATACATATGCAACATGTCTTCGAGGATCTGATTGACCCTCTCAGTCTATCCATTTGTCTCTAGGTGGTAAGCTGAACTGAAGTTCAACTGTGTTCCCATTGCATGTTGTAATGATGTCCACAGAGTTGAGGTGAACACTGGATCCCTGTCAGAGATAATCTAACGCGGAATACCATGTAACCTCACTATATCCTCCATGAACACTCTAGCTACGGATGATGCAGTATAAGAAGAGCGCATAGGTGAGAAGTGTGCTACCTTCGTCAACCTATCCACTGTCACCATAATTGCATCATGTCGTCTGGAAGAGTTGGGTAAACCAACAATGAAATCCAATGAGATTATATCCCACTTCCACTCTGGTACTAAATGCGACTGCAAAAGCCCTGCTGGATGATGGTGTTTGGCCTTCACCCGCTAACACTCAAGACATCTTGACACAAAATCCGCAATATCTCGCTTCATCCCTGGCCAAAAATATAACTGACGCAAATCTGCATACATCTTCTTCACCCCTGGATGGGCTAAATAAGGTGCATGATGTGCTTCAGTCATGACCAAAGCGCAAAGCTCACATGATGGGGGAACGTATATGCGTCCCATGTGTCTCAATATCTCATCAGCATCTAGAGAATATCTTGAATACCTACCCTCAAGGGGTCTTCCTGCCTCTATCACCGATCTAACATCCTGATACCAATTGTCGGTTGGGAGGGCAGAAAGAATCCGACTCTGCAAATCAACAATAAGAGTCAACTCAGATATCTCATGCCTTCGCCTACTGAGGGCATCTGCAACCACATTCTCCTTCCCTTGGATATACTTCACCTCGAAGTGATATTCACAGAGAAAATCCATCCAACGCCTTTGCCTAGCATTAAGGTTGGGCTGCGTGAAGATATATTGAAGGCTCCTATGATCACTATGTAGCTCAAACCTATGCCCAAGAAGAAAGTGCCTCCATCTTGTCAATGCATGAACCACTACCGCCAACTCAAGATCATGGGTAGGATAGTTTAGCTCATGATCCTTGAGCTTCCATGACTCATATGCAATGACATGACCCTCTGCATCAATACTGCACCTAATCCCTCCAAGGACACATCTGTACAAACTACAAAGTCCCCAATAGGATTCGGTATCGCAAGTATAGGTGCACTGGTCAACTTCCCCTTAAGACACTGAAAGGTTGCCTCACACTTCTCAGACCACTCAAACCTCTTTCCTTTCCTCTGAAGGGAGGTGATAGGATGCCCTAGCCTCGAAAAGTCTTGCACAAATCACCTGTAATAACCCGCTAGCCCCATGAAGCTACGTATCTCGGCCACATTTGTGGGTGCAGGCCAATCTAAGATCGCTTGGATCTTTGTAGGATCCACTTAAATACCCTCCCCTGAGATCACATGACCAAGGTATTGGACCTCAGTCCTGAAGAATTCACACTTTGACAAGTTAGCATAGAGCTGATTATCTCGCAAGCACTGTAATACCTGTCGTAAATGCTCCTCATGTTCCTCCATTGTCCTAGAGTATACCAAAATATCATCTAGGAACACAAGGACAAACCTGTCTAGGTATGTACGAAATACCCCATTCATAAGACTCATGAACACTGAGGGTGCATTTGTCAAACCAAATGGTACAACTGTGAACTCATAGTGACCATACCACGTTCATAACACAGTCTTATGAATATCTGACTCGAAGATTCGAAGTTGATGATATCCTGACTTGAGATCAATCTTCGAAAAGATGGTAGCACCCTTGATATGATCGAATAGATCATCAATCCTAGGAAGAGGATACCGATTTCTGATGGTCACTTTGTTCAACTTTCGGTAATCAATGCATAACCAAAGTGAACCATCCTTCTTCACGAAGATGACAAGTGCTCCCCAAGGAGAAACACTAGGGCGAATAAAACCTTTCTCTAGCAATTCCTCAAGCTGCAACCTAAGCTCTTTCAGCTCCTGGATAGTCATACGATAGAGAGCTCGTGAAATGGGCTCTGATCCAGGTACCAAGTCTATCTTGAAGTCAATGTCCCTCTGAGGAGGCATCCCTAGAATCTCATCTGGAAAGACATCGGAAAACTCCTGAAGGATGGGGTGACTATCAAGAGAGACCTTCTCTTCTCCACCTCCTAGATCCAAATCATCCACTGTAACAGCGAATAATTGGCAACCCTGCCGCACACACCTTCTCAACTGCATAGCTGAGATGATCCTCAAGGAAATCGGCCTCTGGACCCCCACTACCTCTACGTCTCTACCAGATGCCCCAATGCATCTAATCAACTTACGTCAACAATCAATGACTGCACTATGAGCCTCTATCCAATCCATTCCTATGACAATGTCATAAGAACCCAATGGAATAACATGAAGGTTCAAGGTAGTCTGGAGAGGTCCAACCTCTAACCTACACTCTGGCACAAGGGAAAGGGATGCAACTTTTTCACTTGAAGCTAACTCTACCTGCCACCTATCGACCTGCTTTACCGCATCCAGCCTACATCGCGTCACGATAGATGAAGAAACAAAGGAATCAGATGCTCCAGAATCAAATAGAATAGAAACAGGGTTACCCCTCAACATACCATAAGCCTCAACGATTGTACCCTGGTGCTCTGCCTAGCGGTTGTCAACCGCTGCGAATACTCGATGCCCACGAATTGCATCTCCCACAGTCAGCTTTGACGCCGCTGGTCCCTGAGAATAACCTGATGCGCCCTTATTGGGACACATCCTCGCTATGTGACCCTGTTGGCCACATGCAAAACATCCAGTGCCTCTACCGAAGCCCCTGCCTGCAGGTGGTGCGCTAGATTGCTGCGCACTACCCCTGAAAGATGAATGAGAACTCTGCATTGGCTGCTCAGAGTTGAAGCATCTCATGCGCCTCCAACTCCTGTCCCCCTGCCTCTGCTGGAAACCCTTTCGTTTCCCCTGGGAACCCTGCTGCTGTTGCTGACCACTCTGAGACGGACCCTGCTAAGCTTTAGAAGGTGCACCTCCCTGAGGCTGACCTCCTCGAGCACTAGTCCCAGCTGCTGAACCACTGCCCACCTGCACTCCTACATGACCACCTAAGGCCATCGCCAGGTTCTCCTCAATGAGCCTGGCCTTGTCGACCACCACCTCCATGGTCCTGGGTTCAAAAACCTGCACTCCACCACTAATACGGGCATTAAGCCCCTGAGAAAATGATGTACCAACATACCCTCGTCATCTCCTATGCTCGCATATTATTTGAGCTTGTAGAAACGATGCTCATACATCTCTACTGACATGGTCATCTGTCAAAGGGTGTGGAATTCATCCCCTCGACGCTGCCTCCAATGCTTAGAAAGAAATCTAGCCCAAAACCGCTCTAGGAACAACTCCCAAGAAATAATACCAATGCCCAAATGGAGCTTCTGCTCCTCTAATCTCCACCAAGTGGAGGAAAATCCCCTCAAGTGCATGATAGCGCACCTAGCTTGAGTGTTGCTACCGTATGGGTGCATAACAAAACACCTAGTCAAGTCAATGAGCCATGTCTCTACCTCCAAACCACTGCCTGATCCATCAAAAATGGGTGGTCGTGCTCTCAGCAAGTCCTTCATATGGGCTACTACCTTTGAATCAAACTGAACTGGTACCTCTCTCTCTCTAACCACCACTGACTCTACCTCTGCCTAGGCCCAAGGCGGGCAAGGGTCTCCTCTAACAATTGACGCAACTGAGCATCCTCGATCCTGGGTGGATCCAGATTCTGATTGCCATCTCCCTAAATATTCTGAGAAGCCTGTTGCTCCTCATAGTTAGAAACAAGTGGAACATGTGGCGGTGGGTCTTGCTGTTCCCCAATGTGACCGCCTAAACGGCCACGTCTACGACCCCCACCTCTTCCACGTTTGGGAGGCATAATCCTACATAGACACAATAAGGTATTAAGCACATCACATAATTAAAACCCACACAACTAAAAGCTTAATGGGATCATCATAATCCCAGAGTACCTAGTGTTTAAACCTAGGCTCTGATACCATGTGGAATGCCCCGCCACGCAACCCTAGGGGAAGTTGCAAACTACTAAACAAATGCACAATTTTTTTTTTTGGTTTAATTACAAATACATGTAAGATTACAACACAAAGCCAACAATCCCCTAAGGTTACGAGACAAAGATTATTTAAATCACAAATTAAAACAACATGCATGAAATGAAACAGAACAACATTCGCTTAAATAATTAAAGCACATACATTCCATACATGAGATTTTCATTTAAGACCATGAGATCCTTCATGGTTACCAATAATATAAGTTTTACAATTACAATTACATCACTCATTCCCAGAATGAGGTAAATCAATAACATGATTGCTTATTACAATTTCCACCTTGATAACAATGAGGGGTAAATAAAATACAAGAACAACTAACATAAATGAAACCAAGGTAGCAACTGGATCCCACGAGCTCTCCAACACGAAAGTCTCATCCATATAAGCAAACGCCAAAAAAAACAACGGAGTAAGGTGCACGTTCCACCCAACCAAGTGATACCCGAAGGCTCACCCCCCGTGCTAGGAGATAGTAACAAGGATTTCAGGTCAAGACCAACAACCTCTAAACATAGGCAACATGACTCAACTGAAAAAGATACGAACATGAAATCATATGACATAAAGGTTACAATGCTTCCAGATTTTAAGTAAATGATCACATCACGAATACAAACATATTGTTGACTTAGGAGAAGTGTCATCACAATGTCGCATGGGATATCCTGGCAAGTCTTCCTAGGTCCCAGCCCCCATCTCGGGATATCCTGGTAACCTCTAACGACACCCGGCCCCACATGCAAACCAATGCGGAATCAGTTATCTTTCGAAGGAACAAGATAATGATCTTGCCATTCCAGGCCTTCTCGTCTCATCCCAAGTCTATACAAGCACTTGCGTCCATGAGCGAGGCAAAATTAATCTTTTTAAATGTTGATACCACCTACACTAATCAATTGGTTTAAGTTTTCACTGAATTAACCAACATATATTGAGATCTCTTGGCACCACTTTGTGTGTCGACCCTCAATGTAAGCCACTTCTCTAAGACAACGCGTGGAACTATACCACAACCAAAGGGTACTCAAGTGCAACCTAGGGAGAATGAATCCCTAAACACGACATGAAATCAATAAAGTCCGTTCATGATGATCGGGTACAACACTGGACACTATTACGCACTACCCAAGGCAAACAAGGTTGGCCAACTTGACAGCAACCCCAAAACATGGAAGACAGTTCTATTTGGAAGACTTACAAAATCTGACTCAAATCCCAACAAGAATGAACGCCCCACAACGAAAGGAAGCTTGCAAACAATATAAGGTAATCTACATTAGGATTTCGTAAATCCAATCATTCATCGCATTAGTGCACTTAATCAAGTTAAATAAACTATGTTCTTGTACAATCACATAAGAGTTTGACTATTCGTTTGATTCTTGTTGACGCAATACACAATAAATTAAATCAATCTTTCTTTTGATATACAATGATTTTCCATAAACAAATTTTCATCTATCCCTTACAAATACCTTTTCACTTTTTAAAAAAGAATAATTCACATTTAAATATAAATATATATATATTTTTTAAATATCTATGTAATCAAATATATATACATATATATTTTAAAATACATATATAATTAATATTTAAATATAAATGATAATCATTTAAACATACATTAAAATATAATATAAATATATTATAATACATATATTATATATAAATAATTTTAAATTATTATATACAACATATATATTAAAATATATATATAAATTATATTTTAATTGATAAATTAAAACATTAATTTCCAAATTCATATTATATATATTAAATATAAAATATATAATATGAAATATATTATATACTTTATATTTAATAAATATAATAAATATATATAAAAAGCGGATTTTTAAAAGAAGCATGAGTCAACAGGGTTTGGGCTGCGCCCTGCCCTAACAGGGGATGCAGCCACCATTGTTGGGGGCTGCGACTTGTGAGGGCAGCAACGGCGCTGCCTTCACAGGTCGCCGTCCCCAGCCATGGGGGCTGCGAGGGGTTGAAACCCCTCCCGACCCCCAAATACTACGCACAGCACCAGAACAGAAAACATTTCGCCATTCGAAATGTTTAAAAAAAATTTCGACTGGTAAACAAAAAAAGATTATGGGTAAAAACCAGAATACCAAAAAAAAACACAAATTTATTTTCTCATACTGTTTAAAAACGAATTCACTAATATATATATATTTTTATATATCTGTATATATGTATTTATACAATTGGGTATATATATATACACATATATATAAAATATATATATCCATAGTTTCAATTGAACCAGATACAAAATTTCTTCATACCGAGATTGGGAAAATGCTCACTCCCAGCACTTGAAATAAAACTTGAAAATAATGGATTTAATCAAACCATTTTGAAGATTTCCCTTTCTTTCCCCAATTTAAAATGAAAGTTTCCACAACACACAAATTTTACAAGATTTTGCATTTGAAATAACCATGTTTGTTCAAATTTTTCTGTTGCAAAGCTTGATAACACAATTTTAATCTCTATGTTTTCACAATATCTGTTGAGAATTTTGATTCAAATTTGAATGGAGTTTCTTGATGGGTTTTTCTTCTACTACACAATTTTGAATTCTTTAACAATTTAAACAACTTCTAAATGATTTTCAAAATAAGAATTGCACAAAATTTAAACAAAAAACCTTGTGTTTTCTCCAAGCTTGAAGTCTTTCAATGGAGGTTTTGCCTTTGCTTTGCAATTCAGCTTTACCAATCTTCAATCTTCCCTTCACTAATTTTTCAAAAATCCCATCCAAGTTTGCTCTCCAAAATTCCAAAATTCCAAATTTCAAAATAAAATGAATTACCTTATGCAATCCCTTCTCCAAATTTGTCAAACCCCTAATTTTGAACTCACCCACCAAAATTTATTGCTAAAACTAGATATTTTATTTTTGCAAATTAATAAAACAATTTCTATTTCCCATTGTAATTTGCATAATATTAATTTGAAACAAAGATCTATTTGCAACCCAAATGCTAATTAAATTTTCTTTCTTCCACAAAATTGAATTTACCAATTTACATTTAAAATCATTTTTTTAATTTTATTTCAAAAAAAAGAATGCAAGGCATAATTCTATTTTTTTGATTTGATCTCAATATTTACTAATGCTAGCACAATTATTTTAATTTAATTTATCAATAAATAAATCTAATCTATGATTAGATTATTTTATAGATTGAATTAAATTAACTAATTGATTAATAGTCACTCGTTTATTTATTTTGACAATGCAATTAAATAAAACAAGCACTGATTTAAATTGCAAATTAAATACAAGGGCAAGGGGAGAAGAGACAACAAAATAACTTATCCCAACTAACAACTCGACGACACACTATGGCTAGGGTGATGTCACGACACAAAAAACCTAACTACTATCTCCCAATCGTTTTTTGTTGGACAAGGGACACACTCAGACCTGTGGAACCAGGTGGAGTCGATGTCCTGTACCTGCATCCTACACACAATACGAGTGTCGAACATGCATATAATATATTAAGACACACCGTGAAGGGGAAATCGCGGAATCACAGGGCGCTCGTATGCGAGTGATGTGATCCCGTCCCCTTCACCAATATAATATCGCTAACTGAAGCATCTAATCATCAATGATATAATCAAACCATAAAACATCAGTAATTCACATACATGCTAATTTAATCCATAACATGAAATAACAATAACATCTGAATTAAATACCATCACATCAAAACATAATGTTTACATCGCTTAACAATTAGCGGTTAAAAGTAACCAAGTTCATAACCAAAATGCTAACAAGGTAAACGCATACATAACGAACATTGTTCGTTCAAAAGAACAAAATGGAGGGGTGTTAAAAATGGAAAGGTGTTACAATACATATATATATCCTATATATATACCCTATATATATGTAAACATATATACATACATACATATATGAGATCGACATGAAATGGTTTGGCATGAGCAGATGGCGTGTCGACTAGAATTCGGTTTATAGTTATGCTTATCCGCCTGCTTGTTATACTGCTTCTCAGCCGTTCCCACTTCGAAACACGCCGCTTTTCGCAATGGTAGGGAAAGGGGCCGCAAATTGAGATGATCTATGAATGAAACGCTTTCGGAAAACTATTGGGTATGGACTAGAAGTCCATCTGGAGGCTGAATTGGTTGGTTGCATCGGACCACCCGTACTATCTCTCTTTTGGAGCAGATGCCCCACCAGGTGGAGAGAGTAAGCAGCATTAAGGAGGGAGGGGAGGAGCCAATCAAGAATGACTGAATGAAAGCTGGAGTTGATGATAGCTCAGCTTCCCCTCCGTCCCAAGGAAGCACTGGCCAAAGGAGAAGGCTTTAAAAGTACCTAACAGTCTCAAGAGTTTAGCTTGGCAAGGAATGGTTTGGTAATATAGCGGCAGGCATCTTTCTACACCAACCAAGACATCGATATCGGTCATTCATAGATAGCTAGGACTGAACGACTCTCTCGATATAACCAACCAGATTCGTATGGGGTGCTCCGCTCTTCCTCTCCTCTTGTATTACTTGTCATTTGCCTTTCTAGAGTAGAGCATGTCATTTGCCTATAGCTTTCTATTTGATTCACCGCCTTTTCTTCCCATGATCACAACTACCGTCCAGCAGTAGGGGCCCTCCTACCCAGCAACCAATAAACTTATTCCATACCCACATGGCGTGACTATAGAGTCATCTTTTTTTGTGATCAGTTTTCGAACCACGCATGCCTTGTTCCTCATGGACCGGTTAAATCGTTTGATCTCGATCATAGTAGCTAAAACGTTTGGTTACTCCGTTCCCCATCGCAACCTTCCTACGTCTTTGCCAATGCGGAATTGTCGTTTCCATATCAGATAGGTACTCCACTAATGCCTGGGAGCTGCCTATGTATGCCCCAGCTGCTACTACTGCGTCTCGATCTCTAAGTGGATCAATGGATGAAACTATATGCATCTAACTACATGACAAAATACAACTATATACATCAACTGCCATGTGGGGGTATCTACCAAAACATATTATACTATTGTATAAAGAGGGATAGGGGCACTACCTCACCTCCTACCTTGAGTTATTTATGTAGGTAACCCTTCAACCTTGATCTAATAGACTCTCTATGTGATTTATACTTAACTAGATATGGTTATCATATTATGCATAGGGTGACTAGGAACATATGAGAATAGGTGGCACTCCATAAGCTTCATCTATTACAACTATTTATAGCTAAGGTCTATAAGTAACCATTTAGAAAACAAGGCGTCCTTATTAACCACTAAAGTTAATAAAATTTATCTCAATGATTAAAACAAATTA
The DNA here is from genome assembly GCA_007258455.2 of Sequoia sempervirens. Classification (NCBI taxonomy): domain Eukaryota; kingdom Viridiplantae; phylum Streptophyta; class Pinopsida; order Cupressales; family Cupressaceae; genus Sequoia; species Sequoia sempervirens. The sequence goes on along the minus strand of VDFB02000015.1, from coordinate 568,474,644 downwards.
AAAATTTATTGAACTATAAGGAGTCTATAATCCCTAATTATCAAACATTTTTTATAAGTTATCATGTAGTGACAAATTAGTGCCTAAATAAAAGTAAAATACTAGTCTTATGATAGATACATTATCTATCAAGAATTGTGACCTTATAATGATAATTCAATTAGCAATGAGTAAACATGATAGGGTTTAACTATCCTTCAAATTATCAAAATGCGACAATGATAAAAAGGTGAAATTTAAAGATATTCAAGACTAAAGCAAGTACAATAATAATAATTCCAAAAAAATAATTTCATGGCATGTTTTCTTCAAAAGAGTCGTGATAGTACAACTAACTCAATTTTCAAGTTTAGTAATGTGACCATGACAATTATACATGTGAATAGGAATATTCTATGTTCTCATGTAATCGCATCAATTTATGGTTCAACATCATAGTCATTCATTAAATACATTAGATAATATGCTTTATCCCTCCCATTCTATCCCATTCCCTTGATAGGGTTTCACTTCTAATTAGTCATTATCACAATCCATTATTAACATAGAAAGTCTAAACACTAGGATACGTACTCATTCACCATTCATTCATCTCAGTGAACCCTTTTATGACATATTTAGACTCATTAACTATGATAACATGGTGCTCCAAGGGTCTTTAAAGAGATAAAAAATTATCATAAAAAAATCATTCTAAAGGGGTATCTCATACTAGAATATAACAAAAATTATAACCCATTGATACGCTTGGATCAAAGTATGGTTTTATAGTTGCAAATTGTAGGACTACAAAGTACTAAGATAATAACCAATATATAAGATTAACAATATGGTTTTATTAACACAAGACAAAACTACCCCTTCATATCATTGTTACTAAGAAAATATTTTAAAATACACTGAATACTACTAGACCCTACTAGCGTATAGATTTTAAAGGGTGTAATAATTTATTGAGGTAAACTATAATAACAATAAAAAATATCAAATGAATATTTAAATTAACCAAAAAATCATGTCTTAAATCATTCTCCTTACATTAGTTACAAATAGTAATAAATAATTGAGGTTGAACACATAAAATAATATTTTAAAAGCCCATGTATTATAATGGAATGAATGGCAAGCAATGCCAACTCCTATTAAACATGATGGAATACCAAAATTGCAAATACATCATCCCACATGAGCAATATTCCAAGAAGCCTTTGAATGAAAAGATTCCCCATTCTTTTATATAATAGGATTTCTTCATTCAACTACTTACATATTATGAACACACCCAAACATAGTTCATATCTTCTTTGCATGCCAATGCAAGTGGTTAGAGTGGAGTTAACTAGATTTGGGCAGATTTGTAGGTGACCATTTGCTACCAAAACTCCTAAACGGCCACATATTCATGAGAAGATTAGGTTTTTTTGTCCCATCATGAAATGTTCACAACAAATATAATTTAGTCATCGAATCACAAAATTCAAATAGTCTACCCATGGGTCTAAACCTCATTTCCTTTATTTTTTCTTTTTTTTCTCCTTCAATTCAACATGTACCTTCCACCAATCACTTGGTCCAATAATTTTGAATCAAATTTTCTTCACAAATAGGTAATTTTTTTTTTGCAATGAATCATTTATTGACACTATCATTTACTTGAATTACCATCAAATATCCAATAATCAAACTATTATGATGGCTTTATCTTTCATAATAGTACCTAACATGGGATATGGAAATAAACATATTATGGAGATTTTTTCCCATACAATTTTCAAGCTATGTGCATTTATAAAAATAAATAAAATAAGAAATGGATTAAAACCTCAAGATTGAATTTACCTATTTCACATCTACCAACACCTTACTTTAAGTAAACATTCCATAAAATGTGAATAAAATTAACTATCAAAATTCGCATCGACATGCAATTCTTAATACATCAATGGTGGTTATGCTCAAATTATTTATTGTTAATGAAGGATATAATGTGGTTTCTCATAGTGATAACATGCCATTATGTTTTAGATTGAGGATCCCTCCAAATGGCTTATGGAAGGGTAGACTTATAGGTTTTCAATTGAGTGAATTGATGGTCAAGATTATTTAAGAGGATTGACATGTAGGATTAAGTTGGTTATTTGGTAATGAGATGGAGGATGGAGAAAATGATGAAATTTTAATAATTCTTTTATGATTTTCAGGTGTAAATTTAGGATTTAAATAATAAGTTTTATTTAAATCATGTGAGGTGGGAGGAGAAATTATAAATAAATGTGATATTTATTTATTTAGGACTTTATGAGAATAATCAAAATAGTAAAATAAATTATTTTAATTCAATTACTTGAAAAATAAATATGTGGTAGGTGGTGTTAGGATGTGGGTGATTTTTAAGTATCTACATTTCCCCTATTTGAGATGGCATTGTGATTATATAAAGTAATGCCATTTCAAAGAAAATAAAATATAGTGGCTTTAGAAGAGATAGGACTAGTTGTAGGATGCCCTAGTCATTATAAGGAGAGGAGTGATGAGGAGAGAAGTAACTATGCTCCCTTGAGAGGATAGATGGGTTTGAAGAGCATGGGTGTGCTCTTAAAATGGATGGATGAAGATAAAATATAAAAGGATATGGAAGGATGAAAATATTAGGATAAAATATTAGTTGTGATATACAAAGGGATGTTAAATAGGGATATATGTTAGGTCATAGTCATGCTAAGGCATTTTGAACAACCTTTATTTGATAGATCATTTGAAATTATGCACCAAGGTGTAAGGAGCAAGGTGATGATGTCTCAAGTGCATAAAGGATTGACCCAAAAGGAAATGGTGTATATAAGCATATGTTAGAGAATGTGCCATGATATGGAAGAACATGATGTCATTGTTGGAAAGAACTATGATAGATGCAAGAAAAATTATAATACATGCAAGAAAACAAGAAAACATGTATAAACAATGCAAAGAAAAAAGGTATTTCCCCTAGGCAAGCTAAAATTTATTGATTTGATTGATGATGATGACGATGACGATGATGATAGAATTTTGACAATAAGAATAATGGAGGATTATGAATAATACATCCTAATAATAATATTTTTGAAAATGAGTCAAAAAATCATTGGGAATGATATATCCCTCATGATGATAATTTGAGTAAAATAGGTCAAGGTTTGTAATAAAGTTGGGAACAAAATTGTTGGATTATTTGGATGATGCACTAGATTGGTTACTAATATTTCATGGATTATTTTCATGCACATGGACTATGTTGATGGAAAAGGATGAAGTGATAGAGGGATTGTTAAGATATAGGATGGGATGGATTATCAGATGATGTATCCAGGATATTGGAAGGAGTGTCAAGATGTGATATCTAAGGACTATGATGGATAGGAATATCATGGGTCATACTAGATGTAGTGTAGTGAATATAGAAGGTTGTAAGAGGGAGGGTTAGTAGATAAAATAAGGCTTGTATTGTCTAAAATATGTTTGGATATTATTCCCTTATATGTATATCAATATTAAAGTAGGAAAGGATGGATTGGATATGATGAGATAGGTATGAATGGGGAGGATGGATATAGAGGATGAAGTAGATAAGATGGAGCTTGATATGATGGAAGAATACCCCATTTATAGGATGTGAATAGATGCGAGATTTACATATTACACCTTTTTTTCTAAGTTTTCATCATGGAACTTATCAAAGGTGTCATACAAATTGTTTTCACCATTGGATGATGATTTCTCTTTACTTTTTTCATTTTGTTTTGTTTTTTTTAATTTCTAGTTTCTAGATGAAGGAGAATTATTTGTATAAATTGGTGTGGATGGGGGTTAGGGATATATGGATGGAGGGCCCAAACATTTATTTCCATGATGATAGTATCCCTTTCCAAATAATTAATTTGACAGTCATTGTGTGCATGGATGTTGCTAGAAATAGAGCTAAGTGGCTTCTTCAAAATATAAACATTCTACTAACATAGCTCTAATATTAAAGGATGCTACCAAGGGAGATGGAATGGATGAGGAGATGAAAAATGGGTAATGAGTTATGTAAAATATTAAATTACAATTGATGTTATGGTGGATGTATGTTGGATAGTGGATATATAGGGGGTTGACAGATGATTGGATGAAATGATGGGATGGTAGTAACATGAGGTAATGTCATGATACCAAGGGGAACTAGGACTAACAATTGCATATACACCATGTTGGAGGCTAAATATTTGAGTTAGGATGGGATTTTGGATGTTGGGAGAACTAGATGAGGTATTAGGATTGTAGATTATGGGATGTAAGGGCCCAAAATGGATTTAGGAAATAGGAGGGGAATTTGGGATTTTTTATTGTGGGACATAGGGACCCAAAATGGATGTAGGATGTTTAGGATGGGGATGCTTGGATTTATATGGAGAAATGTGGGATTAGGATGAAGGATCTAGGGATATTTGGAATCAAGGAAAGAAGGATCCTTTGGAGGAGTGGATGGGCATGCGAAGTTTGATGCTCCCTTTCAATGTATTTCTTTTTATATTAAGGATTCACATTATTTTTTATTGGTGGGCCTTAGTGGCCTTTTCAATCAATTTTAATGCTGGATCAAATCTTACTTAGATATTGCATGGTGACATGTTATGATGTGGTTGTCCTTAGATTTTTGTGGATTATTTTATATTTATATGTGCTTCCAAATGTGATGGTATAGTCTCATTGGGAGAAAGTATCTTGATATCCAATGAATTGTGTGATGGATTCATCATGGTGGAATATGTCCAATGATGTGTGCTTTTGTTGGTCTTGATTGAGGGTTGCAAGGGATGGATGGTCACAAATGTAGTTGATGACATGATTAGTTGGGGATGATGGGATTGATAGGGGTGATCTGTTTGATAAAATTATTGGTGGAAACAATATTGTGAGAGGAGTGATGAGAGGTACCTATTTTTATGTTGGAAGAAGTTTCCTTAGCCTTATTGGATGAGTGAGAAATGTAGTCGTCATGAGATATATTTAATTGAGGCCTTAAAATATTGGATTTTATTTTGTTTGGATGGGTTCTAAGATGCCTTGCTCATGAAGGCCTATTGCTTTTCCTTGATGATGCATGTTTTAAAAAATCTAATTGTTGATGGGATACTTGCTACTTTGGAAACAAGACAAAAATCCATTTTTAGATGGGTAAGGAATAATGGTAGTTGTAGTTTTCTTGACAATAAGATAATTGGATTGAATAATGATGTAGGAACCAAGATGATAGGATTTTCATTCATGAATGGGTTTAATAGGGATTATTTGATCTTGAGATGGTAAATAATCATGGAAGGAATTAGTTGGGATGCTCAGATCATGAATTGGGTGTGGATATGTGTGGGAATTCTTTGAAGAAATCTCTTGACATAAATGGATTGGTTTGGATGATATAATGGGGGAGTGGTGTTTTATGTTGTTAGAAGTTAGTGCATGGAGGGACTCTTTGATTTGTGCACATGGATGGGAAGGGAAATTTTATGTGTTTGTATGGTGAACTTAATGAATTTGATGGATTTGGGATCAATGATTGCATAATCAATGAGAGATTTGGACAACATGGGATCATCAATGTTGTGGGATGGATTAAATTTGTTTTGGATTTGTGGCCTGTGATTCTTTGTGAATATCACTTGGTTAAAACCCCAAAAAAATAAGATGAGTTTTATTATGAATTTTTTGGGGATGAAGGATTTGCATAGGAGGTGGAGGCTACAAGGCATTCACATGAGAGGGTAATTTGAAATATGAATTGGTAAAACATGCATTTTTAGTTAGGTCAGATAGTTCATGCCCCTTTTCTATGCTTCCACATTTTGCATACATGTCTACCAGGGTAGTTTCCACTACAAAATCTGACCAAATTTACATCCTTAATCCTTTGATGGATTGCATACCCTATTACAAAAATCACATTTTGGCATAGGCAGGGTGGCTGCAGGAAAAGGTTGCAAAGTCTGGCCCTAACTGTGCAGGAAAAGGTTGCAAAGTCTAGCTTTACACATGCCCATTACATTTGCTTGAAATTTCTTAAAGCCTTTTCAACAAATTCAATTATGGGTATATCTTACAATCATGGCATTCCATGAGATCACATTTCTTTGAGGCATTCAGTCAAAGAGTTCACATTCCTTGTCTATGCTTCCACATTTTGTATACATGTCTATCAGAGAATTTCCCTTCGATATCGCTGCAATAACCATATTCCATGCTAGGCTCTCTTTATTTTAATCAGTTCAAACTTTTGCAACACAACAATGGTGGTTTGAATTTGTTTATGTGTGGGAGTTGGATGGCTGATTGCTAACCATTATAGTTTATGAGACTACTTAGGGAACTAAAACGATAATTGGTGGAAGCAACAAATTACATGGCCCCACACCAGATTTACTATAGATCAACTCACATGTGCAATACACCTTATGTCTTTGTGTTTTTCTTCTATGTAATGTGGCCTTCCCATAATGTGTTGTTTGGTGTGAATTTCTTGTTGGTGTGAATAAAGTCTTGTATCTAGTTAATTCTTTACTAGGGACTTAGTTCACATGTTAAGTTTACTTAGGATGTAATCTTTCTTCTAGAAGTCTTAGTTGTCTTATCTAGAATTCACATTAGCCTAGGGAGTTATGAGTTAGTTATCTCATGTGATAGGATTAAGACACTTGTCATGATCTTGTTTTATCGTATCTCTCATCCTTGCCTTTACAAGTAAGGCATCTCTAGCATATTTTGCATTGTATTGTAAGCATTGTATCATATTACAATTATTGTTTGGTGGAATAGCATCTTCCATTGTTGCTTCTCTCTATCTCTTGTGAAGGTTATTTGGTGTTGTAGATTGAAGATCTTGGTTGCTCACTTCAACATGGTATCAAAGCTTTGAATCTTGAAAGTCCCTTCCTTTTTTTCATTAGAGAGTTTCTATTATGATCTTGCAAATTCTCTGTATACTCTTCTCTTGTGTTTCAATACGATCTTGAGAATCAGAAAGGGTTTGCAAATATTTTTTAATCCTATATTACATGTATACATTTTGGTGAGATCTGGTGATTTCATCACTTTTGGCTATAGTGACAGTATTTTTGGTTGTCCCATTACATCCAGGAGGCTCAAAAAAGTCAGATTTGGCTTTTGTTTCACTCAATTTGGTCACCATTTGCAACTTTAGTAAACAAGGGTTTGATGAAAGCCATTTTTTATTGGAGCCATTTTCATTTTTGCTTTAGAAATCCTACTTTCACTCATTTGTAGGAAAAGCGATTTCTTGGTTTTGTAGCTAGGGTCGAAATATCAACTAGGTATCTTTTAGATTTTGCATATCTTGCACAGATTTGAAGAAAATTGTTGTCCAAAAAGCATTGCACGCTATTTTTCTACTAGTGGAAGGTTAAAAATAATATTTTTTTATCTTTTGCTTGCTGGATCAAAAAATGATAATTTATGGGTTTTATTCTTAGCATCAAAGTATTTCTGGGATTTTGTTATTGTCTACAAATAGTGAGTATATTTTTCAAAAATCAAATCAAAAGTAAACTTTTTTTTTGCTAGAAAGCTCGTTTCTTGCAAACTAAGTTCAGTCTTTTTTAAAAAATTCATAACTTTTGGCCACATTGTTGGATTTATACAAATGAGATATCATCAGAAATTTGGTTCGATGAACTTTGTAGTGGTGCAGGTTATTTTTCTAGATTTTTCCATTTTTTGCTAGTTTTTTCAACCCAAAGGTACATGTACATTTATTACTTGTAATTGGCATAACTTTTGCATACAAAGTCAAAATTTGGCAATTTTTTTTTAAATTGCTCAGAAAATTGCGACGAATCTATTTGTAACCTTCTCTTTTAATTTTGGAAAGCTCTTTTTTCAAAAAATTGTAACAATCACTATGTGTTATAAACGGTTGATTTGAGCTTGTCACTTATACAAATTGCAAAAAGAATTCATTGTAATTTGTTGGGGGGTTGAAAATTGAGTTTTAATACATTCTAGGGGGGTACAAGATACAATTTAAGTGCCACATTGTCTTCTTTCTTTTAGTGTTCATGGCAGATCTAAGGCAAATTGAACCACTCACTTCACACAATTATCATACATGGAAGCTAAAAATGACTTAATTGTTACAATCGAAAGGTCTATGGATAACAACTTGAGTTCATAAGGGAATATGCAAAATTTACCCATAGATGTAAAATGGATGAAGCAAAAAGGCTCATTGGCTTACATGTATTTGATAACTTGTTGAACTTCATATTGTGGAGTGTAAAACACCTAAGAATGTTTGGGATAAACTTGAAGAATTGTATGGTAAAAGCAATCAGTTTAGAGTCTTGCAGCTTCAAGTGGATCTACAATCACTCTCTCCAGATGCATTTCCTTCAATTTAGGATTTCCTTGCACAATTCAATTTGATTTTGTCACAATTAAAAGGATGTGGGCATGATAAATCTAGTGATGGATGTATCTTCTTGATTCTGTCCAAGTTAAGAGGCCCTTATCAAGTGTTTTCTTCTACTTTCTATTCTACTATGGATGCCATGGGGAAAGGTTATAAAATGCCTTCATTTGAGTTGTTTTGTAAGTGTCTTACTAAGGAGGAGGCCAAGTTGATTCACTTGGATGTACTACCTAGTTCTAAGAATCATGCTCTAATGGCTCAATCATCCATGGGTAAAGGAAAGAATAAGAAGAAGCCAAAGACAAAATCATCTTTAGGTAGTGAGACTACCTCCAAATCAAATCCAAAGAACAATCAAAAGTCCACTCCATCTCCTTCTTTAAAGTCCAAGAAAAAGAAAGGAGATCCTTGTTCATTTTGTGGAAAATTTGGGCATGATGCGGCTCATTGTTTTAAGAGATTAGAAGCCTTGGAGGAAGCTATGAAGAAACATAACATTTCAGTGTCTAATCTATTTTCCATGGGAAAAGGGAAAGCTCTTTCAGCATGGTCCATTCATTCATCTTCAGATAGTTGGATTCTAGATTTAGGTGCTTCACATCACATGACCAATTCACGCGATCTTCTTGAATCCATTGTTCATACTTGTATTTCTTAGATTGCAGTTGAGAACTCTTCATAGATTCCAATTTTGGGGACAGGCTCCATTCAAATGCTAGATGGGTGCATTGAGGATGTTCTTGTTCCTGATATTTCAACAAATCTACTTTCCATATATCATATTTTTTATTTTGGAGATGGAAAGTTAGTTGAATTTACTCCACAGAGTGTGACTATTAGAAAATTACTAGATCTTGAGAAGGTTGTTACTATAGGGATAGTTGATCATGAGAACCATTTGTATCAGTTTGATGGATTTGAGTCTTCATCAGGTTCATGGTTTTTTGCTCATGCTAATTCAATGAGCAAGCTTTGGCATGAAAGATTTGGGCACTTGAACTATAGATATCTTTAGCAGATGTGTGCACATAACATAGTGGTTGGTCTTCCAAAGATCTCTTGCATGGATGGTGTTTGTCAAGGTTATGTTCTTAGCAAGCAACATCAAGATCCTTTTCCTAAGGGTCAAGCTACACATGCAACCACACCCCTTGAGTTGTTACATAGTGATCTCATGTCATTCCCAACTCCTTATTTTTCAAGGGAAAAGTGTGTGCTCACCTTCATTGATGATTTTTCTCGACGCAAATGGGTCTACTTTCTGAAGCTCAAGAGTGAGGTTCTCACCATCTTCAAGACCTTCAAAACATTTGTGGAGAAGCAGTCAGGATTTTCTCTTTGATAGATATGCACAAATAATGGGGGGGAGTATGTCAATCAAGCATTTCAATATTTCTGCAATGCATATGGTATTCTTCATCAACGCACTGTTCCTTACACTCCTCAACAAAATGGTGTGGCAGAAAGAAATAACAGGACTCTTAAGGAGATGACCAATTGTATGATTCATTCTAGGTCCATGGCTTCAAATTTTTGGGCCAAAGTTGTCAATTGTGCCAATTATATTTAGAACCGTATGCCCCACAAGGCAGTGTGGAATAGGACGCCTGAGGAGGCTTGGTCTCATCGCAAGCCTAATGCATTCTTCTTCAGATTATTTAGTAGTGAGGCTTGGGAATTCATTCTAGATGGTCAACGTAAATCAATGGAGAAGAAGAGTCGGTGATACATCTTTGTTGGCTATTGTGAGGATGTGAAGGCATATAGATTGTTTGATCCTGACACATGAGAGGTTCATTTCTGATGTGATGTTCAGTTTTTTGAGCCGTTCACACAACCTACTCAATCTTCTTTAGTTGATGATGTTTTTATACTTGAGGAAGATTTTGATGGTGGTCTTGATCCACCTCCTCATTCACCCACTAGGCCATGATGGGCTTGTGTTACTCTTGAGGAGGTTGGTCCTCTTGTTGGTGATCCCACAAACACTCATTGCATTTTTTCTCAGACTTCAAGGATTAGTATTTTGATTCAAACTATTTTAGATGATCCTCAGAAGTTTTCCAATGGTTCAAGTATTCCATAGTGGGATAGTGCTATGACCAATGAGTATTCTTCTTTGATGAAGAATCATACTTGGGATCTTGTACCTCTTCCTAAGGGAAGAAAGTTGGTTCGGTGCAAGTGGGTGTATTGTACCAAGTATGCAGCTAATGGTTCCATTGCCAACTACAAGGATCATCTTGTTGCAAAGGGGTCCTCTCAGGTTGAAGGAATTGACTATTCTGAGACCTTTGTTCCTTTTGCCAAGATGGATTCTATTTTCCTTGTCCTTGCTATAACTGCATCATAGGGATGGTCAGTGTATCAGATGGATGTGAAGAGTGATTTCTTGCATGGGGATCTTCATTAGGATATCTACATGGAGCAACTGCCAAGTTTTGTGCAAGACTCTTCACTTGTTTGTAGGTTTTGACGTTCATTGTATGGTCTCAAGTAAGTCCCTCAGGCTTGGTATGAGAAGATGGATAGTTTCTTGCTTGCTTCCAGCTACACTCACTACCATTATGATCCCATAGTTTATACTTAGAGACATGGAGAGGATTTAATCATACTTGTTCTCTACATAGATGATTTGATTCTCACATAGAGTTTTACTTCCATGATTTAGAGTACATAGCGAGCATTGATGGAGTGATTTGATATGATCGACCTTGGTATTTTGCATTACTTCCTTAGTCTTTAGGTTCATCAGACTTATGAGGGGATCTTTATTTTCCAACAGAAGTATGCTCTTGATTTTCTTCAGAGTTTTGGCATGGCTGATTGCAAGCCTGCTCCCACTCCTTTTCAGTCAAGTGTTGTATTTTCTACCAATTGCACTACTCCTATAGTTGATCCTACCTCGTATTAGTAGTTGGTTGGAAATATTTTGTACTTGACACATAGTCATCCTGATATTTCCTTTGTGATTAGAATTTTCTCTCACTTCTCACAGGAGCCTCATGAGAGTCATTGGAAGGCCTCCAAACATATCTTGAGATACATTCAAGGCACTACTCATTTTGGTATTCATTACACATCAGGTGCATCTTAGACTATGGGCTTCATTGATTCAGATTGGGCTAGTGATGTAAATGATCAAAATTCTACTTTTGGCTTTGTATTTTGCCTTGGTTTTGGTCTGACTACATGGTCATGCAAGAAGTATACTGCTATTGCATTATCATCGACAAAGGTTAAGTATCGAGGTACATTTTTGGCTAGTCAAGAGGTTTTGTGGTTTTGTCAGTTGATGACTGAGTTTGGATTTCCTTCCACTCAACCCAATACTCTTTGGTGTGAAAACTAGAGTTCCATCCATATCTCATGCAATCTAGTGGAGCATCAACATACTAAGCATATTGAGATCTGCATGCATTTCATCAGGTAGCTCATCCAGAATGGTGTTCTTAGCTTGGCATATTTTCCTATAGATTAGCAGGTTGTAGACATCTTCACTAAACCTTTGGCATCACCTCATTATCTTTAGTTGTGATCAATACTTGGGGTGAAGGAAGTTGTCCTTGGGGGATCTTGAGGATTCCTCCTTCCTTCTTCAGTTTCTAGTATTCTTTGCAGCTTTTTCTCTCTTTTGGGGAGGAGTTTTCTCCCATAGGGCTTTTCTCCTTTTCTTTGCTTGTGAGAGATTTTTTGTTTATATATGGGTACCTCATCAGGCCTTGTTTCTGGGACCCATATTTTGTATATTTTCATTGGTTTGTTCCTCCCTAAGTTGCACTTAAGAGGGGGTGTTAGTGTGAATAAAGTCTTGTACCTAGTTAATTCTTTACTAGGGACCTAGGGGACTTAGTTCACATGTTAAGTTTACTTAGGATATAAGGTTTCTTTTAGAGGTCTTAGTTGTCTTATCTAGACAAGGCATAGTTGTGTTATCTAGACTTTACATCATCCTAGGTAGTTATGAGTTAGTTGTCTCATGTGATAGGATTAAGATACTTGTCACATGATCTTGTCTTATCCTATCTCTCATCCTTTCCTTTATATGCAAGACATCTCTAACATATTTTGCATTGTATTGTAAGCATTGTATCATATTGCAATTCTTGTTTGGTGGGATAGCATCTTCCATTGTTGCTTCTCTCTATCTCTTGTGAAGGTTATTTGGTGTTGCAGATTGAAGATCTCGGTTGCTCACTTCAACATTTCTATTATTAGTTATCTTTGAATGACTCTTAATGTTCCCATTGGCACAAGGATACAAAGAGAATGAATCTGACATGTTATTCATCTATTTTTATCTTCATTCATTTTTTTTGTAAATTCCTTTTCATTCCTTTTGGGAACAATGCAAAGTGTTGGGACATTTAGGTCTCTTCCATGTTGACCCAAAAAACATTTCTACTTTTTCTTCATGTGTTATTTCTCTCTTGTGTTTGTAGTTCCACAAGTATTTGGGGAATGATGTCGATTCAAAGCATGATCATATTGATATACATTATCTCTCGTCTATACTAACCCCAAATATTTGGATCCCTCATTTGCTATTTTATATGGCTCTTCTTTGGGGGCAACCCCTTTTTCATGAGTTAGCTTTTTGGGAACATATCACTTGGCATATGGTTTCCCAATAGGCTCTCATGCCCATCATTTACAAATATCATTTTGATTCTACCTTAAAGGTAATTACTCCTAGTTGACATTAGCAATTATTTTAAGGTGAGCACATGCATTCCATTATGTGCTTCACTTTGTTCGCACATTATAAACTTAGTGATGTTGTCATAGCATATTGATTATATTTGTAGCACCTTATCAAGGTTATTTTAGAAATAGTGAGTTTTTTCTTATAAATCTTGGTATGGTTGATATGAGAACCCACTAGCCCTTGTGTGTTTTCATTTGCTACCTTGTTGAAACTCACCTAGTAAATATCGAACTTCACTAACCTATGTTGTTTCTTATCAAAATCACCTAGTGAATACTAGACTTAACTATTTTGTGTTGCCTTTTATCTATTCATGGGTCACCTAGAAAATATTGGACTTTTCCAGCTTATGACTTATGGATGCCTTGGGTATGGATCCTAATAAGAATGTGTACATCTTTCTAGTCCATGATGTCATACCCTCTTTCATGTTTGCATCATGTTTGCATTGTGTTTTCATCGTGTTTTCTTAGTTATTTTGCATAATGTTTTATTTATGCTTACTTTGTGTCTTCATTGTGTATGCTTCGTGTTTGATTATCATATCTTTTTTTGCATTGTGTCTTACATGTATGTGCCTTCTTTTATCTTGACATTGTTATTTAGTAGGATCCTGAGCTTGGGGGCTATCACATCTCCTAGATTCAATGCCATCTTACTTATTCAATGTTTTGATGAAAGAACCTTCTTGGCATCTCCTTACTTTAGTGTGAGTATGAGCACAAGTTCATACTCTCACTAAAGTGAGGGCTAAATGTAGCATCGTAAATTGTCACCCTTGATAATTTCACACTATGTTTGGATCCCCCTTGAGTGCTTGAGCCTAATTATGCATAATTTAATTTTATCTATTTTATTGTCTTCTTAAAAAAATCAAATTAATTTTGGGAATGAAATTTATTTATTTATATAACGTGCATCAAAAATCTAAAATAAGTCTAGACTAGGGTGCCCTCACCTTTGTATGCCCTATTTTGGCCCAAAATTTAATATTTCATTTTCGACCTAAATATGTTTGCAAATTTAAATTCATTTGTTAGCTTTTCAAAATAATTAACGTGGGAAATGTTGAAATGCATACAAATATGTCTTTTTTCTCCATTTGAAACTAGAAGCAATTTGGGAAGCAATTTAAAAATTAATTGAGCATTCTAAAGAGAAATAAAGGCAATTCAAGAGTAGAATAAGCAACATTCTACAACAATTTTATAAGTCAATATCATGTTTGCAATGCATCATCAAATCCATGTTCAAAAAGAAGTAAGATGTTTCATATTTTATATGTATCATCATTGTGAGCACTAACATTTGTAGGACCTACAAACAACTATCAAATTCTCCTTGTATGAGATGTTTCAAATGACTTCAGTACATCAAGGAATATATATTTGAATGATAAGTTGTAACATTGTGATTTATCATTTTTTTTTATCTATTTGCCTCTATTTTACCTAGGCTAAGCACTCTTTATCCAATATCATCATACCCATTTGTGGAGGTAGAAACACCAAAACAAGGTTTGACTTAGGAAAACCCCTATACAACACAACCTTGTCTCTCTTCCCTTTCTTGGGTGCTATCACAATAGTGGTTTACAATTTCTGGGAGATTCTAATTTTTGCTAAAATCACATATTTTTAGAAAATATAATGATTTAAGCCTTAAAAATTTCCATTTAAAGCATTCCAATTGAAGAGGGTTTGATCAAACTACCTTAGATCAAACCCCCTTGGATAGAACCCTGCTAGTTTTAAACCATACCTATAATGAAATCTCCTTTACACCTATCAAAATACTGATAAAAAACCACTTTTGATTTACCTTTTGGAGGATCAAATGAATTCATTTAAAATTTATTTTTTGTAAGTGTGTAGTCCTTATTATAAGCTTTCCAAAAATTATAATTTTAAATAAATTTAATTTAATTATTATATTTATTTTTTATTTCTTTTGAATATACGTTTTTCATCGAAAATCAAGCTCTTTGTTCTGCACATGTGGAAAAATAGCAGATTATCAAAAAAAAAAATTGAAAAAAATGAGTGCACCAGATATTTAAGTCCTTCATCCAACAAAAAAAATAAAATTGAATTTTGATACATACAAAAAAAGTTGTGTTATACAGTCGCACTATGTCTGAATTATAATTGGTTTGACTTCGAAACTTGATTAAAGAAAAAATATTCAATAAGAAACTATCTAGCCAAGTGGAAGCACTAGATATCAGAGTTACAAATCTAAATTCAAAAGAATTAGAATTTTACCTTTCATGGAAAAAAAATTGTGTTATACGGTGAGCTTCACTTTTTAAAAATATTATTTTCTGAAAAAAACTAGTTTTCGAGGGAGATGGAAAAAGAAGTGCAATCTGATTCCCAAATTTTTGAAAAAATATATTTAGAATCTACAAACAAAATTTCACAAAACTCTAGTTTGTATCATCTTCAAATTCCTAACAGTTTAGCCGCTATAGTTTCCCGAAGTGAACATTTAGTTAAAAAAATTATTCCAGTGTCCAGTTTGCCCAAAAATTGTAAACCACTATTGTGGGATCACCCTCTTGCAAGTTATAGATTTGAAGTGGATTAGAGAAGATTGAAGACCTCAAATCAAGATAAAGCATACAAACATCTTCTCTCATCAAATTAGGGAAATATTTACTATTTGCTGACTGACGAAGTTATGAAACTGATTCCAACAAAGAAGCACCTACAAACTTTGATAGTCCTGTGCAAGTCTTGAAACTCAAAAAAACCTCATTTTCAAACAAGTGTGCCCTCGCCCTTTTCCAACTAGATTGGCTGTAGATTTGAATGTTAGGTTCCTCATCTCCTACTCTTTGCTTTCCTATTTCTTATATTTGTTCATTAGTTCTATATTTTTCTAAATTAGTGAGTTTGTTGTACTTGCATAGTTGACATAATTTTGCAACCATCACATACATCACATCACTCAATTCATATGATTTCATCCAAAAATACAAAAGGGGACCAAAACCCTAATCATCCATTCTAACTCTTCCTTGAGGATGGTAGCCAAGTGGTCTCTTTTGATCATTTTTGTGTCCCTCATATGTCAAATATGGAAAGTGTGATTTAGTTTAGCTATTAGCCCTATATCCCTTTTCACCATATTTCATATGATTGGCTAAAAAATTGAAGTGTTAAGGGTGAATCTATAGGAATGATAGAATTTTTTAGATTTTTTTATTTTTTGGGTATTATTAACAAGTATTTGAAATATTTGGGAAAGTTTGTAAATAAAACAATTTTTCTATATAGATGCATGTGTAATTTTTTAAAATTAAAAATTTATCATTTTAATAATTTTATATTAATATATATTGTAAATTTTTTATGTTTTTATAATTAAGAAATGAATGTCCATTTTTTTGTATTGATAATAGTTTAAGCACAGTGCATCAACAATCGGCTGATAAGCAAGATTACAAATTGACAGAATATCAACTTAAATCAGCTGCTGGAAATACATAACCATACAAAAAGCAGCCAACTCAATACAAATGAAAAAAAAAACTACATACAATACACGGACTGCACCACAATATAATCATGAGGAAGACCAAACAAAAACTGAAAAAAAGCTAAAGACTTCTGCATAAGAGCATCAACTTTAAATATAGTATCTAGACTGTAATTCCATGTTGTGACCCCCAACTGAGTAGGGTGTTAACAGCCTCAAGACCTTCGTTGGTGAATGAATGAAATCCTTTATCTTTAACAACTTCCTCTTTCCTATTTTGTTTCCTGATTTCTTCCTTTAAATTTCCCAAGGCTAGCAAGAATACAACCAGATTGGACTACCCCTAGTGCCCTGTGTTCCCATCCAAGCATACCTCCTGCTGAATTGGACCCATACCATCCTTGAAGAGCTTCAAGAACTTGTTCTCTACAATCTCCAATGCATCCACAACCTGCAAAGCAACATTGAATAAAGTGAGCCTTTTAATTGACTCAGTAAAAATCCTCTGGGCCCCATTGTATTTATCCTTGTTCCTTTCTTTCCGTATAATCCATAAAACCTCAGTGGTAAGCAAAAACCAAAAAAGATGCAACTCTTTACTTAGTTTACAATCAAATCCCATAAGAACCTCTTTCCAATTGAGTTCCTTATTAGAACACCAGGTGTCATGACTATTCCAAAACAGATTCCAGATTTCTTTAGCATAAAAGAAGTCAAAGAAAATATGATAGACGGATTTTGGCACCTTGCAGATTTCACAAATATCGATATCAACATTTTGTAACTTAAAAGGGACTTTTTGTATAAGAACAAGCCATCTAAAACAAGTTTTTTTTTCATCCACCCCATTGTGCCACATAAAATAGAAATTTTTTTGCCAGTCTTTATTCTCTAAGTTAGTCCTCCAAACCTTATTAAGATACTCAGTGGGCGTACTAGAGTTGAGAATGCCTTTATAGATAGTTTTAGTTTTAATCTCTTGCAAAGGAAGAGTGCCTTTCCACAACATTTCAAGTGGTTTGCTTTTTCGGTTCTCCAAGTGGAGATTAGGTTTCCACCTCATATAGGCTTCTCTGAGAACAAAGTAAGTTCTAAAACTGGAGGGGGGGAGCCCATAGTTTTCCCTCAACTGATCCCAACCAACCAAAGTTCCATCCCTTATGATGTCACTAAAAATTTTAATGCCTTTTTGGTTCCACTTCTTGGCTGAGCAGCCCTACAGCAGAGCGAGAGGTTTCCTATTATTCTCCAGATTCCACCAAATGGATCTATCTAGGTGGACCAGGCAATTGTTAGGATCAATCAAGAGAGAACTAGTAAGGTTGCCCCTTATTGTTTCCCAGGCTTTCCAAATTCTTTTGAACACCAACGACCCTGCAGGAGTTATTGGGTGATTGGTGATGAGGAGATCACTAAAAGGCAGAGCCTTCCAGGACTTTGCCAATTTGGGAATAGCCTGATCTATGTTGTTCCTGATTAGAACCTTCTAAGGTTCACTCCCATCAAGAGCTTTGATGACCCACTTAGCAGCCATGGCAACTCCATGTTTCTTAAGATCCTTGAGCCCCAACCCACCATTGGCCTTTTCAGAACAACACCATTCCCAATTGACAACGTGAAGCATTTTTTTGCCTTTTCCATCAGACCACAAAAAATCCTTGATTTTCTTATGCACTTCATTGACTTGATAACTATTAAAAAACCATGCCGAAGAAAAGTACAGAGCATATGAGGACAATTTTTTTTGACAAACCTGCACTCTCCCAGCAAGGGACAGGTAATTCCTGTTCCACCCATCCAACTTCTTATCAATCTTAGTTTTAAGCCATTGCCACGTCTTTTAAATTGGGGGAGACTGAGAAAGGAATCCCTAGATACCTTACCTGATTTTGTGGCCCCCCCACTGGATATCAAAACTCTACAGCCAACTAGGAGGTGCTTCATGCCATCCTAAAAGAATAGATTTGGCTTTTGAGACCTTAGCTCCTGAAGCTAGACAAAATAAGTCTAACTTGGTCATCCAATTCCACAAACATGGATGTGTCATCCGCAAACTGAATATTTAGCAACTCCTCTCTATCAGGAAGGCTTAACCCATTCACTTTAGGCATCACAGAGTTGTCCCTTAATAAATAATGGAGTGCCTTCGAGGAAATCACAAACAAGGCTGGGGCGATGGGGCACCCCTATTTGATTGACCTTTCCAAATGGATTGGTTCAAATCTGACTCCATTAACCTCAACTATGGCAGAGGCATCTTTTAAAAGAGTATTGATCATGTTGGTAAATTCTTGAGGAAACCCAAAAGCTTCCAAAGCCATCATTAGGAAGGACCACTCCACCCTATCATAAGCTTTCTCAAAATCCAGCAAGAACATTGCCACATTTTGTTGAGATTGTTTAGCCCAATCAAGAGCCTCCCAGCTAGTAATCAAGTTTTCCAGGATGTATCTCCCCTTGATAAATCTAGTCTGAGTGGCATTAATGAACTTCAGGAGAATGTTTGTAAGCCTCAAGGCTAGGACCTTCGCTAGAATCTTGTAAGAGACATTCAACAAGGTGATAGGTCTCCATTTTTTTATCAAAGTTTTGTCACCATCTTTTGGCAGCAGTTTAATGGGGCCTTGATTGATGTGGGATCCCAAGGAGCCTTTAGTAAGGGCCTCCATGTAGAATAGGTGCAAATCCCCACATATCCAATCTAGGGAAGATTTGTAAAATTCTACAGGGAGACCATCCACCCCTGGGGACTTATCGTTACTCATAGAAAGAATTTCCTTTTTTATTTCCTCTTGCGATATCACAGTAGACAGAAGAACCCTATCTTCATTAGAGATTTTTATAGGAATCAACCCTTTGAGACTATTCCTAGCCTCCATACAAACTTCTTTATTACCTTCAAACTTGAACAAGTATGTGTAAAAGAGCGTAAATTGTTGTAGAATGTCTTCTTGCTTAGAGAATGTCACACCATTGTGACAAATTTGACCAATCTATTCTTTCAGCCCCTTTTGTTGAATATATCTGAAGAAGAAATTTGAGCCTTTATCCCCATTACTCAACTAGTTGCTCGCTTAGATCTCACCTTGAGCCCTTGGATCCTTACTGCCTGAAGCCTCCTCAATGAGCACTTAGCCTTATTGAGGTTTTCATATAGTTGCTCATTCTCATGGTCCTCCTGTATTCTAGTTTCAGCAGCCAAAAGCTCATCTTGGAGGCAGTTTTCCTCCCTTCTCCTATCCAAGGCCCTCTTTTTACCAATTGTCTGAAAGATGCACCTCCATGAGCTAACATTTTGATTCCATCTTTCAATGTGGCATTTATTTCTTAACATCCATTTGTTAATACCCCTCAAAGTTTCCACTGCCCCAATGCAGTCCTTGTCCCTCAACAAGCTAGTGTTCAGAAAGAAACTCTCCCTACTTTTGTTGTGAATCATGATGCCATTGTTGATGGTAATCATGGCCTTAATAGGGTGGTGATCTGACAGAGTATAGGGGTAGACCAACACTTTGTCGCCTCCATTAATAGGCTCAAAAGTGCAAAGATCCTTGTTAGCATAAAACCTATCCAACCTGCTGTAGATCCTTTTGCTGCCCTTTTGCGCATTGCACCAGGTAAACCAGACACCATTGCAATCATGTTTCAAGCCTGCCATGGGGTCAATGATGTTAAGTTTTCTTTTCATCCTAGACCAAAAGTGAAACTCATTCCCCTTCCAACCGACACTAATGCCCCCCTTTTTGTCATCCTTGCACTCTACCATATTAAAATCTCCACCTATAATCCACGGGGTGTCAGGGAGCTCAGATAACCATCTCCATAAATCAGACCTCCCTAAGCAGTCATTAGGGGTATAGATTGAGCAGACACCAAACTTAGCCTTCCCCTTCTCAAATGTGGCCCAAGCAACCCTATTGCAGGGAGAGATCCCACAATTTATTAGGAAAGGCTTCCACTTGTTGGCAATCAGAATTGCAACACCTCCCTTACCTTTTTCATGGTTGGAGGCCACAATCATAGTCTCCCCGGATGAACTTTAAATTGGTCTCAAGCAAAAACCCCATTGCCTTCAGTTCTTGCAGCAGGAAAAAATATTTACTTTTCTCCAAATTAAGAAACCTTCTAATCACATATTTCCTATCAGGGGACTCTAGGCCTCTGACATTCCAGGAGGTTCAATTAACTATCATTATTGTATTTGATAGTAGATTCCTCTTTGGAATTCCTAATTTTTCAAAAAATCTAATAACATTCTCTTCGTTTTCCATTCTCTTAGGAGAGGGAACAACCAACACTATGCTGGTTTTTTTCCTCTTCCCTTCGATGAGTCCAGGACCATTCTTACAAATTTCCAAGGTACTACCTTTCTTTCTACCCCTCTTTTTTGGTTCCTTAGGGGGTGTGGGGTCATAGTCCCCAGTGACTCGATTTACCACTTCCAAGGCATTCCCCATGCTCTTGCTAGGATCTTCCTTAGCCAGAGGGAGATCCTTCACAACACTCACACTATCCTCTTTGGTAAAAAACTCTCGAAAGGCCTACTGCCCTTCCAGGGGTCTCCTCACCACCAGGGCACCCAATAAAGCTCATAGGATCACCGCTATTCAAAGGGATGGTGAATCCCACTTGGGGGTTGTCAGTCATCTCGACAGACCATTTCCTAACCATGTCAGACAAGGTCTCAAGAGGATCCTCGCCTAGGGCCACGTCAAGCTTACCACCGACATCTATTGTAGTTTTCCTGACGTCCCCTAGGGAGAGAGGAACAATACAATTTTCATGTTCACAGTTACTTGTGCCCACCCCCAAAGGGATTTTTGAAACTTTGTTAGTCTCAAATGAAGAAACGGGATTATTCACTTTGGAAGAATTTTCAATACATTTTTCATTTTCTTGGGTGTTAGAAACAACAGTCTCTTCATCGACAATGACTCCATTAACATAAGTTTTGATAATTTCAATCTTTTTACCAGCATTATTCTTTAAAACCTTGCCTTTATTCATAATGCTTTCCAGCGCAAGTTGTTGGGAATTTTCCTTTTCAAACTCCACTGGAGTAGAGGGAAGAGATCCAAGAAAAGAGCAAGGGTGGGGCAGGGGCGAGGCCGGAAGCTTAGCAGCGAGGGGGGAGAAAGGATATAAAAAATGGGCCACAGATAGGCTGACTGGCTGGGGAGAAGCTTTAGGCTCAAGAGAAACTCCAGACAGTAGGGGCGAAGCAAAGGGAGGACCCAAGGGGAAGGGGACAGTGGAGGGGGAAGCATCAGAAACAGGGGTGACACCAACCGGATGGAACAACACAGAGGGAGAAACCGAGGGGAAGGGGGCAGCGGGTGACACACCAGCAGAATCAACAACACCAGTCGGCTTGGCGAGAGGCCGAGCACCATGTAGCAGGCCCCAATACCACCAAGCACTTCCACCGAGCAAACCTGGAGGTTTCCATCAACTCTAATGCCAATATTTTCAGGTAAACCAACGCCTGGGTTAAGAGACACCAGGACCCTCGCATCCAAATTAGGGAGCGTGACCCGGGGTCTATCTATCCTTATCACTGTTCCAAACGGTTCAACTAATTGAGGGATGAAAGACCACAAATCCTGAGGGACGTTCTTCACAATCAACCACCTAGGGCTCGACAATGCAAGGATTTTGTCACAGTTTGCCCCCAGTTTCCAATATAACACCCTAAATACAAACTTCCCCACGCTCCAGTAGGGTTTGGTTAAAATTTTAACTTGCATATCATGATTCTTAAAATAAATTAGAAATAAACCTTTTTGAATCATACGACAAAGAGATATTTGTACATTCAATTTTTTAAACCAAAAATTGTTAAACCAGTTGTCAAGATAGCTCCTAGTGGGTAGATTCTCCAAATTGATGGCAGCCATGAAGACTGCGACCTTAGAGAGTCTGCCCCTCTCTTTATGGATTAAATCAAGCATATCATTGTTCGAGACAATTACAATGGTGTCCGAAGGATTCTCACCTTGAATTTTTTCAGACTCACCAGTGTTGACCCCTTCGCCAGCATCTTCAAGCACAAATTTTGCAACCTCCACACCTATAGCCTGATCGCTAGCAACGGCCTCACCGAAGGATTTCAAAGGGTTTTTACCAGTTGCAGCCTCACCAACCTTTGAGCTTACCCCCGACGGAATGAGGGGGGGCGAAACCCCCTCCATGGCCTCCCCCACAGATGCTCGACCTTCTAGGCTGGAAGCCACAAAATAAAAATACAGAAAGCCCTAGCCACATATAAACGAAGAGCACACACAAGGAAAGCAAAAAAATGAGGAAAAATACTAGAGGGTACGGAGGAAACAAAAAGCCTTCCCTTAATCCAACGACACCTCCACGATGGCGGAGAAGGCCCACGAATCAGGCCCACTTGCAGACCACCTGTCCTCTCGTCCCCATATTTGGCAAGATTTTTTTTGTCTTAGTTTGGATTTTTTTCGTGTTAAAAAAAACACACCTATTTTTTTTTATTTTGTTCAATGAATGTCCATTTTAAATATTTTTTCATTTTTTATTTAAAATATACAATTATAAAATCAACATATTAACATTTACATAATTTTAATAATAATTAATATTAATATGTCATATCTTATAATCATTATGAGCCAACATATTATATTTATTTATTAACTATTTATATTTATAATAATATTATTAATCAAAACAAACATGTTATTATGTTTAGTTAATATTGAATTTTTAATATTTAAAATTTAAATTTATATCTTCTCATTATTATAAGCCAACATATTGCATGTTTATGTTTCAATTTTTAAGTACTTGAAATTTGAGTCTCACCTCACTAAAATGGGAAGGTTGGTAAAGGTGGAAGCATGGTTTGAAATCTGAGTGTCGACAAGGAAAGGACTATGTTTGCTCACTTTCCCATTAATGCCAACATCGGAAACAACTGCACCAACATTGAGCTAAAAAAAATTTGGGGTAAGAAAAGGATATGTTGCATGTACCAGAAAGGCCATGTGTGGAACAAGGATACTAGGAAGTTTTGATGATTTTTTTGTGTGGGAAAAAGGCAACATCGCTATTGAGTAAAGATGTTTTGTTCAAATTTTCCTACATTGAATTTGGGTGATGTCGTGCAGATCAATTGACGAAGACATAACTTGGATGTAAAGTGAATTATTTTTGGGCCATATTATTTTGTGTCATTCGATCATACCTGCCTCTTGGGCCTTCACTCTGAGCTTGTCTGGCCTCTCCTATGTAATTGTAATGGTTGTTTTTTTCCATTTTGACATGGTTTGGGTAGCCTAGCTACCAGGAATGGTTTGTAATGACAAAGTTGTGCGCTTGGCCTTGGCCCTTGTGGCCCTCTCGATGTAACCTTTTTAATGATCAATAAAATTATTGACTAAAGAATCATTAAAATAAAAATAAAAACGCAATATTCTATCATTTTTTTATTAATATATTGTCTTATTAAGCTAGAATATAGGCATGGAGGCATGCAAGACCCTAATTTATTTTATTAATATATTAACATTTACAAAAATATATCTAAATTATATTTAATATGTAACTATCATTTTATCCCATTAAGCTAAATATAGGCATGCAAAGAACTAATCGATTATTATGAGTGTTATATTTTTATTGTTGTCATGTCTAAATAATTGATTTATTAATTTAATTTAAATATATTTTAGAGTGTACACCAAAATTTATATTCTTAATTGAAATTTAATATTTTTTATATTAAAATAAAATTATTTTAAAAAAATATTCTTCATGAAATGTCTAATAATATATTTATATAGTATTATTTTATAAATTTAAAATCTACAATTACAAAATCAATATATAGACATTTACATAATTTTAATAATTAATATTAATGTGTCATATCTTATAATGATTATGTAAAGTTTTTAATATGTTTAATTTTTTAATTTGTATTTTAATTTTTAATATATTATTAATATTATTTTTTACTTTATAAAAATATATCTTTAGGAACTATATATATATATATATATTGATCAGTGCAAAATAGCCTTACATGGGGGTTGTACCCATTGATATTAAATTGAAAAAGATCATAATACAAAAAGGGCCTGTAATGAACAAGACTAGGCTAGAAACCAACCCCAAAATCCACCTTAACAAAGCAACAAAAGAGAACAATTTTTAATTCTTACCCAAACCCACCAAAGCCTAATCAACCATTAGCCCACATCAAACAAATTTGATCTTAACAAGCCATGCATACCTATGACATACATATAAGATTGATACAATTAACAAGACAATAAAATAGACACAAATTTTAAGGGCTCGCCAAACCCAAACCACTGCACCCAAGGATGACACTACAATGTAAGGAAGCTAAGGTAGTGCAACAACTTCCTACACTAATCTTGAGAGGAGAATACTACAAAAAAATTATAGATCTTTAACAGTTACAGAAAAATTAAACATAAATATCATGCATACCACAACACAGTGATTTATGTGGGTAAAACCCTTTTAGGAGAAAAACCCCACACTCCAAAAGCTGCCCAATATATTACTCAAAAATCACAAAGATTACAATATACTTGCAAAGCAAGCTTCTCACAGGAGTATCACCAACCAGAGATCCAGAGGCAACACGACCACTATCAAACTCTCAAAAGACATCACAATACACAGTCATAATACAACACCCTCATAAAATAGGGTTGCCTTCTAGGGCAAGTCAAGCTAATAAAATATTGGTCGTCAGATCTAAGACCTAATGATGAACGGTCCATATTTACAATAATAAAATATAAATAAAAATTTCCTTTTAGGGGCACTACCCCTAGACCTCCAACTGGGGGAATGATCCCCTCGGACCCCTTGCAAGGGGGAAACCCCCTCGTGCCCCCCATCATAGACATATCAACAGTACTTTATGTATCAACAACACCTTATATAATTGCAAGGCTAAGACACATTTTACCAACATGTAAACCACCTTGACGCAGTACCAATTCACTAAATTATCTTCATCCAACAGGTTCACCACTTCAATGAATTCCCGGGGTGACCCCAAATCAACACTCTCCACAAGAACCAATATCCACAACAAGAAGGTGACGTATATCTTGGAAATCATTCTATTCCAAGGCATTTCCCACACATACCAAGCATAATGAACATCGCACACTTCACACCAGAGGCATCATAATGTCATACCTTTTCATTATTACTTTCACCTCCACTTCAATTACCTATTTCCTTAGTGTGTACATCACCCCACATCCACCCTGCCACATTTCCCTTCTTCTATGTTACTCTTCCGCCCCTTTTTCCACCCCTTTGCCAAACCATTTACCCTTCCATTTCCCTCCCTATGTATATGAAATATTTTGAATTCTTAAAAAAAAAATAGAGAATGGAGAATAATGTCCAACCATTTTCCTAACTTCCAATTGGGAATCCTCTCTTGCCTGATCGCATTTATAGTTAAACAGTGAATCACCTTTAAGTTGGGATTTTTTAGCCCCAATTCCTCTGTGCATTGAAGGCCTATTAATGCAACCCTAAACTCTGCTTCATTATTGGTGCCTACACCCAGATGGACAAATTTTTCTACTAGGGTCAATCCATTATGATCCTGCAAAATACACCCTGCACCACTTTTTCCTGGATTGTCGTGCACTACTCCATCAAAGTTTATCTTTACCCACCCCACCTCTGGACCCTTCCATTCTATTCCTTTTCTTGGATTATTAGAAAGATTAGTCCTTTGCACTCCATAAATAGGGGGGATAATTAAGCTTGGCTAGGATTTTTTGATTTCCCCATCCCAATTAGTAAACCCGTTCTTCTTCAACAGTTGATTTCTAGCAGCATTGTTCACCACCTCTATGATAGCCAACTCAATGTTTCTACATAGATTCTCCTTATCCATGGATTTTCCTTGAAATATCATTTTATTTCTTTCCTTCCATATCTTCCATATTACTATAGACAAAGAAGCAACCCATAAGCTACTAAACAATGCCTTTTTTCTCAAAATTGGCCACATCAAATAAAAATTAAAAAACTCTCAAATCCTATGATAATGGACTCATCCATCCAAGTTTTCTCATTAACTCCTTCCAGTAGTACTCTGCGTATTTGCACCTCAACAATAAGTGGTTTGCATCCTCATTATCCTTCTCACATATAGGAACTAGTATCTATATTTTTAATAATATTATTAATATAAACATTTAAAATTCAAACAAACATGGTATTTCTTTATTTATTTAAACTGCATTTATTTATTTGAGCTAAAACAATATGGTTTTTATACTAAAATTATTTTAATGACAATTAATAATTAAAAAATTCTTCTATTAAATGTTTTATAATATATTTAGATAATATTATTTTATAAATCTAAAATATATAATTATAAAATCAGTATAATTATATTAATATATTGAATGTATACATGTTTTAATTTCTTATAATCAATCAATCAAATCACAAAGGCTTTTGAAAAAATCATTTACTCATTAATATTTTACAAATATTTATTATGTCAATCACAGTTGTGTTTAGTATGAATCAAGTTCAAAGTCAAAGTCAACCCTAACAATTATAATATTCTCAATCCTAAAATCAAAATCATGATACAATCTCAAACTATTATGTAGCCTACCTTTAAATTGTTGTCATGACTCATCATCAATAACACAATAAATACTTGAAAGAATTTATTATTTCAAACGACTCTAGGAAAATTCACCTCCAACAATTCATTGTTGGAAAATTCACCGCCAACAATTCATCGCAGGAAAATTCATGCCATGACAAATTCACCTCAAGGAAAATTCACCACCAGCAATTTGCCACTGCGAAAAATTCATTGCATTAAAATTTTGCGATTAATTTTCCATGGTAGTGAATTGCTAGTGGTGAATTTTCCTTGAGATGAATTTGTCATGGTGGTGAATTTTCCCGCAATGAATTGTTGGCGATGAATTTTCTAATGGTGAATTGCTAGCGGTGAATTTGTCTGATGCCATTTCAAACTATTACCTCACTTGTTCTAAATTGATATTCCCCAAATAATTTATCGACTAACCAACAAATACAATTACTACAATACTAAATAGACAAGTACTCCCACTTGCGACACTTATTTTATTTTATCATCATTTATTCGAAAAAAAAAAATGTATTTACTTAAAGAGTTATTTTATTTGTTTAAAATATATTTTATTTATTTAAGAGTTATTTTACATTAATTTAAAATTATTTAATTTTTTATTTTTATTTACTCAAGAGTTTTATTTATTAGTACTTGATAATAAGTTTTGTTTTTTCTTGTTTAACTAATAATTAAAAAAAAAAAATTAACCAATTAGAAATAAAAAAATTATCCTCTTGAAATAAAATTTAATCTTTGTAAAGTGAACATGTAAAATATTTAACTTTATAAATTTTATAAATTATTTCTCTTCAAATTGATTGGTTAAAAAACTTTGTATAAATTTTAGAAATTATTTCTCTTCAACATGATTGGTTAAAATTTTGTGTTTTTTATGGATGAATTTTTAGGAAGTATAAAGGTGAACTATTATTTTGTCATATTTTTAGGAATGGATTTTACCTTGCTTCCATATATATTATCTTTTATATATTATGTCGGCTAGGAAAATCGGGGGGAAAGCATAAATCATCGATAGCAACCACAAAACTACCTAAATAAAAGCCATAGAGAACCTAATCTAACAATGAAGCACAAGATGACAATGTAATTCAAATAATAAACCAATGTTCAACCTCAAATACTATGCCAAAGTTGATTCTCCTTCATTGCTCTTTCAATTTTGCTTGTTTGCTCTTAGATATATAATGTGCACGGTATATGATAAGCTCAATATAGATGTATGATAGCAAGATCTCAAAGATGAATAATATGAGTGATATGATAGAAAAATATTGAAGATTGTAGTTCTTCAAGATAAATGATGGCAAAATATCGAAGAATTTAGTTAACCTTGAAATGGAATGGATAGCTTGCTTTTATAAAAATCCAAATTAGATGGATGGTGAAGATTGAGTGATGATGTAACATGATCAATGGTGGAGATTGAGTCAGAGAACATTAATTAATTGAAATAATTAATTATTGTGGTATGGGCAAATGAATTAAATGATGGATAGGGATAGATGAATTAAATAATTACAACAATTATTTAATATAGGAGGTGGTGGATAAATAATTAAATAATTGGAAACAATTATTTAATTATGGAAGAAAGGAGATGATAAATAATTAAATAACTAAAAACAATTATTTAATTATAGAAGAAAATGATAGTGAATAATTAAATAAATAATAATTTATTTAATTATAGATGAAAATAAGGTAATTAGTGATGTAATTAAATAAATAAGATTTATTCAATTAATTTGAGAAGAATAAAGATAAAATGAATTAATTAAATAATATAAAATTATTCAGTTAATAGAAGAAAGTGGTGTTAAGGAATAATTAAATAATTAAAAACTATTTAATTATGTGGAAAAAGATGCAAATTAGTGTAAAAATGTTGTTCGTAGATTTAGGACATTTTTTAGTGTCTACATTTTGGATCTCTTAAATGATATAATATGATTTTGAGCATTGTGTCAAAGAATAATCATGAAAATTTGGCTCAAGACCTGCCCTAGTATGTGTTAGAATTGTGAAAAACCACAAAACCATGAGCCACATAATCCAACAACAAACAAATGCACCTTCCACTAAGAGATCTGCAAACAATATATGCAATATTCCTCAACAAGAAAAGCTACAGAAGAACCTCAAGAATCTTCAAGGAAAACAAAAGTCCTCAAAGGTTGAGAATTCAAGAGTAAATCTCTAAAGTGATAATACAATGAGGGTTGAGTGCTATATAGGATCAACCCTAAATGGTAAAGGGATTAGATTAGTACATGTGTCAACATCATGTGCAGTGAGATATAATATCTAATAATAGCTCATTTCAGTTAACATAGAAAAACACTTAATTAACTTAGTAAAGAACTCCTAAGTTTAGCTTAAGTGCATGAGAATAAATTAGACTAATAATTAATTAAATTTTAATTAATTATTAGCTAATGCATGATTACTCTAACACCCCCCCCCCTTAAGATAAACTTAGGGAGTAGCTAAAAACCCTAAAAATAATGCATGATGGGTCCCGAAAAAACAAGGTCTGGTGAGGTACCCATGTACAAACAAAAGATCTCTCAAAAGTGGAGAAAAGGAGAAAACCACAGTGGGAGAAAACTCCTCTCCAAAAGAGAGAAAGACAAATAAAGGACTGAAAAGGCCTCCAAATCAAGGTGTGAAGGGCTGAGAAGCCTCCAACCGAAACAAAGTCCTAAAAAAGAGGAACATGTAGAACATCACACGAGCACAAACAAGTTGTAGACTACTATCGAATGATGACTGGTATAGTGTTGAAATGAAGAACCTCTAGAAATAGGAATGCAAGAGTGTTCATATGGTAAATGATCCATCTTACTGAAATGCATGTAACCAACCATTGATGTACGTTGCATCTAAAAGTACATAGGGACAAGAACTAGATATGTAGATCACTCCAAATTGTGAAACCAAAGAAGCATTAGCACCAATAGTAGAAACCTTCCCATAATGTTGAAAAAGGGAGAGCCATGATAGGTACATTGAAATTGTGTGAAACCAAGAAGTGCATGTAGGAGAAACTACCTGCAAATACAAGGGTGTGCAAACTAAGACACACATGCATGAGACAAGAATCATTGGGATTCACAGTTGTCATGGAAGGGACACTCACTTGAAAAAGGTGTGATGGCAAACCAAAGGCAAACATCAAGGCCCCCATGGAACTTTATATCATAGTGTGAATACAAAAGACATAATGGGATGTGCAAAATCCTCAAAAAGTATACACCAAAATGGAACTTTATCTGCCCGTTAAGGGGTCGGGTTGGGTTAAACCAATTGCAAAGGAGCCTGTGGAAGTGACTTGGGAAAGACCTCTAGAAGGCTGGTGGAAAATAAATTTTGATGGAGCTTCAAAGGGGAACCCTGGTCCATCAGGAGCAGGTTTTATAATTCAGGATTGGAAGGGAGATGTTTTAGCTTTAGGGGTGAAGAAAATGATGGAAGGAATGAATAATGAAGTTGAAGCATCAGCAACACTATTGGCAATTAAATGTGGAAAAAATCTAGGAGCAACTAAGATTCATTTAGAAGGGGACTCGTTGATAATAATCCGAGCGGTGATGAAAGGGTCCATTAATGCCTGACACCTTCAAAATGTGATTGAAAAGATTAGAGAAGAATTAACAACTTGTGAAAAAAATTCAGTGAGCCACATTAGAAGAATGGGGAATACTGAAGCGGACATTTTATCTAAATGGGCCTTAACCTTTAGAGAAATCGGGGATTTAGTGTTTGAAAATTTTAGAGATGTTTTTTTAGCGAAACAATCTAAGGAAACCGACGAGTACATCGCATTTAATGGGAGTGGATGAAGGAAGTTCGAGGCATTTTTGAAATGACAAGAGAATTGCAAGGATGGCAATCGGTGGCTCTTCAGTACACAATGCATTTATTTCAGAGTGGGAGATTCAAGAAGGTTTTTATTCCCCGACCCTTGGGTTTGTTGCATTCATTTTCATTCATTATGTTTTGTGTGGTGTTGAAGGCTCTGCAATAGAGAAGTGGTGGTGACAACACTGGTAGTACAGAGCTTCAATGGAAGCAAATTTCACTTTCCTCTCCTAAAGGAAGTTAAGCCCCTTCTATGGCGATGCATCAGAGAAGAGACTAATGGGCTTATTCCTTGTTGAGGATGGCAGGCTAAGGCAATGTGTGAGGATGATTCTGGGTAAGGATTTTGGAATCCTGAGGCACAAATACAAAAAAAATATGGATGTGTATTCATTGATAGTTGCATGGGGGTTAGACGGGTGAAAAAATTGAAACGATTCGAAAGGTGATGGAAACAATCATTCATGAGGACTTTATGGTTGGCATGGAGTCAATCCTGGAATGGTCAATTCCAAGTGTCGAGATGGACATCAGTGAGGGAATAGAGAGTGAAGAGATGGAAGAGCTTTTTGGGTCGGGAGGATGCATGCCTTTCATCCGGTGGCACAAAGGAAAGTTCAAGTCGAGATGCAGAGAGGAAGCTCAACTCAAATGGTAGGCATTAAATCTCTTCATCGAGCTAATGGAAGTAGAGGAGGTAATTGCACAGGCGAAAGTGGAATTGCAGGGTGTGGAAAGGAACGAGAGGAAAATGAAACGCCAGTCGAAGAAGAGGGGGAAGCACCAGAAGAAGTGGAAGCTGAAAGAGGTTGGAAAGGTAGTGATGGAGCCGAGTAGTGCAAGTTGTTGGGGATGGACTCTTATGTCTGTCAATTACGTTTCTTTCTTTTTACATTTTACTGTCATAAATTATGTACTGAAGAAGGATGAACTCTGTTGAAATTGGTTGGGGTTTCTATGTTTTGGGTTTAGATGCATGTTGTTTGGGTTAAAAGTTTTAGTAGTAGTTTTCCAGATTACACAGAAGTAGGGGAACAGGGGTTCTGTGTTGTAGTTTTTGCACATTAAGGTGCTTTTTGGTGTGGAATTTCTTATAGAATTCAATTTTTTGGGTGTGATGAAAAATGGAAAAGATGATGTAATTTCTTTTATCAAGCAATACAAAAAACTCTTATTACCGACCAAAAAAACATGGCACTTTATCTCAATATGTCTACAAAAGAAAATGTGCATGAAAAGTATTTATATAATGTCTAAATAGGATAGAATAGTGGAAATACATATAGAACAGCCAAAAATGAGTCATCCCATGTAAACAAAAAGATGAACTTAGGGAGTAGCTAAAAACCCTAAAAAGAGAATGCATGATTGGTCCCAACAAATAAGGCTTGGTGAGGTACCCATGTACAAACAAAAGATCTCTCAAAACTACAGAAAATGGAGAAAGCCATGGTGGGAGAAAATTCCTCCAAAAAAGAGAAAGGTGAATGAAGGATTGAAAAAGCCTCCAAATCAAGGTGAAGGACTAAGAAGCCTCCAACTGAAACAATGTCCTGAAAAAGAGAGGAACATGTAGAACATCGTAGAAGCACAAAGAAGTCGTAGATTATTTTTGAATGATGACTGATATAGTGTTGAAATGATGAACCTCCAAAAATAGGAATGCAAGAGTGTCCATATGGTAAATGATCCATCTCACTGAAATGCATGTAACTCATCTGTTATAATTTGAACAGTAGCAAAACAAAACTTGAAAGTAAACTATAATGGCTTCGAACAGGGCCAACAAACTGTACAACAACACTTCTTGGAAAATGAAAACTAAACTAAAATAGATGTGCAAACAACACTTATTAACTAAAAACTCTACTCTAATATGGTACATTTGCAAACTTTTTCTCTTCAAAAACAACGTTTGAGGTGAATCCCATTGATTGGGATAGGTAACACCTCTCCATCCAGCTTTGAAAGTTGAAAAGCATTATGTTGCTTGCATTCAGTAATCACATAAGGGCCATCCCACATGGCATCAAACTTGATATGCTTACTAGGTCTACTTTTAAGCTCATCCCACTTGAAAACAAGATCACCCTCCTTGAACACTCTTGGGACTACCTTCCTATCAAAATTCCTTTTCATTTGAGCCTGATGGATCTCCAAATACCTCAGTGCTTCCTTTCTTATCTCTTCTAACTCCATCAGTTGTGCAAGCCTGATTTCCATAGGCTCTTCCTCTAACATTTCTAGCTCTTTAATCAAATTCAAGGTTGGAAATTCAACTGAAATTGGAATATTGACTTCTTCTCCATAGGTAAGAACATATGGTGAATTACCTATAGATCTTTTAGGAGTAATCCTATCAGCCCACAAGGCTAGCTTCAACTTGTCATGCCAAGTCCTCTTATTGTCCCCAATCATCTTCTTGATGATCCTAATCATATTCTTATTGGTTGATTTAACTTGTCCATTACGTTGAGGGTAATAATTGGATGAAGTATTTAGATATATATTATTTTTAACAGACCAATCAGATACTTTAAAACCAACAAATTCCAATGCATTATCAGAAATAATGGAATCAGAAGTACCAAACCTTGCAACTAGGTCCTGATAGAAGTTTAGAACAATAGTATCACTGTCCTTCTTCAATGCCATAGCTTCTGACCACTTAGTAAAATAATCAGTTGCAATCAATATCTATTTGCTCATTCTTCCTTACAAGAACAAGATTGGACACCCATGAGGTATGCTTAATTGGAAAAATAATCTTACTCTCAATCGAGTTACTCAGTTCAACTCTCATGAGGTGCTCGAGTTTAGGATTCAAAGGCCTCTACCTTTGTCTTATCAATTTCACATTTGCTTCTAGCTCTATTGTGTGTTGTGCTAACTTTGGATTGAATCCCTTCAAGTCATGATACTCCCAGGAAAACACATTAGAAAATTCTTGACAAAGTAAAATGAAAGCATGTCTCTCCTCTATAGTACATACCTTTCCAAGTTTCAGGAGCTTATCCTTGAAGATCTCAATAGGCTCATAATGCTCTTGTTTGATAAGCGAACTTGCCTTTTGTTTTCTAACTCGATCATCTGAGTTGAAAATGGACTCAAGTGTTACCAATCCCTTTGGTAGCTTGTTGACTTCAGCTAAAGAATTTGATCTTCATACTGTTGAGACAAATTTTGTTGATTAGAAGCTGAAAAAATCAACTTCTTCAATCAAGAAGCTAATAATCTACTCATCACTATCAAATACCTGCCAATAAATGTTATTATTTGGAACAATAGGCCTAACAACAACATTGACATAGTTTTGAGCATCAACATTTTTCACCTCAGTTGGAATATCAAACTCAGCTCCCATGGCATCCAATTTATCAGCTTGTTTATTCTGATTCCTTGGTATGGACAACAAATTAAATGCATCAAACTCTTCAATCATATCCCAAACTCTATGCTTATACAGCTTCAACAAGTCATTTTTTGTAGCATTGATATTCCTTACTTGATTGACCACTAATTCACTATCCCCAAACACCTGAAGGCACTTTAAATCTCTCTTTCTAGCCCATTCTAAACTGTGAACAAGTGCCTCATACTCAATAGTGTTATTAGAACAACCGAAAGAAAAATGAAAGGTTGAATAATACCTCTTACCATCTAGTGAAACTAGCATAGCACCTCCACCAGCACCAACCTTGCTCCTTGAACCATCAAAGTACAAACTCCATAATTCATTAGATTGTTGTATTTTATGCTCTTTTTCATTCTTAACCGGGTTTGGGACAACAAGTCCATTCTCCCGAATCATGTAAATGCCCAAATCTGTTTATTCCATATGCTTGTATGGGTCTTCCTCATGGTTCTCAGTTTCCCATTGGTCTAAACCTAGATCAAGAACGCCTTCAACCAAAGTGATAGGCTCTTGAACATCTTGCTAATCTTCTTTACCTTGCTCATGATAAGAAAGATTTGCATTAGTAGCACTAGGCACAAAAGGTTCTATGTGATCTTTAGCTAATAACTCAGATGTAATGGTAACCTTAGTGCCATGCCTTGTCCTAAAGAAGAGATGTGACCAATTAGATGAAAGGTAGCCTCCCAATTTAGCTATGAGATATCTGGAAAGACACAAAGCAAAATAGGGTGGCAGATCTATCACATAGATATCTTGTCGAATAGAAAAATTAGGAAATGCATGCAAAGTTAGATCTAAATTCTTAATTCCACCCAATGTCTTGATGGATGTCCCATCTAACTGAACTACACATTTTGATTATGGCTCACAGACCCAACTTGTCAACAATTTGCTTAGGCATCATTGAACTGCTAGCACCTAAATCAATCATACAATTCTGCAAAAGATGCTTGCCTACAATCAAAGTTACATAAAAAGGAGGTGGTTTAACCTCTTGAGTTTGTTGTTCAACTTTTGATTTAGGTGTACTTGTTGATTCTACCTTTGGTTGATCACTCAGAAGTGAAACCTTTGGGTAGTCTAATGTTGGTTCATGAGATAAAGACAAGTTATTCAATACATTTTGAAATAAATCCTTTTATCCCAGAAGAGCCAAGGAATACCACATCGAAACATTGATGTTAGACTTCTTCATGTGCTCCAGAATATTGAATGGAATTGAGCTAACTCTTTGCTACACTTTAGGAGCAATAGTACTTTCAAGTTGAGTTTGCACAGGAGGAGCTTGAGTCTTAGGCTAATCTTTGTTCATAATAGGTTGTTGTCTAGACAAGATTGTAGAGGAAAACTAATGTTTTATGGACTTGGTAAATTCTACACAATTTAGGGGTGTGCCAAGCTTAACAGTCCACTTGACATTGCAAGCCTACATTAAATCATCAACCAAGGTCTGTAAAATTATGATGGTACTACACTATTTGTTCCTTCGCAGACTCATGTTCACCTAAATTACTCTATGAAAAACTATTCAAACTATTCTACTTTATTGGAAACTTATAGAATTGTAAAAACAATGAAAGTAGTTATAGAACCTAATGGCTACAGGTACTTGCAACATAAGTTGTAGGTGACTGCTAAAGATGTATGAGTGCATAATTAATCTAAAATTGTTCAAAATGACAAAATAACCAATCCTAAGCTCTGAAATACTATGATCTATCAATTACGCCTTTGTTCATGAACAACTACTTTAACTAACCATAAACTGCTCTACTTTGCAATGCACATATAAGGTAATGAAAACATAATTAATGGAAATGCATAAATGAACAAGTAAATAGATGAAGTGAAGAGTAGTACCTAAGTGGCCAGCTCAGAGGACTGTCTCACTTAACTTAAAGCCAAATCTAACTCAAATTCTTACTCATCCATGCAAAATATAACTCCATTCATTGCATAACACCAGATATTTAGACAGAATGCTTCTTGCAGATTTTATTCCATAATATCATTTTAACAACATATTTTTGGATAACTGGAAAACTGGAAAAACCAATAATTGATAATAGCTTGCAACAATCAACTAACTAAACTATGAACTCATCCCTTGACTTTATACAAAACGGGGAGAGTCTTATTCAAACCACTAACTAACTGCAATCATAAATCTCACTCCTAGATACGAGGATGTGAATTTAAGATTGACTTATTCATCTAACTGAAAAGGAAAAAAGAGTCTTATTCAAATAAGAACAACTTGCATGTGAAACACATAGGCAAGCGTTCATAATTCTAGAACAAGTATCTTTCCAACATTTATTCCTTCCATAATGACTACGCTCAGCTCCATAGCTCCTGCACTTTAGGTGGCTTGAACTTCATTAATTCCATGTTCTGCTACTTTGGTGCTTGATACAAATACTCCTTTCTTGTTACCACATTCTGAGTTGCAGAGAGATTAATCTATACAACATACATATGCAACTAACCACCATAATTAAAGCACAATATTCCATTCATATACATACATATTCATATTTAAACCATGCAATGCTACGAATATTTTCACCATATTTCATTTCCACAAACTGGGTTCAAGGTTGTAGAGTATGCATGAAAGGATAACATATTATGGAAGTTTTTCCAAAAAGGTACTTTAGAAACATATGTAAATTGTCTTAAAAGTATATGAAAATTAATAAAAAGATACTAATAACCAGACCCATCATTCCCCCCAACTTATCATTTTGCTTGTCCTCAAGCAAAAATACCAAACTAAATCATCTAGGGAAGAAGATTGTAAAACAAAGTGATTTTCCTGAGATCCATGACTATGCTAACTCCCTGTCCTTGTTTGAGGTAGAAACCATTATAGCATGCAAGCCTATTCATTTTG
Source organism: Sequoia sempervirens (assembly GCA_007258455.2). Lineage (NCBI taxonomy): Eukaryota > Viridiplantae > Streptophyta > Pinopsida > Cupressales > Cupressaceae > Sequoia > Sequoia sempervirens. The sequence goes on along the minus strand of VDFB02000015.1, from coordinate 568,437,157 downwards.
TTTGATTTTGAATTCCTATCCTGATCAGTACTTTCTCCAGTCTAATGTGGAATTGGATGAAGTAGGATAGGAGGGTGGTAATTCAATGGAAGCCACTCCACTCCTCTTATTCCTGAGATCTCAATATATTTGTGTGACCTCTCAAACATGTTCATAAAATTGTGGAGGAAGTGAGGCTCCTTCCTCTTTAATTTTGGATTTAGACTGTTCCATCTATTTTCCACATGTCCCAGGCATTTTTGAAGAGTGGTCACTGCCAATTGTTGAATCCTTCTATAATCCTTGAGTCTCGAGTCTATAATTATCTTTCCTACTCCCCTATGAGAAAGGAGTGTTAGCCATTGAGTAATGACTCTATTAGGATTCATTGCTTCCTTTCTAGGTTGCATTGCCATTGTTTTCTCCTGTTCTTCATATTTCTCCATTAATTCCCCAGGGAGCTGTTCATTTATGAAATAAGATGTGAGGGATCTTACTTGAAAATCCCCAACATAAAGCAAGGGACTCCATTCAATATCTTCTTCCATCACATAATTATGCAAATAATATTCACATAACTGGTCTTGCTCCTCTAAACTCATTTTGTTGAAGAAACTAAGAAAACTGTGTCTCTTATTCAAAGCAAAGGGCTAGTCATTAATAAACTTATTGAATTGAAAACTGAAAAATATTTCCTTTAAAAACAATGCATATACCCTAGATAGAGGTCTACATTCAATTATTTGAATGGGTGATCCCACAATACTGGTTTACAATTTTTGGCCAAACTAGACACTGAACTGATTTTTTCTAACTAAATCTTCACTTTCGGGCACCTATAGCGGCTAAACTGTGAGGAATCTGAAGATGATGCAAACTAGTGATTTTTGACATTTTGTCTCTAGATTCTAAATATATTTTTTTCAAAATTTTTGGAATCATATTGCACTTCTTTTTCCATCTCCTTCGAAAACTAGTTTTTTTTAGTAAACACCATTTTTAAGGAGTGATGCTCACCGTATACGACATAACTTTTTTTCCATCAAGGATAAAATTATAATTTTTTCAAATTTAGATTTGTAACTATGATATCTAGTGCATGGAATTGGTTTCATAGCATTTCATTGAATATTTTTCCCTTAATCAAGTTTTGAAGTCAAACCAATTACAATTCAGACATAGGCGAATCGTATAAAACACAACTTTTTTTGTATGTATCAAAATTCAATTTTCTTTTGTTGGATCAAGGACATCAATATGTAGTGCACTAATATTTTTCTATTTTTTTTGATAATCTGCTATTTTTCCACATGTGCAAAACAGAGAGCTTGATTTTCGGTGAAAAACCTATGTTTAATCAAACTAAAAAAACAAATACATAATAAAACCAAAACATATTAAAATTATATTCGTTGGATAGCTTGTTCCGAGGACTACCATCATCAAGTTGGGTCTATTAACTCTCCTCCATTTTCATCCTCAACTCGAGCTTCAAAGGGAAAAATTCTAGAGATTTCTGGTGCCAAAGGGGGAGAAGGGGGAAAAGAGGGGTTCAAGCGACCCCCCCTTGGAGGTTCGCTTGAACCCCCTTTCCACAAAGTTTTCTTTTGATTTTTTTTCCAGGAAATGTGGGGCCCAACATTTAATGGGGTTCACTCGAAGGGGGGTTCTAGAACCCCCTTTTGGTTCACTCGAACCAAATGTTCGTTCGAACCCCCAAAATCCTTTTTTTTTCCATGGGGGCATTTTTTGCAATTTTCCTTCCTCACTGGAATTGTAAACCAATTTTGTGGTTTTACCCGAATAGCTCTATTGATTACTTTTTTCAACTTCTCCTCTAGTATTTTTAATCCCAAATTCTTGGTTTCTAATGATGCATTCAAGATTTGTTTGTCTTTTTCCCAGTTTCCTTTTTCTTGCGTGAATTAAGTAGCAATTTTCATCAATTCAAGCCTAAAGACAAATTAGTATGGTAGACTGGTGTTTTTGTAATAGGGCATTAGAGATTTGATGCTACATTCTCCTCAGTTTCCATCTTACCTTTGGCCATCTGTGCTAGTAGGTCTAATTCATTTCCATGGCCATAGGTCTATATTCTCTCTTCTAGCTCTTTGATTCTCATTTCCTTTTTTTAATCTTTTTGTTCATATTCTTTCACCTATTCTTCCAATTGCTTTATCCTATCAAGAGCTTCTTGAAGCTCCTTTATGTTTCTATCCTCTAGCAATTCCTTTTCTCCTTGAAAATTCAAACCATCATTGTCATCTCCTATTATATCAAAAATTTATCTAAGAGAGCCACTATGAGCTGCTCTCCTGGCTTCTTGGCAATAAAAACATCTTCTGAGTCAAAATAAGAGGAGGAAGATACATACCTCCTTTTTCTAACAGGAAAATCGACATTTTTAACATAAACATTGTCAAGGTCAGCTCTTTCCCTGTTTTTGTTTGTGTCTACCATCAGTGGATCATGATGTTGTTGTTCCTTGACCTATTCCTCCATGTATCTCTTCTCATTTCTCTATCCCTTCAGCCTTCCTGAGCGTCGAGGAGTAGTGGTTTCCTGTGTAACTTTACTCTCCTTTCCTCTTTTACTCCCCTTTTTCCTTCCTACATCCTCTTCCTTTATGACATTCTCCTACTTGTCAACTCATTTTCTCTTCTTTTTCTCTTTTGAGGACGTTGACGCAGTACTTCTCCTAGCTCTAGGGTTTTTAGAGGATGAGGGTTTTGTTACCGCAGCCGACATATCATGTTTCTCGATCCCACTTTGGTTGTGGGTAGGCAAAGCAGATGGTGTAACAGGGGAATCTTCTCTCTTAGGTACATCTTGCTCAGGTAGAGGGTCATCTTCTGCTTCAGGGGCCTTAAGAAACTCAATGATTTCTTTGCAATTTTTAAAATCATCCCAATTAACCTATGGATGTTGAATTCTCAAACTTCTCTTAACCAGTAGGGTTATCAAGTAGTGATGAGACAATGTAGTGTCTGTTTGCTTCCTCTAATATTCAGAGGCCATGTGTTTCAACATGTTATACAGAAATTTGGGTACATTGACTAATTTATCATGTCATAAATGGTTCAACAACTTGAAATGCATAGTATATAGAAGATTGTGGTGACCATCACAAGTAAGGTATTTGATAATATAAGCAACACATTATCCCCAAAAGAATGGAAGGGAAAGTCTTTTAGTACCTTGTGACGTCAAATCCAAATTTTTTCCCCGTTCACAGAATTCTTCCCTCTACTACTGCATCTGCACAAGTTGGGTATTCAGAGCCTGTGTGAGGTAATCCTGTGACTTGAGAAATCGCCATTTTTGAGCCATCCACCACCAATCCCTTTACTATTGCTTCATCATATTTCAACATGGCTACAAAATTTCTCGCTATTTCATTATCATATTTAGTCAGCTTCAAGAAATAGTCCAGCTATCCTACTCTAGTGAATAGAGGTAGAACCATTGTATCCTCTAATATCTCTTTATGAGCAGATGGTTCCCTACGAATTACATCACCTCCCATTATCCTAATGCTTCAGTAACCTCAAAAAGTTCAAATTCTACAAATTCAACTTCACCACCTTAAAAACCCTCAAATTCAACTACTTCTCTGAATGCCTTCTCTATACCCAATACTCACAATCCCTTGTCTTCTAGTTCAATCAAGTATCCAATTTTCAATACCTTATCTTATCTTAGGGAAAGAATCACATTCATCGAAAACACTAAGAAGTTTTTCTAGTCTTAAAAGTATAGCATATAATGCAGTCTAACAACTTGGGTGGTGAAAATCAAAAAATTTGATGACAATGATACCCCTCCCCCCAACTTTAATTGAAGTAAATTCACTTCATGCATAACTAGGTCTTGGGGGTTAGGATAATGATGGAAATTAATGGTGATATATTTCGCATGCATAATTTAAATAGTGAATATTAATGAATACAAAAAGAAAGCTAGCTTTAATCATGTGAAGTTACCTATCATACATGTGTAATGGAAAGTAATGCTCGGTGCAATTATGAATTGAAAAAGGCACATATTGTGGTGTATAAGTGATGTGATGTGCATTGATTACATAGGAGTTGATGAAAAGCGGTGGTTGTACTGGCGACGTGCGCTTTATTGTGAAGTAAATGACGCATGTGAGTGTTAATAGATTTTGCGGGAAAAATAATTTAAATCCACCAAGTGATTGTAACATGCATTCAATAGGTGTTTCTATGGGTACACGAAGCACAGGGCCCGACATTCTTATCAGGTCCCATCTGAAACAGGTCCCAATAAAACTGAAAATAGGTCCCTATGGAGAAAAATGTTCATTATGGATATTGTTGTTGTGTGTGCATGTGATTTAAAGCAAGGGAAATTAGGCTTGGTAATCTCAGAGGTGGAGTTGTGTAACTTGACCTATGTATTACCAGACATTTCCTGTTGGAACATCATCCTATGTCCCAGATCTTGTATCAGCAGAACTATGTGCACCATACTCATCCATTAGAGATATGATGAAATCATCGTGTTCAAGTGGTTTCTTTTACAGCTTGAGTCTATGACCATTAACCAGGAGTGAAAATTTGACCTCATCAATAGTTTGTAGTTACACTGCACCATTAGGAAATACTTGTATTTCATAGGGTCCTAGCCATTGGGACTGTAATTTTCTTGGAAAATCTTTGCATCTTGAATCATACAAAAGTGTCCAGTCTCCTATAGTAAATTCTTTAGTCTTAATATACTTATCATGCCATTTAATCTGTTGTTTTTGAGCAACCTCTATGTGGTGCAATGCTTGCAATCTAATTTCATCAAGGGAATTTAAATGTTGCAACCTTTCTTTCTGAGATTATGTTAAGTCCATCCCTAAATCAATTATTGTGCATGGGGTTTTGTATTTAAACTCAATAGACAACACTGTTGTTTTGCCATAAACCAACTCATAAGGGGTAAACCCTGTAGTTGTCTTCCATGTAGTTCTATATGCCCAAATAGCTCCTGGTAGTCTGGATACCCAATCTCTTCTATGTAGTTGCACTATTTTTGTCAATATGTTCTCTATCTCCCTGTTTGTAACTTCTACTTGACCATTTCCCTGAGGATGATATGGGGTAGATTTCTTGTGCCTGATCTGATACTCCTTCACCAGTTGGGCTATGAGGTCCAATGTGAATTGTGGTCCTTGATCAGTCACTATGTCCCTAGGAACACCATACCTAGTGAAGATTTCCTCATATAGAAATTTTGCAACATTGTCGTCTTTGGAAAAATGCAATGCTTTTACCTCTACCCCTTTGGTTAAGTAGTCAATACATACTAGTATATATTCTTTGTTATTTGAAGGGGTAGATATAGGGCCAATAAAATCTAGCCCCCATTTTTCAAAAGGATCTAGTGCTAGTTAGGGATGCAAAGGCATTTCATCACTTCTTGTAGGTCTCCCCATTCTCTGACATCTATCACAACTTTTAGTATACTTAACAGAATCTTTGTGAAGGGTTGGCCAGTAATATCCTATTGTTAAGATTTTAAAAGTTGTCCTCTTGGCTGCAAAATGTCCACCACAAGGTTCATCATGGCAGGATTTCAATATATCAAACACTTCATCCTCCCTAATACATCTTCTCATAATGTTGTCTAGGCCAGTGTAGAATAAAAATCCAAAAATCCAAGAATAAGGGAAGCATTTGTGAACTAACTGTATTTTCTCCCTAGGAGAGAAGTAAGCTGGAATCTTCCTTGTTACCAAGTAGTTAGATATATCAGCATACCATGGATTATGTATACTTAGACCAAATAAATGCTCATTAGGGAAAGAATCATCAACCACTCCTTCAGATGTTGTGGGTAATCTAGATAGAAATTCAACAACCACATTAGCTTTTACTAGTTTATCAACTATGTTATGTCAAATTCTTGTAATAACAACAACCACATCACAATTCTTCCACCTACTATTGGCTTATCCATCAAGTATCTAATTGTTATATGATCTATGTGTATGAATACTTGATAGCCAATAATGTAGTGTCTAAACTTGTTAATGGCATAGACAACAACAAGCATTTCTTTCTCAGTCACAACGTAGTTTAATTTTGCTCCTTGTAGGTTTTTCTGATATAATATATGGCATACTCCTTATTCCCCTCTTTTTGTCCTAGTACTGCTCCAATGGAAAATTTTGATGCATCAGTGTGAATGAGAAATGGAAAAGTCCAATTTGGGCCTCTTAAAATTGGTACATTAGTCAAAGTTGCTTTTAACTTCTCAAAGGAATGCTGATAGTCTGGAGTCCACTCAAACTCAATGTCCTTTGTCAATAAAGTAAACAAAGAGGCGGGTCTCTTGTTGTAATCTTGAATGAATCTTTTATAATAACCTGCATGTCCAAGAAAGCTTCTCACATCCTTTTGTTTATGAGGGATAGGCAGTGTAGATATAATCTCAATCTTCTTGGGGTCAACTTGTATCCCTGCACTAGAAATAAAATGTCCCAAGACAATACCTTCTATCATCATCATAAAATATTTATTGTTTCTCAATGATAAATTGTTTTCACTGCATCTTTTCAAGACTATTTCTAAATTTTGCAAAGCCTCTTCAAATGTTTCACCATATGTGGTGAAATCATCCATGTAAATCTCCATCTTATCATGTGCAAAATCAGAAAATATACTAAGCACTGCTCTTTGAAATGTGGTTGGAGCATTGTACAAACAAAAAGGTACAAAAAAATATGTATAGGTACCCCAGGGACAAGTAGATATGGTTTTATCTTGATCTTTAGGTGCAATCTTAATTTGGTTATAACCACTAAAACCATCAAGAAATGAGAAATATTTCTTCCCTACCAAAGAATCAAGAAATTGGTCAATAAATGGCAATGGGAAGTGATCCTTCCTTGTGGTAGTATTTAGTTCCCTATAGTCAAAACATACTCTCCATTTACCACCCTTTTTGGGAACTATGACCAATGGTGAAACCCATTCACTATCTAATATAGGGTATATGAATTTTGCATTCAAAATCTTTAGCAGTTCGACTTTCACAATTTTTTGAAGAGCTAGATTCATGCTTCTTTGTGGCTATCTTATGGGTCTATAGCCATCATTGATGTAAATTTTGTGCATGCATAAGGTAGGATCAATTCCTTTCATGTCACTATAATCCCATGCAAAGGCTGCTAAATGTGCCTGCAACACAACATGCAGGGATTTTTGTTGTTCATGAGTCAGTGCATTATTAACATTCAACATCTTTCCAGGCTTGATCTCTAATTGCATAGATATTTCTTGTATAGAGGACTGGTCAAGGCTAGGTATTATTGGCAAGCATTGCTGGGGTAACAAGGAATGAATTATTTGGGATATCTCTTATGAGGAACTAGTAGGTATTATGCTTTCCAAGACATATTACAAGTAGGATAGACAACCCTGTTGTTGTGGGTGCCTTTCATAGTCATTTTGTATGATATGAGCTATCAACCTATCCTCATCTTGAATATCCAGTAGGGGGATACGTTCAATGGTCATTAAGTTCTGCAATGAGTAGCTATCCTCATCATCCAAGTGTGGCCAAATGGTCTACTCAAGATCTTGATGTGGTTGAGCTGGTGGGTAAAGTACTAGGTTCTTGGTTACAATTCCATTGGATACGATCATATTTCTTGACCTGTAGCCTATGAATGCATCGCTTGTGGCTAACCAAGGTTGACTTAGAATTAGTGGATAACCAGCAAGATTAACTTTGGGCTGAAGTACTATAAAATCAGTAGGGTAATCCCAAGAATCTAATTCAATGACCAAGTCCTCAATAACTCCTTCAGGCTTCACTGTAGACCTATCAGCTAATTGTAATTTTTTTTTAGTAGGCATAAGGTTGGCTAACTATAGTATTTGCATGGTCTCCTTGGTCATTACATTAATTGCAACACTCGGGTCTATCAAAGTATTCTTAATAAGAGTCCCATTGATTTTAACATCCACTACTGGACTACCAAGATTTGTATATTTGGGAACAGTTATAGTTCCCAACATTATATCAACAAGGTTACCCAAAACATGGATTGTTTGTGGGTCCTTCCTTTTCCTTCCTAGCTTTTTAAGACAGAGATCCCTAGTAGTCTTAGTATAGATGGAAATATCTTTGATAGCTTGGATTAAGGGTATTTTAATGTTGACATCTTTTAATTGACTTAGAAGGTCAGTTTTAGCCTGTGTTTGTTGTTGTTGGATAGCCAAACATTCAGGGAATGGAAGCTTTAGATGTGATGTAGTCTGGATCCCTTGATTGAAATTGGATTCTAGAGGTGGATTATCTGAGGCTTCCTTTATGGGTTCTTCATCTTCTAATTTTGTAATTTTGGGAGATGAAGGTCCTACAAGCTGCTTCCTTGATCTGAGATGAATATCACGCACCTCTACCCCATAAGTGGGGTATTGGACAACTTCATTAGTATAATCCTATTGAATAGACTTAGTGTTAGGGTTAAGTGTAGGTTGGGTGGGTATTTATGATGGTCTAGGTGGCTGAGATTGAGGATTTGATGGAGGCATTAGAGCTTGTTGTTGAGGTGGAGGAGGAGCTAGCATAGGTTGTTGGTAATTCATGTTTTATTGTCATTGTTGGCCTTTTTTCCACTGATGTTGCCATTGATTATGTTGGTTTGGCCATTGTGGATTGTAGTTGGAACCTTGAAAGTTTTGTTGTGGCCATGGGTTTGGCTGTTGGTTCCAATTTGGCTAGGCTTGTGGCCATTGTTGAGGACTTTGCCACTAATTCTAATTTGTTTGTCAAGGCTGAGAGTTCCAAGTAGAAAAGTTTTGATTGCTCAAAAGGATAGATGGATTAAAAATAAGAGGGTCTAGTGGCATACCTTGTATTTTTTTCCAAGGCCTCCTTTGTGCTATGTAGAAGATTTGTCCATCATCTCCTTCAATTTACTAGAAATCTGGTTTCTCAATATTTTCTTACTGGATATTGGCCACTCGTTTGCACTTACAATTGGCTTTCCTTTGCCTACAATTAGGACAATACTCAGTGAGCATAGCTTCTACTTCCTCCTGCTTCTTCTTGATATGGAGGGTGTCCAACTATGTTGCTAGATGACTGATTATATCCTCCTTCATGTTTGATAATAAATTACTTATTTGTACTTTGGAAACCCCATTTGAGGACTTACTTGTGATGGATGACCTCTCCCCTCTTGGCTTTTTGGAAAGGGTCCTAGAATAATTCCTACATACTTTACAAATGTCTTCAAATGGACCTATAGAAATGTCTCCTCCCAAAATAAGGTTGAGGGTATCCATACATTCTTCATTAATCCTCCTTAAAAATACCAATTTAAGGGATTCCTTTGATAGTTTATGTGTGGGTTTTTCTTCAAAGCAAACTAAAATCTCTCTATATAATCTCCTAATGGCTCATCCTCTTTTTGAGACTTGAGAAAATATCATCTCCTCCAGTCTAATCCTCTACAATAGTCCTTGTATTTTTCCAAGAACTTTGTCTTCATGGTGTCCCAATCTAGAACAACATCCCTGCCAAGCCCCATAAACCATTTGAGGGTAGCATCTTTAAGAGTGGATGGGAAGAGCTTGAGTCAATGGGCATCAATAGTATAATCATAACTTTTGCACAAAATGTCAAACCCAAAGATAAAGGTATCTGGGTCCTTATTTACCAAGCCATAAAATACTGGTAATGTTTATGGTGGAATATTCTTCAGCACAATAGCTCTAGCATGGTCAGTAATGGGGAACTCAAAGGTACCATGCTTTGGGGGATCAGGATCTACCATTGTTCAGAAGGTCCCTTCATAATTTGTGGAAGATGATGATGATGATGAAGATGATGAATATGGAAAGGTAGTGCCCACCCTTTCAACAATCTATGTAGTATATTTATCAAAACCACCAATATCTTCTCTTTCTTGAGTGTCTGAAGAGAGGAATATTCCTTGGTTATCTCTTTGCCTCCGCATACAGTAGTTTGACTTTGTATGGAAATGGCCCTACACAATGTTAGTCTAACTCTAGGTGTTTTTGAAGATGAAATCTATTAGTGCTAATGCATAATAGAAAAAATAACTATGAAAAACTTGTAAAAAAAGTCCTATGAAGAGAACACCATCCTCGACAACAGTTCCAAAAATGTAGAGGAAAACTAATGTGTTATGGACTTGGTAAATTCTACACAATTTAGGCATGTGCCAAGCTGAACCGTCCACTTAACATTGAAAGCCTACATTAAATCATCAACCAAGGTGCATAAACTTATGATGGTACTACACTATTTGTGCCTTCATAGACTCGTGTTCACCTAAATTACTCTATGCAAACCTATTCAGACTATTCTACTTCACTAGAAACTTACAAAATTGTAAAAACAATGAAAGTAGTTACATAACCTAATGGCTACAGGTACCTACAACATAAGTTGTAGGTGACTACTAAAGATGTATGAGTGAAAAATTAATCTAAAACTGTTCAAAATGAAAAAATAACCAATCCTAAGCTTTGGAGTACTATGATCTATCAATTACGCCTTTGTTCATGAACAACAACTACTTTAACTAATCATAAACTATTCTACTTTGCAATGCATGTGTAAGGTAATGAAAACATAATGAATGGAAATGAATAAATGAACAAGTAAATAGATGAAGTGAAGAGCAGTACCTAAGTGGCCACCTTAGAGGACTATCTCACTTAAATTAAATCCAAATCTAACTCAAATTCTTACGCATCCATGCAACATATAACTCCATTCATTGCATAACACCATATATTTAGACATAATCCTTCTTGCAGATTTTATTCCATAATATCATTTTAACATGTTTTTGGATAACTAGAAAACTAGAAAAACCACTAACTGATAATAGCTTGCAACAATCAACTAACTGAGCTATGAACTCATCCCCTAACTTTATACAAAATGAGGAGTCTTATTCAAATCACTAACTAACTAACTAACTGCAATCACAAATCTCACTCCTAGATATGAGGATGTGAATTTAAGACTGGCTTATTCATCTAACTGAAAAGGAAAAAGAGTCTTATTCAAATAAGAACAACTTGCATGTGAAACACATAGGAAAACGTCCAGAATTCTAGAACAAGTATCTTTCCAACATTTATTGCTTTCATAATGACCACACTCAGCTCCACAACTTCTTGCACTTTAGGCGGCTTGAACTTCATTAATTCCTTGTTCTGCTACTTTGGTGCTTGATACAAATACTCCTTTCTTGTTACCACATGCTGAGTTGCAGAGAGATTAATCCATACAACATACATATGCAACTAACCACCATAATTAAATCACAATATTCCATTCATATACATAATTATTCATATTTAGACCATGCAATGCTATGAATGTTTTCACCATATTTCATTTCCACAAACTGGGTTCAAGGTTGCAGAGTATGCATGAAAGGATAACATATTATGGAAGTTTTTACAAAAAGGTACTTTAGAAACATATGTAAAGTGTCTTAAAAGTATATGAAAAGTAATTAAAAGATACTAATAACCAGACCCATCAAAGATCTGAATAGGTTGAGTAGGGACTTGTCTTGCATTGCCTTGTTGGCTCGTGGATGCTTGATTTGGAGTAATAACAGGTTGTTGTCCTATATCTACAACTCTCTTCCTTAATCTTGTGTTCACTGTTATAGAGTTGTAAGACTGATTCTGACCTTGTTCTTGATGATCTAAGGTTGGAACAATAGGTAATGCAACAATAGAAGGCATTAGAGGCTGAATATCATGAAATATAGGCATTGGAGGCCTAGGTGCAATTTTTCTAGCTTGAATAAGACTATTCTCAGCTCTAATGGCAATATCAAATGCTCTAGGTAATGACACACCACTCATTGATTGAATCATTACTACAATGTCACTATTGAGGGCCTTGAGATAATACAAAAAGGCATGATCAGTTGTAGGCCTCACAGAGACTGGAAGTCTATTCTAGGTCTTCTTGAAATGAAATTTGAAATCTGACATTTGCTCCTAAGGAGCTCTCTTAATGGTGGTTAATTGTTCAACCAAAGAAAAATGATCAGATCTATCTTGAAACTGCCTATTGAAGGCATCTCCTAAGTCATCTCACGTTGCAATGGAGCTCACAGCTAGACCCTTGAACCATTGAAGAGCCTTACAGTTTAATGAAGCAACGAGGAGCCTGATTGCAACATTCTCTTCAGTAATGTGATGGACTCCACATAGTGAAGCCACATCCCTGATGTGTTCCATGGGTGTTGTCTAATCTTCACCCATAAAAGTGGGTAAACTTTTGAGTGTAGCTATTGGAATAGCTTCATGCTGAGCCAAATTGAATAGGTTGCCCCCATTAAATGGCACAAATGCAAAAGCTTTCGCCATTGGAGCTATTGGTACTTGAAAATTTGGTACTAAGACTACTGGAATAGGACTTGCAGCCCTATAGTTCAGAGGTGTAGAACGTGATCTAACTGGGCTAGGTCTCCTTCTTGTTGTCCTCTCTCTTCTTCTTGGTGGTGACAACTGCAAATACTCAAAAGGATCTGAACTTCTCCTTGTTTGTATCCTTCTCATGAGTTGTTTGGTACTAGATCTGCATTAAAATCAGAGAATGGAATTGCCACATATGATTTCTCACCTCAAAAGGCTGGAAATACTACTATTCATACCAAAAACAACAGCTACAAGGATCTTGATGTGGATTGAAAATCAATTCACTGTCCCACTATGCATGCCAAAAACTATTGTCACGAAGGATTACACCCAGATGCTAAACTTGAAAGCTCAACAATCCCGTGAAACATGGAAACATCTTCGAGCTTGTGGGTTGCTCATGATGAAGATGAATCTCCATATTATGGGCTAGTTCCCCTTTAGATCTCCTAGAAACTAATGGATTTTTGTGGGAAAAAGGAATAAGGATAACTGATGAAAGGGAAAAGCTAATTCTAGGAGGTGATGCACCAAAATGTAAAGAACTTGCAACTTGATACACAACTATTTCTCAAGATATTTTTTTACATAGCTCAATTTGGGCAATCAAATCACATAAAAATTTCATAAAAAAGGCTTGAAATCTATCTTCTTTGAAGGAAAATGGAGTTTTCACATTGGAAGATAAGAGAAATCAATGCACAACCTATGAGAAATCAATGCACAACCTATGACCTGTGATGATTAACTATTTTTTGTATACATGAAACTATGAATAAGACACAAATTTAAAGGTTCTTTATACATTAAACACATCAAATTTGCATCAAAATCATTCATAAGAGACACAATGCCTGAAATAAAGAAGGTAAACACTCGATTTTTATTGAGTAACAAAAGGAATCTCTACAAAAAACTAGAAAAAAAGATGAAAATAATTGTTGTTGCATCAAAAATGTCAAAATATGTTGAGTTACAAAAACTCTAAGTCTCTCTGCAACATGCAAGAGAGGACAAAAAGCAAGAACTGAGGAAAACATAAGTTTTCCCTCCTATAATACAAAATCAATCCCAAAATGAGAAGAAGTCAACTGCAGTCAATTGCATTCCAAAATATCCATCTCATGAGCAAAACAAAAAAGCCCCAAAAAGAGGACTCATAATTGCTCAAATTTGAGCTAATTTAGCTCCAAACTTCCCCTCTCAAACTGGTTGATCAAAGAGAACTCCAAAAAGACCTCAACTTGACTTAAATTCAAAAATAGAACTCCAAATAACCCCTCAGTTCAATTGATTCTGACTCAACTCTCCTTTTTGCATATTTAGAGGGCATATATTAGTCTATTTTAACAAATATTAAAGGTAACACAAATAGTTACTTACCTTAATATGTGTTAAAAAAAACTAATATTACAATTAATCAAACAAGTATTAAGGTAACTAATTATTTATTACCCTAATAAGTGTTGAAATAGCCTAACATAAGTCTTGTGGGTATGCAAAAAGGAGAACACACTGTTGGGCATCAAATTTTGAAGAAAGACCATAAAAAGCTCAAAAAAACTGTATAGCTGGCGAAATCTCCATGAAGCCAATGTGTGGTGTGTTAGGAAAATGTCAAAAAAGACTTTACCACAACCTACGTATTATTTATCATGCATTTTATGAAATAAAAGTGAAAATAAATCACTTTGGTCGGCCAGAATTAGGGTTTCCTTGAGAAAATCAAAGGAAGTTTCTTAACCCTATTCATGGGTTCATTTTGCATTCACTTTCTCCTTTAATATCTCCATGCTGCTACTCCTGCCTCCAAGGGTTTAAAGCTATTGGGCCTTCTCTTGTACAATTGAACTGGGATAGCGTGTTGGTAAGCCACTCTTGAAAATGTTGAGATTCTTTTTAATTTCCTTGGAAGAAATGATGAAAAAACCTTCGGTTGTGACAAATAGATGATGAAATTAGCTACTTATGGCTTCTGGTGGTATTTCCTCTTCTTTTTTAGTATGGAAAACTCTTTTTGTGTGTATGGTCATCTTTGTATGCATTCTTTTAACTTGTAATGTTCTCATGCTTTGATTATGAATTTACAAAATGACTAACTGAAACTCATTTCATTATGAAGCTATTCAACTCACTCCTTCATGACAATTTACAAGTATTTTTAATCATTTTCTTGGCATCTTTTGATAGATTCTCTACTCTTCATTACGCTTGTTCAACTATATGTTGCTTTCCTCCTATTTGTACTGATAACACAAGCTTGGAGAAAGTATATATTCCCAGATCTATCTTCATTGCACAATGAACTGTCATTCTTTGTTTTGTCTTATTGCAACATATATTCTATGTTCTTTCTAGGACTTTAAGACTTCCCTTCAACATTTCTCCCAGTTGTAAATGATGATCTCCATTCAACTGCCATGGCTACTTCCCTTCATGTAATGCTTGCCTCAAAGGACTATCTTGATATTTTTGTCATAGTATATAGTTTTTGTATGACTGTGACAACATTCTATTGAAATCTTAATCATCTATATTATCTTGAGTCTGCTCTTTGACTGTCCTGTGATGACTATTCTTTTGATGGTTGTCAAAGGGAACTGTTCATTATATGCTTCCACTAATTGTAACTCTTCATGGAGTGCAACACGTGCTTTTGAAATGGTTGCCCTCAAACATAGTAGAAAAGAGATCACCATATGACTCTCCTTTAAAACTTCATGACTGTGTTACCGCATTATCCACGGTTTTGACCATGCACTTTGATAGAATCAAAGTCTCTTACCTTCAGACTCTGTCTATATGCTTATTCTTTACTTAAATAATGCATGGAGTGTCATCACCATTGAATGGTTCCCTTATATTCCACTATCATTAACAACTATCATGGATTGTCCTCTAAGATCTTACAAATTCCCAATCAACCCTTATGTTATGTGCCACTGTCTATGATTATGGATTGTCACTTAACAATTTGGTAACTTTGGAAGCTTCATTTTTTATTCTCTTACCAATCACTCCTCATAGCATTCTCAACTATAATATGAGATCTTCCTTCAACTTTCCCTCTCTACAGAGCTTGTCAATCAAAATATTATATGTAACTGCCTTTAGGAAACAACCTTTTCAATCATTTTATTTTAGTTAAATGGCACCATACATTCTTCCTACCTTTGAAAAAGCAACATATCAGTGCATTTAATGTTAACACATTTGGACAGTAGCCACTAAAACCAACATTCGATTCAATAAATCATATGCCTTTACTAAATTCCCTCCTCTACATAAATCACCAATGAGGATGTTGTAGGTGACAACATCAAGTATATGGACTTTGACTGATATTTCACTCACAATATCTTTATCCTCTTAACAACATGATCTTTTGTAACATTGTCTACAAAAATAGGTGTTTGTGCTTTGTCCTCTTGCATAAGTTGTGCCATTTTACTTTCATGTAGTCTCATTTGCAATGAACTTATATTATATGAATGTCTTCATATCTTCTTGGTAAAGCAAGAATATAAGCCTTTCACCATTGCTATTATGCTCTATTTTTTACTATCCTCAATGCTTTTGTTCATCTGATTGTGCATATGTAGGTGACTACCCATTGCTCATCTCAAGCCTTGAAACTCTACACCTAAACTAGCATGACTATGACTTGCCTTGACAGGTGTCCTTTGTTCTTTCTACCTTACTATCTTCAATTCTTATGATCTAAGACTACCCCCAATGCACAATAGGTGGATTATCTTCTTCATCGTCATTTTTCTTTATCAATGTGATGACTGTGCATTTGAATTAAAAGGACTGTCATTCTTTATCACTGTGCATGATTAGTCATTAAATGCCTTGTGTTATGCTATCTTCATCTCATACCATTACTTTAATGAACTTGGGTTGTACATTGGACTAGAAATGATTGTGTTGCCTCTTTTCTTTGTCCTTTACCATGGGAATACTTTGACTGTACTCTTTTTTTTCCATGAGCTACCACTCACTCAATGAAGCTCCTTGCTTTAGTCAAAATAGTCTTCTCATGGCATTATGGTTGTCATCTTTTGTCATAATATGACTGATCCCTAATAAAGTATCATGCCCTTTGATCTCTCTCCTTTGATGAATGAATGAGACTGTCTTTGAATATATCATTGTAATGAGGCAAGGATTGTCCTTTCTTTTGTATACATTCAAGATTGTCTTCATAAGGTTCCCATGCTATGACTTCTCTATTGATTTAAATGATAAGATTATACATGTACCTACACAGTCAACAAATAAGTTAAGAACACTAAGAATCCCAAAGCTTCTTATGATGATTAGATGGTCTTTACTTTTCTTGGATCTTCATGATAACTATGTATTTGATCTTGAGACGACTTTGTTAAACCTCTCACTTGATGCTTAATAAGAGACAGGTTGTCTATCTGATGGTTTGACATATAAGAGACATGGAATCCTGAGCTCTAACATCACTTTCTTTGTCCCCTACAAACACCTCTAGAGCTATCAACAAAGGAATTGAAGATGCACTTGATCAACAATGGGGTTCGTCATTTAGGCAATGATGGATCCCTTTTCTCTTGCATGTCTTCTTTACCTAGAGATGTAAAAAATTTCTTTCATTGCATCTTATTCAATTACTCCCACAACTTGTGTGAGAAACTCATAAGCACATTTCTTGTAATGAATTTAAATGACTACTTTATGCAAAATTTTGTGTACTATTCCTCTTTTATGTCAAGAAATTGCACAATGAAAACTGAAAATTCATTACATGGCACTATTTGTATGATAATGAGTAACTTTAGTAGAATCTTTTGTGTACCTTTCTCCTTCTTCAAAGTAGAAAACATCGGTGTTGTTCTAGCCTAACCTGATTGAGCTGAAAAGCATAATTAGGTAACAAGGATATTTTGATTATTCCAAATGGAACCTCAATCACCCACAAGGAACTTAGTTGCCCCTAGTCATATTGCCTGAAAGGAAAGCAGAGTGCGGAAAATTCCTTCCTAATACTAGTCTTCAGGAGTGAGATACAAAAAATCTTTCCAAAACTTACAATTTCATAACATAAAGATGCACATACGTGAATAACATAATAGAAAATAAAGAATGAATACTATATTTTATGTGGGAAAACCCTTATGGGAAAAAACCCACACACCAAAGCAAAGATCTCTTGTATTATCGCAAACATAAATTATATACAAGTACAGAGCTATGCTCTTTCAGGTGTTTTTCTAGAATGAAATCGGCAACATTACATTGCATTCACTCTATTCATCCTCATCACCATGTAATCCAATGTGCTACAACATTCATACAAACTTCTCAAGCATTTCCAAAAAATCGATGTTCCAACTTCCATATTAGACAAGCTTAACTATCACCTTGATGAAATTCTATCAGAATGTTGAAGATACATGAAACCATGTCTCTTTGAATTCTCATTGTCACTTCAATACGCATCCTTCGCAACCACCCACCACTGCCAGCACCTTCCATCAAGATATCAAAGAGACTTTGTAACAACTCACACCGACATGGTGAAGTCTCATCGACGAAGCACTCCAACCTTCCATCAAAATGTTGAAGGGACTGCATAACAACTCCCTCCAACATTGTAATGTCTCTCCAATGTCACTTATGTCAGTCCATCGGAATATCGAAGGGACTGCTTATTATGTCCCACCAAAATGTGTCTATCTCCCTCGTGAAGCTTTACCACCAACCCGTTGTTCATCGGAATGTCAAAGGGACTACCAAATAGCTCCATCTGACATTGATCTATCCCTTGGATGAAACACTTAATGCAATTCATCATTATGTCTCGAAGAGACTTCTCATTTAGCCTCGTCGACATTCACTTGTCTTGTCAATGAAGCTACGACCGATGCAAACTCCAAACATGTGTAGTGATAAGCTAAGCGCTTATCGGGATGTCGAGGAGACTCGTCTCTAAGTCTCGTCGACATGTGACTATCAACCCGACGAAGCACTTAATGCCAACCTGTGGAGCACTAATCGGGATGTTGAGGGGACTAGGCATTTCATCCCACCGACCTTCACTTGTCAGCCCAATTAACTCGAATCCTAAAGCCTTTTATGCTAGCAAGTTTGAGACACCATTTCTCAACATTATCCCACTTGACAAAGAACTTACTAGCTCCTTCCAATTCTTAAAGTCACTTAATATACTAGGCCCTAACGCCCATCAAATTGGTGCACCATTTGAACTTTTATGTGTTTACAGGCTTTTCCAATGCATCAGCAACATTTTCCAGAGTATCATTTTTTTCTAGACTAACCTTTCCATCCTCCACCATATCATGATCAAAGTGGTACTGCATGTCAATATGTTTCATCCTAGCATGGAAGGTTGGATTTCTCACCAAACAAATGACACTCTGACTATCACAACAAATAACAATTTTCCCTGCATCAAAACCAACATCAGAAGATAGTATTCTAAGAAAAATAGCTTCCTTGCAAGCGTGAGTAGCTTCCATGTACTCAACCTCAGTAGTGGATAAAGTGACTATAGCCTACCACTTGCTCATCTAGCTAACTGCACCACCAAACAACATGAATACATATCCACTAGTGTATATTCTACCGTCAATGTCCCCTAAACAATCAAAATCCACATATCCATGAATGCTAACTAAACTCTGAGATCCAGTAGAGTAACCATGATAACATAAGGTGTACTCAAAAGTACCCTTCAAATACCTGAAAACTCTCTTCATAGCATCCCAATGTGGCCTTCCTATATTAGCCATAAATTGAATAAGAACTCCCACTACTTGGTAAATGTCTAGCCTAGTACAGACCATTGCATACATTAAACTATCAACTGCACTTGCATAAGGCGCCCTAGTCATGTCCATCTCAGTAGGATATTTTGGACAATCTTCAACAGAAAGTTTCATTCCCGACAACACTGGAACAACTACTTACAATTTTTCATATTAAAGCTCTCTAGGACAGAATTTATATACTTACTCTAGCTGAGCCAAAGTTTTCTATTTCCCCTATCCTTTTTTATTTCCATTGCTAGAATATACCTAACTAAACCTAGATCTTTCATTTCAAACTGTGTTGAAAATTGAGACTTTAATTCAAAAATCATACCCTTATTATTCCTAATGAACAACATGTCATCCACATATAGGGCAATAATAAGAAGACGATCATTTTTAGTCTTAAAGTAAACACAATGATCAGAATTGATCTCACAAACCCCAAAGACAACACATAGGTATCAAACTTTTGGTACCACATTCTAGGCGACTACTTCAAACCATACAGAGATTTCTTTAATTTGAAAACCAGGCTTTTGTTACCTTTTTCAATGAAGTGCTCTGGCTGGGACATGTAAATCTCTTCCTTCAAATCACCATGAAGAAACGATGTCTTCACATCCATCTACTTAGTTTCTAAGTCCTATCTAGTTGTAAGTGACAATACAAATTTGATAGACATCAGCTTTAGCTACAAGAGAAAATATTTCTCCATAATCAATCCCCTCCACCTGGGAATATCCTTTTGCAACCAATCTTACTTTATGCTTCTCAACAATGCCATCAAGACCTATATTTTTCTTGAACACCCATTTACATCCAATAGGATTTTGTCCTTCAAGCAAAGGTACCAAATCCCACATTTCATTCTTCTTCAAAGATGTCATTTCTTCATTCATGGCTTCCAACCAGGAATCTGAATCAAACATACCCATAGCCTCTCTAACAGTCCTAGGCTCAGTGGTGTTAGCAATCAAAGCATAGGCACAACTAGAATCTAACATAGAATATCCAAACCTTTCAGGTTGTCACTTAGCACGCGTAGACCTCCTCACAAGCTGAGGCTGAGGTTCTTCATCTTGTTCAGAACTTCCAGAGCTACTTGAGCTCTCCTCACTAATAGGTCCACCAGGAGTACGTAGTTCATCCTTATCTAGTGTAAGAGGAACTTCAACTACCTCCTTTTTTGCTTCTTTCACCTCTTGCTACAAATCAACTATAGAAGGTTTTAGCTCATGGAAGATCACACTTCTATTATACAACACCTTCTTTGTAACTAGGTTCCAAAGCTTATACCCTTTCACACCAATTCCATAACTGATGAAGATACACTTTACCGCCTTATTCTCCAGTTTAAATCCTTTTTCACTAGGCACATATGCATATGCCTCATAGACAAAGACTTTAATGTGTCTCAATGAGGGCTTCTTACTAGACCACGCTTCCATAGGTGTCTTGTCCATGAGCATCGAAGTGGGAGATCTGTTAATCAAATAAAATGTTGTAGCTACAGCCTCAGCCCAAAGCTTTTGTTCCAAACCAACACTACTCAGCATACTTTTCGCCCTTTCCATCAGCATTTTATTCATCCTTTCTGCAACTCCATTTTGTTGTGGAGTGTAAGGAGTTGTTCTATGCCTTTTAATTTCATGGTCCTTGCAAAACTTATCAAAATTTGTTGAACAAAACTCACCTCCATTATCCGTCCTCAAACACTTAATTTTCCTACCAGTGTAATTTTCAACCAAGGTTTTAAATTCCTTAAACCGACTGAAAACTTCAGTTTTACTTTTAAGAAAATAAACAAATGTCCTCGAATAATAATCTATGAACGAGACAAAATACATAGATTTTGATAATGAAGGAACATTAACTAGACCAAACACATCAACATGAATATAATCTAGAATACCATAAGATTTATGCGGACTAGAATAAAATGAAACACAATGTTGTTTTTCATATATGCAATGTTTGCAAAAATCAAACTCAAGATTACAATCATCAAGCCCTTCAACTAGGCTTTTATTTTTCAAGGCTTTTAAGCCTTTTTCACCAATTTGGTTGAGCCTTTGATGCCACAACATTGTTTTCTATGTTGGGAGCTTCATCTCCAAAGAGTTTGTGCCCTCAGGAACAACACCTCCTTTCTCTACATGATCAAATTTACTTGAGTTTGCAGAAGCACTATTACACTATATTGCACATGCATCCAGCTTATACAGAGTGCCAATTTGTGCACCCTTAGCCAACACCATAGAGCCTCTAGTCATTCTACAAACACCATTCGAGAAAGAGACTTGCACACCAGCATCATTAAGCTTACTTACAAAAAGTATATTTCGAGCCAGACCTAGTATATGCATCACATCATCAATTCCCTTCACTCTTCCATCAGGAAACTAAATTCTAACTCTTCCACAACCAACAATCTCTAGGTGAGAATCATCACCAAAATACACCCTTCCACCAGCATAATTTTCGTACTTTGAGAACCAACCTCTATGAGAGGTCATGTGAAAGGACTCACCTGAGTCAATCATTCAAACATCGTCTAATTCCTAAGTCGCCAAGGCTACTATGAAGGCATCTGCATCGCTCTAAGAAGATTCATTTTCTAAAGAACTATTTTTCTTTTTCTTCCTCTTCTCCTCTTTACAATCTTTCCAGATGTGTCCAATCTGCCCACAGTTCTAGCATTTCACCTTGGAATTTTTACCAAGAGACTTTGATCTCCCCTCTGACTTGGATTTAGACTTCTTGTCTTTCTTCTTTTTTTCTCCTTTGATCTGCCTCAAACAACAAGGGCCTCCTTGGCCATCTCAAAAGACTTCCTTCACATTTCTTCTGACAATAGCAAAGCAACCACATCTTCCATCTTGAAAGTGGTTGTTGTACTCCCAATAGCCATTATTAGGTGATCCCATGTGTCAGGTAATGAACACAACAAGAGCATGCAACGATCCTCGTCATCTATCTTCACACCAATAGACCCCAACTGAGAAATGATCATGTTAAATGCATTCAAATATCTGTAACAAATTCTCCTTCCTCCATCTTCAAAGAATACAACTTATTCCTTAGAAACAACTTTTTTACTAGAGAGTTCCCCTAATAAATGTCACCAAGATTCTTCCATAAAATTTTCACTGTCTTCTCTTCATGGACGTTGAAGAGAACTGAATCGGCCAAGCACAGTCTGATCAAACCATTGGCTTTCTGACCCATTGCATCCCAGTCATTCTATGAGGTTGTTGATGGTTTGTTAGAGGACACTACATCCCATAACTCCCGATCCATGAGAAAATATTCCATTGTGAGTTTCCACAACTCAAAATTACCGTTGTTGAACTTCTCAATCTCTATTCTTTCGGATGTGCTAGCCAATTTAAATCTACAATAAGATTACAACCAAATTTCTTTGCAAAACTCCCACTAAACAAGATCAACACAAAAAAACTCATCTTACCCACAAGGACAACAAAGTTGGCCAAGCTCTGATACCAACTAAAAGGAAAGTAGAGTGCGGAAAATTCCTTCCTAATACTAATCTTCAGGAGAGAGATACATAAAATCTTTCCAAAACTTGCAATTACAAAACATAAAGATGTACATATATGAATAACAAAATAGACAATAAAGAATGAATACTATATTTTACGTGGGAAAACCCCTACAAGAAAAAACTCACACACCAAAGCAATGATCTCTTGTATTATCGTAAAACATAAATTATATACAAGTACAAAGCTATGTTGTTTTAGGTGTTTTTCCATAATGAAATCGGAAACATTACATTACATTCACTCCAATAATCCTCATCACCATATAATCCAATGCACTATGACATTCATATAGACTTCTCAAGTGTTTCCAAAAAATTTACATTCCAACTTCCATACCAAACAAGCTTAACCGTCACCTTGATGAAGTTCTATCAGAATGTTGAAGAGACATGAAACCATTTCTCTCTGAATTCTCGTTGTCACTCTGATATGCATCCTTCACAACCATCCACCACTGCCAGCACCTTCCATTGGGATATTGAAGAGACTCTGTAACAACTCACACTAACATGGCGAATTCTTGCTTACGAAGCACTCCAACCTTCCATTGGAATGTCAAAGGGACTGCATAACAGCTCCCTTCGACATTGTAATGTCTCTCTGATGTCACTTATGATAGTCCATCAAAACATCTAAGGGACTGGTTATTATGTCCCATTGAAATGTGTTTGTCTACCTGATGAATCTTTACCACCAACCCATTGTTCATCAGAATGTCAAAGGGACTACCAAACAACTCCCTTCGACATCGACATGTCCCTCCGATGAAACGCTTCATACAATTCATCGGTATGTCAAAGAGGTTGCTCATTCATTCCCATCGACGTTCACTTGTATTATCAATGAAGCTTCAACCGATGCAAACTCCAAACATACATAGCGATAAGCCGAGCACTTATCGAGATGTCAAGGAGACTCATCTCTAAGTCTCGTTGACATGTGACTGTCAACCC
This sequence comes from Sequoia sempervirens, assembly GCA_007258455.2. Lineage (NCBI taxonomy): Eukaryota > Viridiplantae > Streptophyta > Pinopsida > Cupressales > Cupressaceae > Sequoia > Sequoia sempervirens. The sequence goes on along the minus strand of VDFB02000015.1, from coordinate 568,413,404 downwards.
AACAAAGCAGTTAATGCCAACCCATGCAACACTAATCGGGATGTTGGGGGGACTAGGCATTTCGTCTCATTGACCTTCACCTGTCAACCCAATGAAATCAAAGCTTGAAGCCTTTTACGCCAAAAATTTTGAGACACCCTTTCTCAACATTGCCAAGAAAAACCATAAACAAAAATCAAAGAGAAAAAGAAGATCATGATCAATGATCACTCCTCTCGTCGCTTGTGGACTTCCTCAAGGAACATAGTAACATGACCAAAGATCAACTAGATAAAAAGATAAGACTAACTGGACCAAACGAGTCAACAATAATTTAGATATTCTTAATCAATGAGTGTTTTTGTGATAGGATTTTGGATAAATTCTAGTTTTAGAAAATGAAGCATCTCGTATAATATGTCAAGTCTAGTTTCAACAATGCAACATCTTGTATAAGATAGATGATAGGATTGAATATGGTTTCAGGAATGATACACCTCGTATAAGATGATTGGTCCGATTTTGAGAGTGTAAAAACTTGTATAAGACAAAATGATAGTTGGTAAAGATAACTAATGTTGATAGGGAAATTGATTGGTGAGGATTGGAGACTAGTTGTATAGTTCGTTTATTGTTTCGAGATTTGTTAAGCTTAGTTCTTTGTAGGATAACATATTTGTGTCTGATCAAAGTTTCAACCTTAGCAAGGGATAGTTTATTATGAGACATGGATAATGATACATGGGGCCTAAGGGACAAACCTAAGCCTTAGGGGCTCATCGATGATGGCCTTGCCTATGTAGAGTCGTAGAGACAACATAGTTCAACCGACCTTGACAATGGACAATTTATTATAGAATGTGGATTGTGATGGATGGAAAGTTTATTATGATAGAACCTAAATGACTGACCTAAGCCTCAAGGGCTCATTGATGATGGCCTTTCTTGCGTGAACTCATAGAGACAACATAGTTTGATTATTTGGACTAACATCGATTTAGACTTGATGACTAATGTTGTTTTTGAGATTTTTGACATTTTATGACCATTTTTGGATTTTTTGAAGGTTATTTGGATATTTTTGGATTTTTCAAAATGTTTTGAATGTTTTTGAATTTTTTGAAATGTTTTGAATGTTCTTGGATTTTCTAAAATGTTTCCCGACACCATGTCTAAGATCTCGTATGAAACCTAAGTCAAGGATTTGCCCCCAGCTAGTTTAGGACCAATTATAAGGATGAAATTAGGATGGGTAATGTTTTATTATAGATGGTGATATTTTGTTATGGATTGTATGCTATAAGGATAGTGACAAATGCATGTGAAAGATACCCATAAGCAAGCGATCAGGCATGCACAAGGATCCAAGGACAAACATGATCTTGCCCCTAGTTAAGATGAAAACCAATTGATTGGTAATGATGATGACGACGAGTTATTGATATGAGAAGGACACATCCTGAAAACAATGTGAGGATTGGGAAAGTCATATCCCATTGATGATAATGTAACTAAAGGATCAAGGTTTGCAACAAGGCTAGAAACAAAGCTAGGGAATTTTTTGGATGATGTGTTGGGTTGCATAGAAAGATCGTATGGATTATGCTTGTTACATTTGGAATGACTTCTTTTCAGGATTGAATGAAATTAGAATCCTTAAACTAATGACAAGGGAAAACCAAGTCTAATGATAGGTATGAAAGGATAATGGATTTCTTTGGTAAAGGATAGGAGATGTGAGGATTATTGGATGGAAGAATTAGCATATGATCTCCAAGGACTATGTTGTATAGGAATAATTTGTTTTCTCCAAGATATTGGTTTGGATAATGATATGTAGAAAATGACTTGATATTTCATCTAGATAGTGTATGACCAAAGGATTGACATGTCAAGAGTTTTCCCAATGCATAATTTATGTTTGTACCCTAGTCATTATCTTGAGATCAAGGTATGTAGGGAAGATGGATGGAAACAATATGGATTGTATAGATGGAAATGTCATGAGAAAGGTATGGAAGATGAGACAACTCACCCCCAAGTGTAATGGTCCACATAGATGATTTCTCTCACATGATGCCTGTTTTCCAAGTTTTCATCATGGTACTTATCCAAAGCACCATAAAAATTGTTTTCACTATTCGACGAATTATTTCTCTTTACTATTTTTTATTTTTTTTTATTTTTTTATGTCACACAAGATGCCTGTTTGTCAGGTTTTCATTAGGGTGACAATTTTTTGACTTTTAATTTAATATTTTTTAAATAGCCTTGATGTTTTGGATGATCACTAATTGTTATAAATCCTTCAATAGTGTTGATTTATATGTTGGTTTCATGATATGACAATAGTGACCTTTATGGAGTAGTTGCCTTGTTGGGACCATAACACTTGTATACAACTAATGGATTTCATTGTGATCCTCTTTGATACTAAGGTTGGCCATATCAAAATATGCACATCGTGATAGAATTCCATGCGAGTTCTTATGATAAAGAGTTGTTGCCAAGCTGCGACAAATTTGTGAAGTAGGATTTTTGGAATATAGAAAAGATGTTGGAATATGATGGATGAGGGTAGATGTGGATGAATTATTTGGACATTTGAACATGGCAATTTTTATTTTCGGGACCTAGGATGGTGGATGATGGAGTTTGGAGTTTTGATTAGGATAGTGTTTGGAACCAACACTTTTATATGCCTTGTGTGATGACCATTTTGAAGGAGGTGGAAATTTGTTATATGCAGGAGATCTCTTTTCTTGTGGCTCCACATTTTGATTGGATATTGGATATTGGATTTGAACTCTTTTCTTTACTTGATCCATTTTTCTCTTTTGGGTCCATTTTAACTTTATTTGTCCCCTTGGATTTTTGTTTGATTCAATGGCCTTTGACATTTGATTTTAGACTTTGGATTTGTAAGACTTTTATTTTTTTGGTTCCAATTGAAGGATTTAATTAATTGGGAATGATGGTTTATGGTGTGGGTGGAAGGAGTGTTGGAAACAACCTTATGATAAGGACTACTCATGGCCCCTATTTTGGTGTTTGTATTGGATAAAGTTACCCCCAATCTCATGGAGGTATCACTAACATCATTTGATTTGTTGATTGAAGAATAGCCAAGACCTTGATGTCTAGGATTTACATGAAACTATACTAGTTCTAGAATGCCTTGCTCATGTAGGCCTAGTCCTCTTCCTTGATATTGTATACTTTGTAATATTCTATTTGTGATGGGGTATTTATCATTTTGGAAGAAGGATGCAAACCCATCGTTGTGTATGCGGTAACTCTTGCTTGGAATTTTCTCCTCTACAAGAGAGCTTGATTTAACAAAAGTAGATGATCCTAGTTGATAAGATATTAAATTAGATTTATCATTCGTCATGTGTGTTGCTTCTTGATCATTTGGGATGTCGATTTGATCCATGATAGATTTTGTATCTTCTTGTTTGATTTGATCAATAGTAGATTTTGTATCCTCTTGTTTGACTTGATCTATTGTAGTGTTTTTATGTTCTTCTTTCATGTTATCCATGTCATTTATTTGATTATATATGTGTCCAAGGGAGGCAAGTGTCTCATCTTGGGAATGGAGATGTTTGGAGTTTGGATAGAATCAAATGCAAGTTTTTGATCATGGATGATATAAAGGTCGATGAGAGGATCATTTTATATTTTTGGATCAACGGTAGGATCTTGATCAAAGATAGGCTCATCTTGGATGTCATGATTGGAGATGGGATCTTAATCAAAGATTGGATTAACTTGCATATCATGATCATCTAGAGGGATTTCTTGGGTAGCTTGATCTTGATTTGTCTTGGAGTTTATTTCATCATGCTTTGCACTTTTCTCTTGACATATATCCAATGGTTTTAGCAATGAAATGTGATTTTGGAACATGATATGGTTCTCTATGATGGACCCAAAATTTTGGCATGGCAATAATGGAGTTTCGATATGAAGATCTTTTGTAGGCGATGGAGGGCATTGTTGGGATTAAGGTGTCTCAACCTTAGAGTCCTAACATTAATTTATTTTATGTAATTTAATGTATTTATTTGTATTATTTAAATACTTATGGTGTCATGTCACTAATTGGGACCCACCAGTTGGGTGGAATCCTCATTGGAGGTGACTGGATGACACATCATCATCCCAAGTGGACATAGGCGTCCCACTTTAGAATCTATGACATATGATAGATTCTATGACACGTCATAAGGCATCTTTAAATGCATGGGTGAAAGTTGGCACCCAAGTTGGGTTATGACAGGATGTAAGAGAATCAGCTATTTTTAGTCAATTATGACAAAATCTCTTACAGCTGTAAGTGTTGTCAGCTATGACAGATTCTATGAAAGTTGTAAGATGTGTAAGGCATCTGTTCTAGCCTATTTTTATCATATTTTGGGCGCCCAAGCTCGGAAGAAGACTATTTGCATGTATGACACTTGTCAAGGGTGTAAGGGAATATGTCACATATGTCCAAATGCATGTCTAAGGCGTTGAATATTATGCCATGAGGATTTGGACGCCCCTGACCTTCTAGATGCTTCTTGAAGCTTGTATCACTCTATTTATTAATTTCCTTGAGTTGTAGAATGCATAGTTTTTTTGCAGGTAATGAAGTGTTGCCAATATCACTCCAGAATAGGTGTTTGTTTGAAGCACTTGTAGAAGAAGGCTATGTACTTGGTGATGTATTGTAACTCCTATTTGAAGTAATACAATAGTATTATGCTTTTGGAGGGTGGGGTTTTTTTACCCGAAAGGGTTTTCCCCACGTATATCTTCTGTTATTGCATTTGTGTAATTGTTGTCCTATTCTTTATTCTCCATATGTATCTCACATTGTAACTATTAAAGGTGTTAAAATGGAAATTTTGTAACTCTCTCCTAATTAGATTAGTGTAGGAATTTGTTTCCGCTCACCCAACTTCCTTTCAATTGGTATTAGAGCCTGACCAGCCTTGGTTCATTTGTTGGGTAGAAGGATTTTTTGAGCTAATCTTTGTTTCAGTGGGAGTTTTGCAGAAGTGTGTATTTCATAACCTTGTTGCAGGAAAGAGATGATAGGCACATCTAGGAGGATTGAGATGGAAAATTTAACAGTGGTAATTTTGAGTTGTGGAAGCTCAAAATGCAAGACATGCTAGTAGATCGAGACTTATGGCTTGCAATTTTTGGAACCAAACCTTCAGACATGAAACAAGAGGATTGGGATCTCATGGATAGGAAAGCCAAGGGTCTTATTAGACTCTATTTGGTTGATTTTGTTCTCTTGAATGTCCATGAAGAGAAAACTTCTACTTCTTTGTGGAAGAAGCTTGGTGATGTCTATTAGGCTAAATCCTTGGTAAACAAGCTTTTACTGAGAAAGAAGATGTATTCTCTGAAAATGGAAGATGGAGGATCCGTTGCAGATCACTTGAACTCTTTTAACATGTTGGTTGCACAACTGGGTTCCGTTGAAGACAAAATAGATGAACAACCCCGTTGCATGCTCCTTTTGTGTTTGTTTCCGGACTCTTGGGATCACCTGGTAATGACTATTGGAAGCACTAATTCCACCTTCAAGATGAATGAGGTTGTTGCCTCATTACTATATGAGGAGATGTGAAGGAAGTCTTCTGAGATGGCCAAGGAGGCCCTTGTAGTCTGTGGCAGACCAAAAGAGAGAAGCAAAAAGAAAGAAAAGAAATCTAAGTCAACGTATTTAGGGAGATTAAAGTCTCCTGGTAAGAATTCCAAGGAAAAATGTTGGAATTGTGGTGAAACTGGTCACATTCGGAAACATTGCAAGAAGGAGAAGAAGAAGAAAAAGAAGTTTTTCTCTGATTCTGAATCTAAGAAATCATCCCAAGATGATGGAGAAGCATTTATTGCAGGCTTCATAGCCCATGCATCAGATGATGTGTGTTTGATAGATTTGGGTGAATCCTTTCACATGGCTTCTCACAGAGATTGGTTCTCAAAGTATGAGGAGTTTGATGGTGGAGAGGTGTACCTGGGTGATGACTCTCACCTAAAGATTGTTGGTTGTGGAAGAGTCAAAATCAAATTTCCTGATGGAAGAGTGAAGGGGATTAATGGTGTCTTGCATATCCCGGGTTTGGCACGAAACCTACTTTCCGCAAGTAAACTGAATGATTCGGGAGTGAAAGTTGTTTTCTCTGGCGGAGGATGCAAGATGACAAGAGGAGCTATGGTGTTGGATAAGGGTGTTTGTATTGGCACTTTGGTTCAACTTGATGCATGCACTATACAGTGTAATAGTTCTTCTGATGTACCAAAGAAGAGACCTTTGGATTCTTCATCCTCACCATCAAATTGTGCAAAGAAGAAGCATGTTGCAGCTACATTTGATGGTCGTGCATTTTGGGTACCTAAGGGTGCTCATTTTATAGAAATGAAGCTTCTTGCAGAGAAGACAATGTTATGGCACCAACGAATTGGTCACATTGGTGAGAAGGGTCTTAGAACCCTGAAAAATAAGAGCCTTGTTGAAGGCCTTGATGATTGTAATCCCAAGTTCAACTTTTGCGAACATTGTGTATATGGAAAACAACACTATGTTTCTTTCTACTCTAGTTCTCATAAGTCTTCTAGGGTCTTGGATTATGTACATTCAGATGTATTTGGTCTTGTAAATGTTCCTTCGTTATCAAAATCTATATATTTTGTTTCTTTCATAGATGATTACAATAGGACATTTTTTTATTTCCTCAAAAGTAAAGTTGAAGTCTTTAATCGGTTTAAGGAGTTTAAGGCCTTGGTAGAAAATGAGACTAGCAGAAAGATTAATTGTTTGAGGATTGATAATGGTGGTGAGTTTTGTTCCATAGAGTTTGAAAAGTTCTGTAAGAGCACGGGATTGAGAGACATAAGACAACTCCCTATACTCCACTGCATGTTATTTGATAAATAGATCTCCTACATCAACACTTGTTGGGAAGACACCTATGGAGGTGTGGTCTGGTAAAAATCCTTCGATGAGACATCTCAGAGTATTTTGTTGTGAAGCTTATGCTCATGTTCTAATTGAGAAGAGGTCTAAGTTGTAGAACAAGACTATTAAGTGTATCTTTATCGGCTATGGTGTTGATGTGAAATGGTACAAGCTTTGGGATCCATAAGCACAAAAGATTCTCTACAACAAAAAGTGTGATCTTCAAAGAGATGAAACCTTCCACTATTGAGTTGCAACCAGAGAAAGAGGAGAAACAAAAGACGGAGGTAGTGCAGATTCCACCTACTCTGAAGAAAGAACCGAGTACTCTTGTTGGACCTGATGATGAGGAGAGCTCAAGTAGCTCTGAAAGTTATGAAGAAGAAGGAGAACCTCAACCTCAACCTTTGAGGAGGTCTACACGAGTTAGGTGGCAACCAGAAAGGTTTGGATATTCATTATTAGATTCCAGTTGCATATTTACCTTGATTACTAATACTAATGAGCCTAGGACTGTTAGAGAGGCTATGGGTATGAATGACTCAGATTCCTGGATGCAAGCCATGGACGAGGAGATGGCTTCATTAAAGAAAATAAAGACTTGGGATCTGGAACCTTTACCTATTGGACGTAAACTTGTTGGTTGTAAATGGGTTTTCAAGAAATAGAGTGGTCTTGATGGCAGTGTTGAGAAGTATAAGGCATGGTTGGTCGATAAGGGGTATTCCTAAGGGGAGGGAATTGATTATGGAAGATATTCTCTCCTGTAGTGAAGTTGACATCGATATGGCTTATGTTGTCACTTGCAACAACCTATGACTTAGAAGTGGAATAGATGGATGTGAAGACAATATTCCTTCATGGTGATTTGGAGGAAGAGATTTACATGTCATAGCCAGAGCATTTTGTTGAAAAAGGTAAAGAAAATTTGGTTTGCAAATTGAAGAAGTCTCTTTATGGTTTGAAATAGTCTCCTAGAATGTGGTATCAAAAGTTCGATACCTATGTGTTGTCATTGGGATTTCAGAGATCTAAATATGACCATTGTGTATACTTTAAAACTGATAATGGTCACATTCTCATTATTGTTCTATACATAGATGATATGTTGTTCATTGGGAATCGTAAAAAAATTATTTCAAATTTGAAGTTTCAACTGTCAGCATAGTTTGAGATGAAAGACCTAGGTGTAGCTAGGTACATTTTAGGAATGGAAATCATGAGAGACAAAACTAACAGAAAGCTTTGGTTAAGCCAGAGCAAGTATGTGAACTCCATGTTGGAAAGACTCAACATGGTAGATTAAAGACAGTTAGTTGTTCCTGTGATGCAAGGGACAAATATTTATGTGAATGATTGTCCAAAATCTCCCACTAAGATGGAGGACATGACCAAAGTACCATATACAAGTGCAGTTGGAAGTCTGATGTATGTGATGGTGTGTACAAGACCATACATTTCCCAAGCAATGGGAGTCCTTAGTCATTTCATGGCTAATCCTAGATGGGTACATTGGGATACTGTTAGAGAGTGTTCAGATATTTACAGGGTACTTCCGAGTATGCCTTGTGTTTTCATGGTTATCCTATTGGACCTCAGCATTTTGTGAGCATTCGAGGATATGTGGATTCAGCTTGGGTAGGTCACATTGACAGTAGAAGATCCACCAGCGGTTATGTGTTTATGATGTTTGGTGGTGCTATTAGTTGGATGAGTAAGCGGCCCAGGTTGTAGTCGCTTTGTCCATGACAGAGGCAGAGTATATGGCAGCCACTCATGCTTGTAAGGAAGCTATTTGGCTTAAGATATTGTGTTATGATATTGGTTTAGATGCAAGACAAATTATTGTTTTTTGTGACAGCCAAAGTGCAATTTTTCTAGCAAAGAATCCTACCTTCCATGCTAGAGCAAAGCACATTGATGTACAATATCATTTTGTTTGTGATATGTTATAAGATGGAAAGGTGAACTTAGAGAAGGTTGACACTTTGGTGAATGTTGTAGATGCATTGACAAAACCAGTGAGAACAGAGAAGTTCAAATGGTGTTCTGATCTCATGGGCAAATGATTTTGTATGACTCTTGGCAGGTCTTTGACAAGTGGGAGAATCTTGGGATTAATGTGTCTCAACCTCAGAGTCCTAACATTGATTTATTTTATGTAATTTAATGTATTTATTTGTAATATTTAAATGCCTATGGTGTCATGCCACTAATTGAGACCCACCAGTTGGGTGGCATCCTCGTTGGAGGTGACTGGATGACACATCATCATCCCAAGTGGACATAGGTGTCCCACTTTGGAATCTATGACATGAAAAATTCTATGATGTGTCATAAGGCATCTTTGAATGCATGGGTGAAAGTTGGCACCCAAGTTGGGTTATGACAGGATGTAAGAGAATCAGTTATTTTTAGTCAATTATGATAGATTCTCTTATAGTTGTAAGTATTGTTAGCTATGGTAGATTCTATGACAGTTGTAAGATGTGTAAGGCATCTATCATAGCATATTTTTAGCATATTTTGGGTGCCCAAGCTTGGAAGAAGACTATTTGCATGTATGACACTTGTCGGGGGTGTAAGGGAATATGTCACATGTGTCCAAATGTATGTCTAAGGTGTTGAATATTGTGCCATGAGGATTTGGATGCCCCTCACCTTCTAGATGTTTCTTGAAGCTTGTATCACTCTATTTATTGAGTTCCTTGAGTTGTAGAATGTATAGGTGTTTTGCAGGTAACGACTACTAGTATCACTCCAGAATAGGTGTTTGTTTGAAGCACTTGAAGAAGAAGGCTATGTACTTGGTGATGTATTGTAAATCCTATTTGAAGTAATACAATAGTATTGTGCTTTTGGAGGGTGTGGATTTTTACTCGAAAGGGTTTTCCCCATGTATATTTGTTGTTATTGCATTTGTGTACTTGTTTTCCTATTCTTTATTCTCCATATGTATCTCACATTGTAACTATTAAAGGTATTAAAACGGAAATTTTGTAACTCACTCCTAATTAGATTAGTGTAGGAAGTTGTTTCCGCTCACTCGGATTCCTTTCAAGCATGATGGTGAAAGATGTTTGGATGGTGTAGGATTAGTAATATGATGGGATTGTCCAACTTTAGTTTCTTGTCAGAGTTGAGCATTTTTTTATGCTTCCAGGAGATCATCGAAAAATGTGCTTTTCTTGGATGGATTTGGATTGGGATGGAGTGGATGACAATGGATTAGTGGATGAAGGGCTGCAAGAGGAGGCAGAGGCTATAATAATAGGGCTCTATGATATGATTTGGTCTTGAGGAAGACTTTGGATGGAAGATTAGTTTCCCTTGTCAAGGTTAGGATAAGGATGAATAATGGATTTTTTTTGGTGGTTAATGGTATGGATTGTGTTAATTGAATCTTGATATGGAGGGTAGATAGATGGATGAATAGATCTTATGGATTGTTGGTAAGAGGGGTAGATGGGTGGTTGACTCGAGACTGTGGATGATTTATATTGACAATTGATGGACAAGTTACTAAGAGTTGATTGGTATTCAACTTGAATGTGGAGAAGATCTAGGTAAATTGAAGACATGGTTGTGAGTTTCAAGTTAGGATGGATAATGGGATGGTTTGGATGGATAAGACTTTTTTTTGGATTTTGAGATTTTGGGATGGATGCAAACTAAGAATGAGGATCATGCAAAATGACAATGAGGTTGTGCTATGTTTTTGGGATTTTTGGATTAAAGATGCAAGATGATAATGAGGCTATGCTATGTTTTTGGGATTTTTGGATTAAATATGCAAGATGATAATGAGGCTATGCTATGTTTTTGGGAGTTTTGGATTAAAGATGCAAGATGATAATGAGGCCATGCTATGTTTTTGTATTTTAGATATTTGACTTTAAACCTTAAAAGGGATGCTAGGAAAACAATGATGGACCAGGGTAGAAAACTAGAATGTCAAGACCTCAAGAAGGATAAGAACCAAAATGATGATGGTGATTGGATAAAAGAAAACCTAAACTAGACTCATGAGTTTAAGTCTCAACTTGAGGATAAGATAGATGAACGATGACAAGGTCAAGACACCCAAGATATGTGACTATAGTCTGATTAATGGTCTGAAAAGTTTCCCAATTTCAAGACTTAAAGGTGACTACGACTGATCTAAGAAGGCAAATGCTAAACTAGGAAATGCAAGCTAAACTAGAGAAATGGTAAATGTGCTTAAAATAATGGATAAACTAAACAAATATCTGGTCTATATGTATGGTCATTGTTTGAATTAGGACTTTAAGATGGACACTTGGGAATTGACTCACAAAAAATTGATCTGATAGATGCGGTGCTAAAAGCCACATATGCGGCTTAGAATTTAACAGATGTAGCTCATAAACTAACAAATGCAGCTCAAAAATTGATAGATGTAGCACAAAAACTAACAAGTGTAGCTCAAAATTTGACAAATACGACTCAAAATTTGACAATTGCGGTTTAATGTCTAATAGATGTGGTGGATTGTTTTTTGACCTAAAATCAATTATTTTTAAGTAATTTCTCATTTTTGGGTAGTTTCTAGATTTGATCATAAAACACAACAAACATTCAAAATACAGATTTGGTTGATGACTCTTTGACTCTTGGATGATAAAGTATTTTGCAAGCTTTCTTCCACAAAATTTTCTAAGACTTGGCTCAAAAATACTTCAAACAAGCACAACTTAGCCAGTAGTAATGGGTTATCTACTATAGTGGGCTAACCACACTTGCATGTTAATAAAAATTCAAGGAGTGGGTAACTAGGGTATGCCAAGGTCATGTACCACTTTAACACCCCTCACCTTGAAAGGATGAAATCCAAGCAAGTAACCATGTCACCTTGACTAAGGACTATATGTGATGAGTAACTTCATGCATGATACTATATGTTGCACCACATATAGTAGATGACCAAAAGGTCTTAGGCTTCTAAAACAATGGTTTGTAGTGGAGGAACTCCTAGGAATACCACAACATACTAGCGACAAGAGACTGAAATCTCAAACTTGTGTCTGGAATCACCTGGGACCATAAAGGCCCACCCCAAATGGAACAAGTGGATTGAGCTCACCTTCCAGTTTTTGCCCCTTTATATAGCCCATTGGAGATACATTCTTAGAGTTGAACACTAGGGTGAACTCCCAAGAAGACCCTCTACAAAAAGAAAAATGGAAAGCTTGTGTTACTATTTATCATCACCCAAGAATCACACACAGCTCAAGGGGAGATGATACTTTAGGCAATAGTGTTGCCATTTCTCATCACCCAGGAATCACACGTAGTGTAAGGGGAGATGATACTTTAGAAAAACATGCCTTCGGTAATTGACTCACATTCATGCAAGTGCACAAGACATAGAAGATAGTTGTTCTTTTTAAGCACCAATTCCAAGTGTTCCTAAATTAAAAATCACAAACACATAATAGAACCTGCAAGAAATTAGATTAGTAGTTTTGTTCAAAGTCTTCTCCTAATGATTGCCATACAATTGGAAATCAGATACTAGTAACCAAAAACCTTGCATGCTATCAATCTCATGTTCCAAGATCTAATTATTTTATTATATTTTTTACCTTAAAAGTAAAAATGCAAAGAAGATACCCCTAATAAAATTCATAGAACTTTCTAAAAATGTAAAAATTTCAAAAAAAATCCTTAATTTTAGCCGTAGGGAGCAGATTTATGAAGTACTAATTTTTAAAGATTTGATTTTATATTAATTATTTGAGGTCAAAATAAAAAATGTAAACAAACCCCCTATAGTATTTTGAGAGCTTTCCAAATCTATAATTTTTTTTGAAAAATTCACTTATTTGCAATCAAAAATTAAGATTTATGAAAAATCATAAAAAATCATAACTCAAGCAAAAATGTCAACATGAACCTGATATTTGGATTGTATGTTTCTAATATGATCTCTAACTTGCAATAAAAAATAAAAATAAAATTGTAGTCGTTTGGGAGATATGATGATATCTCTGGAAAATCCTAGAGTTTTGTCTTCAACTCGATCTGCACAAGGTTAGTCTTGAAATTTTTGAACAAAATAGGAAGATAAGGTTAGGAAAACCTTAGAAAATAAAGATACAATAGGGATGTTTAATTCACATCAGGTTCACCAATTTATCGACTAGGAAAATCAGGGGAAAAGCATGAATCATCAATAACAACCACAAAACTACTTAAATTCAAGCCATAGAGACCCTAATCTAACAATGAAGCACAAGATGACAATGAAAATCAAATAATAAACCAGTGAAACCTCAATTCCTATGCCAAAGTTGATTCTCCTCCATTGCTCTTCTCAATTTTGCTTATTTACTCTCAGATATGTAGTGTGCAAGGTATATGATAAGCTCAATATAGGTGTATGATAGCAAGATATCAAAGATGAATGATATGAGTGATATGATAGAAAAATATTGAAATTGTGGTTCTTCAAGATAATTGATGGTAAAATATCGAAGAATTTGGCTAACCTTAGAAACCCAAATTAGATGGATGGTGAGGATTGAGTGATGATGTAACATGATCAATGGTCGTAGATTGATTGAGAGAACAATAATTAATTATTGTGGCATGAGAGAATGAATTAAATGATGGATAGGGATAGATGAATTAAATAATTACAACAACTATTTAATTTAGGAGGTGGTGTATGAATAAATAAATAATTAAAAATAATTAATTATAGAAGAAGAGAGGGAGATAAATAATTAAATAATTAAAAACAATTATTTAATGATAAACAAGAAGAAGTGGTAAATAATTAAATAATTGAAAACAATTATTTAATTATGGAAGAAAGAAGATAATAAATAATTAAATGACTAGAAACAATTATTAATTATAGAAGAAAATGATAGTGAATAATTAAATAAATAACAATTTATTTAATTATAGATGAGAAGAAGGTAATTAGTGACATAATTAAATAATTAAGAACAATTATTTAATGATAGACGAAAAGAGGTGGTAAATAATTGGATTTAATTATGGAATAAAGGAGATGATAAATAATTAAATAGCTAGAAATAATTATTTAATTATAGAAGAAAATGATAGTGAATAATTTTTATTTTTATTTTTACTTTTATTATTTTATTTTTTTTGGTCGGTGACCGCTTTTGACTGGAGCTACGAACCTGTGGGGTCACAATGGGGGACCCCATCCCCGAGTGCACTCTAAGGCATTAACACCTCCCTTTCTCTGCTTCCTCTGACATCCTTCCTCCATCTCTTCGTCATCCTTCCTCCACTTCTCTGTTTCTCGTCATCCCTCCTTCCTCCATCAATCCTCCTTTTTCTTCCTTCCTCTTATCTCCAACCTCTCCTATCTCCCTCCTCCTTTCTACGCCTCTCTTGTAGTCCTCCCAACTACGTCTCCTTCACCACCGCACCTCCTCTCTTCCTCCATTCCTTTGCCATCTCCTTCTCTTCTCTCTCGCCATTTCTACACCGTCATTCCTCTCCACTCCTCCTTCCAATCGATTCCCTCCCCAATTCACCCTATGTTGCTACCACCCTAGCGCCAACTCCTTTGCATCTGTCGCGGGGTCTTGAGTGGCCTAAACACCACCGTTGCCAGCTCCATGCTTCTGCCACGACAAGTGGTCTGAACACCACCGTTTACTAAGACCTTCACCAACATCCTTCTATCCTTCTTCAACTGCCAGCAGAGAGCCTTCCTTCGTGTGTTGGGAGGGTATTGAACCTACGACGCCCTATCAACAGGGCCCGTGACTTAACCGTCATGTTGCGGGGTGAACCCCAATGATAGTGATAAATAAATAAATAAAATTTATTTAATTAATATGAGAAGAATAAAGATAAAATTAATTAATTAAATAATATAAAATTATTCAATTAATAGAAGAAAGTGGTGTTAAAAATAATTAAATAATTAAAAGCTATTTAATTATGTGGGAAAAGATGTAAATTAGTGTAAAAGTGTTGTTCGCAAGCTTAAGACATTTTTTCAGTGTCTACATATTAAGCTACAAATACATAAATTATAAATAGATTAAATAATATTAATAAATATTTTAGTAAAAATAATAGTTAACAAAGTTTGACCAAAATTTATTAATTTAATCTTAATTTTAAAAATTAAAAATTAAAATTTATATCTTTTCATTATTATTTAACCTTATTGCATATTTATGTTTTATTTTTTATAATATATTAAATAATTAATATAAATATAAGGTGCTACAAATGTGTCCCATCAAGCTAAAATATAGGCATGCAATTGTTTTGTCTCATAAACTAAAATATAAGCATGCAACTTTCTTTTTTTCTCACAATATCCTAAAATTTACATTATAATGATTAATATTTTATTTACATAATTTACATAATTATTAATATGTATGTATCAATCCCCCGTTAATGGGGTCCTAGAGGCTTGTCATGTGAGGACCAAAAGGGATGGTGTGCGGTGGTTGGTATCGGAGGAGGGGTGGATGAAGGTTAACTTCGATGGATCCGCGAAGGGCAACCTTGGAGAATGCAGGGTTGGATGTGTGGTCAGGGACCATGAAGGGAAAATTTTAATTGATAAATCATCTTACTTGGGGATTGGCACTAACAATGAGGTAGAATTTTGTGCCGCTTTCATTGGGCTCCAATGTGCTAAGAATGGAAATTTCCAAAAAATCCACTTGGAGGGGGACTCACTAATTACAATCAACACCATCAAGATGAGATGGACACTGTAACAACCCCAGTGTTCTACCCAGTAAAATTTCTAATGGTTTCACCTCAAGTGAATAACCACGATGCCAAAACATAGCAATAAAAAAATTTCTTTCCATAATGTAAATTACATGCATAATTGAAATAACACTATTTCCAAATTGTCATTGCATTCCATTGTAATTTTTCAAACCTTTCCATAACATCGATGTCATATTGAATGAACTCAAATATATCATTCATGATTACATCCTTCCATATAAATGGGTACATGAAACATACGTAGCTCCTCTGAGCTTCATCTGGCAATAGCTATACAAATCGGTCCTGATGTCACCGCAACGACGCATACATTTTGAATGTCCTTGCTTGTTGGTGCAAACACTCTAGTTGTCCCCGATACTGGCACAAACATCTGCAAACCTCGGCTACCGATTGATGAGGAGAAGCATCACTCAAGCGCTTTTCTGCCAACCATAGACTCAAATGCAGTCCCCTGCACATCTGTCTCACATGACAAGATGACCCTTCCCTTTGACGAAGAGATTGATTGGTAGACCTCATAAAAAAATTCCTATCTAAGCTTAGTGTTGTGTCCTACAAACCAGAGCCTAATCATACAATTGTATTCTGTACGAGTATGAAAATCCTGAACTAGAATGCATAACAAGAACACAGTGAACTAATAGTGTAAACAATGGCAACTTACACTACTTTGGCCAAAGTATTCTCACCCAATACTTCAAGTTACATTCCTCACATTCACATACACTACTACGACTCAATTTGGATTATGACCGTTCTTGTGCTATGCCTAGGTAATTCCCTCCAATGGGTAATCTTTAACCCCAGAAATAACATATCCTCCTTTTACCCAAAAGACTATGGTAACTCTACCAATTACACCTAAGCACTAGTTACCCTTTTAATGGATACTCCTATCCTAGGTATAACGTATGAGCATATATTTGCATAAACAAGCTATTCACTTCAAAAGACAATCTAGTCCCAAGAATAACTTTATAATCTAGAGTATGGCTATATAAGCCTCATCATAATCATAAATTTAATATTCATATATAACTGACTCCCTTCAGTAATATATCACATCAATAAGTGATTCTCATAAAGAGTATAAATCACATCAATGAATGACCTCAATCGAAGAATATACATATCAATAGATAATTCCATTCGAGAGTGTAATCTCCTTTAAATAAAAGGGTTTAACAAAGAGTCTACTCTTGACAATACTATTACTTCATATTAGAGTATAATGCAACTGGTCAAGTAGCAACTCTAACCCACTAGGTAAATCTTAACCTAAGGTTACACTCTTTAATCAAATGAACTTCTTGTCCCAAATAGGTTATTCTAAACCTAGGGTTTCATTCGAGAGTATAGTATGATCAAGTGTTCATACAAGTAAAGATATTTGATGTGGTTATCATAACTTCGCATCATATCTTTCATACCTTCACTTTTGTAATGCTAACCCCATCAATCTCAAGGTTCCCTAACATAATAAGCTACAAGGTCAAGTCACCTCAAGACGTTGATACATTTCACAAAATACATGCAGTATTTCTACCTATGTATAGAAATAACATCATTATCTACATCCCCGTATAAGTATATAGGAGTATTAAGATACTACTCTTAATCATAATTCATCATTCTGGGTATATAATACCACTGATAAACAAATACTCCTATTATGGAGTAAATACAAGCACTTCATAAAATAACATAAACAACTTCTATTTTCCTTTCAAATTAAATGATATATTTCCCTAATGCAAGTAATATCAATAGATCAAATTAAGCACTCAAGCATCAATCTTTCATAAACAAATACAAATAAAGGAAGATTTATCCTCATTCATGTAAGACACTTATCCAATTGACTAATTTGTTGCACAACTTTCCAATAGCATCCTACTAGCTTCACTTTGACCTCACAATCAATACCTCAATAAAACCTCTCTCACAAGTTGATAATATGCTTCTCTCAAGTATAACTCAGACAATAAAGCTCCTCACAAAACACTCAAGGCTCTCACAAAAAGTAGTAGAATAAGATTGCATAAAAGTGCAGAATAGAAGTGCGTAGTAGTATGGAATAGAACAATAACAAATGAGAGAGCATGCCTCTCTATTTATACAACAAAAAGGAGACTTCACAACCTACAAAAAGGAATGTAAATTGACAACAGTATCCATGCAAGTTGACTCACTTCACTTGGAAAAATGGTGGCAACAAATAAAGAGTTTACTCAGCATAATAAACTATAGATCGACCTCTAAGTTTTGACGACAGCAAAAGACTATTTCAATTAGCACATGATCAAATGGTGACAGTCGATTTGTTTCTAGAATGGACTTCTACAACATTAAGAACTTCATAATATGGTGCCAAGCAAGCAACATATTCACCTATTATTTGGTGTGGACCTTACTCATTGAATTAGTCTATGTTTAAAATGTAACACTTGCATATAGTTGACTAAGTCTATGCTTGGCAGAAATTAAAGGAATGATGAGTCACCTTGCACATAAATGACGCTTTGACCATTTCCTTACCTTGCTATCACTTATCCTATTATCATGCATTTCACTTTATTTGTTGTTTGGTAATTATTCCATCACCATATGATAAGGCGTTCCAAGTAATTGTTGTTTACCAAGTCAATGATGTTCTACCTCAAAGCATCGACTATGTCCAACTCTCCATATCGACTTAACTGTTGTGTATTTATAGCATATAAATCAATATTTACTCTTTGCCAATATACATTATATTCAACATTTACAATGCTTGTATTTGATACATACAATCGACCTATTTTCATATAAATAAATCGGCCTCTAAGCATTGCTTATGTTAATCGATCTCCAAGCACATAATCATATTTAAATATACATTCATATATTTACACACACACACACACACACATATATACATATATATATATATATATGTTACTTTTCCAATAAAATATGTATACATTCGATATACAAATGAATACAAACAAGTTAACATTCACATAGTAATAATATATATATGCACACTCCTCTATTAAGTATTTACACTTATGTGTGTATTTGTATATATATATACAAACATATATATATTATATAGCAACATGATAGTCAAGTGATCCATTCAATATCCAAATGATTATGATCATGTGATATATTCACAATAATATCATATTAATCTTTTATAAACATATATGCATATCTATACATATGTTGTCATACTTGCATGGATATCCCATTATATTCAATGTACACGTATGCCGACATATGCATATATATATGCATATGTGCATATATCCCAAATACTCATTCAACCATACAATCAAGCATAGTAATATAAGGAAGGACTCATAAGTTCCAAACATATAAATATCATCCAAACATGCATTCAATAGTAATCATGACCCTTACTAATGCAAACACTCATAGTAAGGATGACTTACCAATTCCAACATAACAACTTGACTCAACCATTCTATTGTGAGTGTGTATGTGTAGCTTAGATAGGTTTCATTTAGGGTTATCCGACCAATCACTTCTCTTGAGTGATACTTCCCCTCCACCTGGAGGAATGAACCTGTCCCTGCAACCAACTCAACACATTTGCAACGGTAGTTAGATGTTCACAATAAATCCATATGCATCATAAACTTTAGCATATTCATATAGTAATAAATGTAAACATACTCTTTCAAAGCCATATTAAGCATTTATCAATACTTACACATAATACCTATTTCAGTATTCCATTATTTTAGCAAGCATATCAAACTCATGATTGCATTTACCATCCCATTTACCTACAAAGGTAATAGTAAATCAATAACAACAAGATGGGGTGTGACAGACACCCAATTGGAAGTTAAGGAAGTGGCTCTTTCCAATTAATTAGATACTTACTGAGTTGGATAAGTACAAGGTGACACATATATACTGAGAAGGCAACGAGGTGGTAGATGACCTAGCAAAAAGGGCCTTGATGACAGGTCAATTTAATTGGTATATGCTACCTAGATTTGGTGGCAGTTTGGTACCTACTTGTGGGGGGAGGTGACGACTTAATAATGCATTGTATCGGGGGACTCATGTGGTGTCAGGGTGATGAATGGTGGGTGAGCATAAAGGTTTGTGTTTACTAATTTCTTTGCCACGAATCATTTTTGCAGAGCAGGTGTGGTGTGGTTTGGGTAGTGTAGCATGGATACACCAATACGCTTGGAGAGCATGAGGAGTCAACTAGCATTCATGGGGGAGGTGACTAAGAAGCAGTTGAGGAACGTCTTTAAAACAAAGCATGACTTAATCCTCCACGTGTTGAAGATGGTGCTCGGTGGGGAATTTCTCCACTCTTACCACAAACACAGGGTTAACACAGATATTATCGACCATGTTTTTGGCCTCAATTCTGGACTTGGGGGAGAAGAAGAAGATGGTGTGCCAACTGTGCAAGAAATTGGTTTGGGGAAGGTATATGGTCGGTTTGGAGGATGTATTGGAGAATTATGTTGAGGGTTGGGGGGTTCCATTTTCGGGAGATTACTATCTGTTGAGCCGCCGTGGGGTGCCACAAGAACATTACCCTTTGATCTTCTCAAATGACCCGACCTCCCTTCCCAGATTTTGTGTGGCTGTGTTGAAGAACATCAAATTTCTGAAATAGATTCTAGGGTTGGTTCCTGATGAGGGTGCAAGCTGGTTGTAGATGTACATCACTATGAAGGGCTTGGTGGATGA
Source organism: Sequoia sempervirens (assembly GCA_007258455.2). NCBI lineage: Eukaryota > Viridiplantae > Streptophyta > Pinopsida > Cupressales > Cupressaceae > Sequoia > Sequoia sempervirens. The sequence continues at coordinate 568,392,958 of VDFB02000015.1, read as the reverse complement.
TGGTGACACTACAATCTGGGGAAACCCTAGAATTCAAAACTGTATGAGGTGAGATGAGTTTCACTATTGCAATGTGGTATTGTAATAGCTTGTGATATACAACACCATTTTGGTATGGGGTGCTCAGATGTAATGGAAAATGCATATGGCCAAATGGCTCTTTGTTTGGGGCACCGTTTTGTCTCTAGGTGCCTAGTAGTAGGTTGTTTTGATGGTCTAATTTGGGTTCTGGGTGGCCCATTGATGACCCTCGGTTAATGACTATATTGTTAATATTTGATTTTAATATAAGGGTGCAGCCCCTTAGTTGCTTTTACACTGATAAAAAAAAAAGTGTATCAATGATTATGTTAAATTTGTATTAATATATTAACATTTACAAAATATATATTTAAATTGTATCTTATAAGTCATATATTTTTTTTATTTTTTTTAGACTGCAGGAATCGGCTGGGTATCCATCCCCCTATAAATTGTAGTGTGCCTGGTAAAAAAATTTCACGTGACCGATGGCATTGGCACGACACGCCCTCTGGTACCATGGGGATGGTGGGGAGATGAGACCTTGTGACCTCTTGCCTACAATAGGATGCTTTAGCCAATAGGCCCACCACCCTTTTTTTTAATTTTTTAATATTATTATTTATGTTAAAATAATTTTATTGATAATTAATAAATTTATATAATAATTTTTATAATATTATTAATAAATTATTATTATTATTTACGTCTAATAATATATTTATATAATATTATTTTATAAATTTATAATCTACAAATGTTATTTTTTTTATATTTTAAATAATTAATATTAATGTGTTATATTTTATATAATGATTATGTAAAAATTCTAATAAGTTTAATTTTTAATTTGTATTTCAATTTTTATTAATATATTACTATATTTTTTATATATGTTTAAGAATTATTTATGTTTTTTTATTTAATATTATTAATATAAAAAAAAATTATAATAAAATTAATTTTAATGATAATTTATAAATTTATTTTAAAAATATTTATTAAATATTTTTTAGTATTTTTTAATAATATTGTTTTATAAATCCTAAATATACAATTATAAAATCAATCTAATTTATATTTAAAATAATATTATTATATTTATTTTACTCTAAAACTATTTTTATTAATTTACACTATCATTTATTTATTTATTTTATGTTATTGAAAGATTTATTTAATTATGTAAATTAAATAATAAATTATTATATTATTTGATATATAAAATAATAAATTTTGTGTGGGAGGTAGGGCAAGCGACTCTCCAAGCTGGCGGAGGGGTGGTGGCATTTGTTGCCACGGTGGCAGGGTTGGTGTTAGGTGGTTTGAGTGGAATTTTATCATGGCAAGTGATGGTATTGGAAGTCTTGTCACAGCTGTACGAAGGCTAGCTAGAGGCAGCTCTGGCACCCCAAACCAATGTTTAGAGTTGAGTGCATATATCGCCTGAGGGATTTACTCCTCATGGCAAGGACATCTTGCACGTTTGGTGGTGTACCATTCATTTTGGGTGGTGACAACCTTGTGAATGGAGTTAATATTTATTGATGGTTTGTATCAAGGTTTGTTGAGTTTATTTTCTGTGCTGGTGTGGGTGGTGGCTGTTAGTTTCCTTCCTTCCTTCCTTCTGGGTGCGGGCAGTGTAGGGGTGTCGATGGCGAAGTGTTCTAAATTCGTAATTGAAGTCTCGATGGATGGATTGGCGAGATTTGGTGCGGATACTCTGATTTCTTTGTGGTCGAAGGCGCGACAGGCTTCCTTCAGGGAGGTTTCGGATCAAAGGTTGAAGCACATTCTACTCAACAATGATCCCTTGGTTGTCGTGGCCGTCAAGATGATTTTGGGCTCCGATCATTTGGAAGGCAAGGAGTATGGGAGGGATAATTTGCACGTTTCTTCACATTTTTTGGCTTCTCTCCTGGATAACAAAGTTCCTAAGGCAGAGTTGAAGGTGCTATTAGTAAAGATGTTCAAGAAAGATTTGGTGGAAGGGGTGGATGAGGTTCTTAGAGCAGTGATTGAAGGCAAGGGTTGCCTGAGGCCTTTCGATTTGGAGTTGCTTCAATGCCCGAATGAAACTGTAAAGATTTATCCTTTTCTCCTGGATTTGCGTTGTCTGGGCCTCATGAGGCATCGAATGATACTGGCAGTGGTTGTGGAGTTTCTGAAGAAATTTTTCAAGTTGTTGGTGACCGGTGGCGTTGAATGGGCAAAGGATTTTGAGGCCTTTGCAAAATCTAATGGTTTTCTATAAGTTTGGCTTCGGTTCGAGGTTTTTTCTGGTCTGTGTGGGATTGGTTTATAGTTTTTTTTGTAGCATGGGTGGTGCTCTGTTCGCAGCATTGCCATTAAAATGGCCATTTTTCTCTTCTTTAATTTTGGTTGGGGGTAACTATGGGAATGGTAGGGTTGAGAGTTTTTTTGTAGGTTGGTCCTCCGTAGATAAATTTTGCTAGTTTGGTGGTTCTTGGGCTATTTTTTGGAGATGGATATCTAAAATCCCTGCTTAGCAAATGTTTGTAGTTTTGTTAATATTAATAATAAAATACTCATCTTCAGTATCAAAAATTAAAAAATTGTACTTCACTAAATAAAATTATATTAAAATTGACATTTTTTTATATATTTTATAAGTTAATTATTAAAAACAAGTGACGCAAGGGTCGAGCTCCTGCCAATGAATTCTAGCGATGAAGCACTTAATATATGCAAAGGAGATTAAAGAAGAATTCAAGCCAAAAGCTTTTAGGTAAGCAAAAAAAAAAAGATATTTTGCCAAAGAAGCGGACTAAATATAGTTGTTAGTCATTTATTTTTAGTTTGGATTGTCATTTCCTACAAGTAATAGGAAAAGGAAGGAACTTCCATAGGGAAATAGATAGTAGTGTGTATTTGAGTTGTAGAAAAGATGAGTATGACACTAGTCCTTACTTTACATAATTTAAATATAACTTAAAAGGAAAAGATGGATGCAATTAGTTATGCTATGAGTGAAACATTGTTGAAAGGGTAAGGCTTGTATGTTATCATTTAAAAACATTTAAGGATCACATGTTAAAATACATCTATGACAAGGAATTATATGCTCTAGTTTTTATGGTGAAGAGTTGAAAACATTACCTTATGGGGAAGAAGACCATAGTTGAAAGTTGTTTTTCCCAGCATGAGACCCAATATTTTATATGGACCCATGACAATATCTTTTGATGGTCCAAATATTTAATTTAAATGCATATTTTTTATTACTACATAATTAGAAATAAATGCTCATATCACTAGAGATTAAATGGAAAACACCTTGTAATTGATTAATCCATTAGCATATAAAAATAATACTTGCCTACATAGTATTTTCTTGAAATATAAATAACAGTATTATAAATTATTAAGGATACTTTAATTCAAATATATCCTCACCGTATTTATAATAATTTTGGAAATACAAGCATGATGAAAATATGTATCATAGTAGTATTATAATTTGTGTTTTTAATATTGAGCCATAATGATATTTCAATATCTTAAGAATTGCCAAAATAAAAATAAAAAATTGTGTAGACGCTAGAAATCCATTCAACAATTGAATTGTTACAATAGAAATTTTCTATATTTTTGGTAAAAAACATTGAATACAATGGTAAGACAATAGGCAATGGAAACCCATGAATGTGCAACATTGAGAAGTAGAAAATTTGGAGGCATCTCATCTTGTTGAATATTAAAAAATATTTCACACTTTCTCATTTCATGAATTGAAAACTATTAATGTTTTACATATTATTTGCACCTCAATGTCTATGAAGAACTAGATTGTTGGTGGTACATCAAGTATTTACAAATATTTTTTATTTCACATTTTTAAATAAAATGAATATATATTTTTTTAAATAACATTTCTTATAAAAATATAACAAGAAACTATAGTAAACAAAAAATAGATTCCTGCACATAAAGTTATATAATAGCAACAATCAAAATATTAAATTTTTTATTTTAAAAATACTGTAAAAAAAATAATAATTAATAGATAGAATACTTCAAAGAAGAAAAAGAATCACATTTCAATACACCTACCTGTCAAGAAAGTTTCTAAATCCTTTTTAGAAAATAATCCTAATTCTATCTATTAAAATTAGACTCGAGTTTTACATGATTTAGTCGAGTTAATATTTGGAATTCTCCATCAAAAGTCTTCTATTGTAAGCCTTATAATAGCATGAGTTAGGATAAAAAATAGTAGTGTATTGAAATCAATCATTTTGCAACAATTGCAGTTATAAATGAGCACAAAATACTATGGTTTGTGGATTTCCTCCATAGTAGACTCGACACCACTAATAGCAGGGGCTAAGGCTGAGGCACGAGCAGTAGTGAGAACACAAGGAATGCAGTACAACCGGTTCAAGAACCGACACCATAGCTAGTTGTCGGGGCTGATGAGCTTGAACCAGTTTCTCCAACAAAAGTCTTCACTCCATAGAAAATAATAGATAAGTATATAAGAGAAGTAAACCTCTGCTAACAAACTGCTTCACTGGATGGATTCTTACATACATCCTGTGTGCCATAGTTATTGGGGGATCACTAGTATGACTTGGAACCTATGACCAAAGGATGTGTAAGGCAACTTACAATTAAATTCACAAATTATAAGGAATATTTTTAGGTAAATGGATGGATACAAAAATCTCTTGGGTGCCATAGTTCCTGCAAACTGCAGAGTCACTAGCGAGAGTCAACCTCTGACCGAAAATGTATAACTATATAACATTGAACCACAACCCCGTGGTAAACTATAGAGGATATTAGCAAGCACAATAAGAAATGTCACAAGAAAGAACATAGACATAAAAAGGAACCTAGATTAGAGAGGAGTGATATACATATGAGCAATATATGGAAGAAAAGCTAAATTCAAATATTGCATCGAACAAGAGATATAAAAATTTATCACAAATGGATAGTAAAGGGAGTGGATTGTGATTTAGTACAAATATTGGAACTTCTATAGAACTAGAAGCAGAAACAACGATGAATGGGGTTGATGAGTGATGCAAAAATTGAATGGACTGATAGAATTTAGTTTGCCTAGAAGTTCTCATGCCAGCTATTTTTAAAATGATATGATTTTGCAGAAGTGGAAGATTGCAAAGAAGTAATAATTTTTTATGAGGTCATGCATCTTCAAAGGCATTGTGATGACACAAAATAGGTGTGTTAATATAAAATGACAGCACTAGCTACCTAAACAATAAACTTGCAAACATCAAATTGACCATAAAAGTTCATGTTGTACTGGTCAAATACAACTTTTTTGGGTCATAAGGCCAAAAATGACACAAAAAAGAGCTTGCTGCTGTCAGTCTTCATTGTTTCAGGGTTTGTGTACCCTGTTCCCTACCTTTTAATAAAACATGCTTTAAGCATTCCTTTTCCACCTGTAACTTGGGGTCCAACTTTTTGTGAATGGGGTTTTGTAAGAATAAAACTATTTAGTAAAGTGCTTTCTCCTGATAGAACTCATGGATAGTGTGTTTTATTTTTACATAGACTTGGTTTAGGTTTTTATTTTAAAATTTTGAATTCCAGATGATAAAAAATATGTCAGATTTGACAATACTAAAATCAAAATTCGAAGAACAACCATAAATTAAAATATTCCTTGTGAGTTCCTAATACCTACCAGATAGGCTAGAAGCATCTCAAATGTTACAAAAATTTCAAGGTTTCAAACTTATTGGTCTGTCAATACCATTTGAAAAGAGATTCAACTTCACAAACGTCCCCTATGAAATTTGAATAAAGATTCATCACATTACCGCTTCATTATTTCTAAAGAAGCTCAATAGAGCATGACAAAAATGACAATAGGAAAAGAGGTTGTTGTTGGAGCTTGTTATTATAGGTTTTCATTGATTCAAGGTTTGCATACCCTGTTCCCTATCTTTTAATAAAATATTCCTTAAGCATTCATTTTCTTCCTATAATATGGTGTTCAATTTTTATGAATGGGGTTTGGTAAGAATAAAACTATTTAGATAATAATGACAACCAAATTACCAAATGATGTACTAATGTGAATTTGGATTCAAACACATTGGCATATCAAAGTGCAACTTATACGAATCACTCTCTTCCATAATGTCATTTGCCGGCCTAAAATTTTCCAAAGCCTCTCCCACTGTATGAGACAGAGGAAGCTCATCGAACAAGCAGTTCAAGTTCCCATCATCTGTATCAGGGTTTAATTCACAAGGAAAGTATCCCATAAATCTGCATCTGATTTCAAGATTTACAAAAACAAAAGAAAACAAGCTAATTTCATAATCACTCTCTGAGAAAAAGTATGGCAAGAAGCATCAAATTTTTAAAAATACAGACGAATCAAATATTTTAAATTTTATGAAAAAGATTCAAAGCGTGTTTCTCAAGAATTTAGCAGAATAGCATCTCACACTAACTATATACCAAAAGAACCTGAAACACACAAAATAAATGCAAATTTATGTTTAAATGTAAACGACATTATACTATAGAGAACAGGCCAAGAACAATTTAAGTCCTGAAAAATGTATATAATACTGTCTATTAAAATTGAATCACACTATGGAAAGCTCAAATAATCGAGATTTACCTATTATAAAATATATAACAAACCCTCTTCCTTAAATGCAAGATCAAACAATAGCTGAGTGTAGACAATAATCAACAACCAAAATTATATACGCAAAAATGTATCAGTAAATGACAGAAATGACAAACTAAATTAACTAGCCCTAGCTCCAAACTATAAGAAAGAGTCTGAACAATCCATCATGAAAAATCTCCCCTAAAATGAAAATATCATGTAATGAATTTCTTAGAAAAGGATGAAAGTGAAGAATGCAATGACATCAATGACAAAGGTGGAAGTAACAGCCATGGAGGCCGTACCTTTCTTATGCACAGCAGTCGCTGCCGAAGCATCTGCCAATAGACCCTACTTAAAAGATAAGGACACAGAAAGCCTTTCCCAAAAAAGAGTTAAAACTAAACCAAAAAAAGACAAGACATACACCATATTTAAAGGGAAAGAGCACAAAAAGCTTAAAAAAAACTCATAAAATTAAATACATAACTTGGAATTCCATCATGCTCAAGAGAACAAAGATAGACCCTACTTAAAAGATAAGGACACAGAAAGCCTTTCCCAAAAAAAACTCGCTCTGACAAAAGAAAGTTGCTTCACAAAAGATTTTATTTAGACTGCAAAACCCTAAAAAGAACCCGCAAATAAGGAAAGGAAAATACCTCAAAAACTCTGATGAAACCCTTGGTGAAGTCACCAAGGTGCAGGCAGAGGAAGCAGTGCACAAAATGCAAAGCAAAGTAGAAAGCGCCCTCAAATAATAGACTAATAGCTCAAATCATATAAAATTTTGTTCTCAAATTAACCAATAGGTAACATCAATTATCAGTACCACTCTTGATGTTTTTACATCCATCTACAATCTCATGCTCAAGCAATAGATGGATTCTGCTGATGAAAAAACATTGGTAGTGGTATCCGTGCATTGCCAATCTCAATGCCTTTAACATACATGTCATCCACCCATCTCTTGTTCAAGTGTAAGGCGGATGATGTGGATTCATAAACATTCAGAGCAGTTCCTATTGGTGAATTTGAGTGCTGAGATTTTATCAGTTTGAACTAGTAGCAGTGCATTATTCACCACCATTTTGTCAGAAGTGAAGAATCATAGTATTGTGGTGAGCTTTAAAAATAAAGGAGAAAATAGATTATCATCTCTATCTATCAGAAAGCTTGCTGGCAGATCCTGTGACTCGTTAATTGGATTCTTGAAAGGATCCAATCTCTTTCTGTGAAATCAAATAAGGGAAAAGGTGTTGGTTGCAACAACAATTATGCCTACTACGCCAAATAGCTTGGATACATTTAGCAGCAAGACTGTCATCTCTAATGTGTTTGGCTTGAAGTTTAAGTCTGAAAATAAAAGGAACAACACATAAACTAGTAGGGAAGCAATCAGCGGTGCAGATATACTGCTCCGGGCTGATGAACTTTTAGATGCACTATTGATCCAGCAACAGACTCTAATGCCACTATTCAACAACAAACTCTGAGCCTAAACTTGGTCCAAGGGTTTTCAAAAATTTATAGCATAAGATGCAAATGAATTATCTGGCATGTCAGCAAAATTGGAGGAAGTTGTGAATCATACTTGTCTGCAAATCTCTCAAGATATAATTTTTAGGGATGGCCTTAGTTTTGGACCTCTCCTCGATGTTCTGATCCATGTCATTGGTTGTTCCACAGACAACCACGTTAGGGTTTAATGGGAAAAGAAACGCCTGCACTTTCACCTCCAGCCTCTCATATTCCTCCAACAAGTTTTCTAAATCCTCATCGGATTTTATGGAAACCAAGGTATCTAGATCCTCGGTTGGCAGCTGGAACTTCAACACGACGCTCGACCCCAAAATCTTTGTCATTTTCGTAACAAGCTTTGCAACAACCAACACCAAAATAGATCAATAGACAACATCACAGAAACCATTTCAATCCTAATTTCCTGTAAATTTCAAGAACCTGAACCTGCAAAAGTGATGCTTCGATCTGCAACAAACCCTTCATTTAACATATAGCAACATAATTATGTTCAAATGAAATAAAACACAACAAAAATAATCCGGTAGCATAAAGATTCCAAAAAAATAAAATTCACTAAACCATGGAAAGTAACTTATCTAAAAAATTTACACAAATTATGTCTTGTTGTCAAAGATGTCGTTGATAAAAAACAGGCAAAGCTTGCAATAAAAGGTAGGAAACTTAACACAACAGAAATTTATTTAAATGATGTGAACGAAAACCTTCCTACATTGTTTCCAGGAAACAAAATCTAAAAGTATCGAGGTTGTAGGGCTTCCTTAGACTCAGGCCACCATTGAGAAAGTTTTACTGTTCTTGAGCGGGAAAAACTGAAGAGTTGTGATAAACCCTATGAACTAATTCGCCAACAGCTTCTCCTTCCAGTACCTTCTCAAATGCATTAATTATAATGTCTTAGTCAAAATAATTTTGATCATTTAATTTCTCAAAAAAATTTAAAAGAAAAATGAATTAAAGACCTACTCTAACCAATAGAAAAAGAGATAAATGATAATTTCAAAATATAAAAAATATGTTATAGAATGTAAACTATAGCAATAAAAAGAAATATATTTAAATTATGCAAATATGATTGGTCAATTGAATAAAAGAAATAAAAATGAATGATTGCAATAGTAACCTATCACATAAACTAATAATTATAATTGCATGTTTTAACTTTTTATAATACATTAAATAATTATAATTATGTAGCTACCTTTTGTTGGGAGAAAGCTAACTCGTAGACAAAAAGCACCTATGTATGTAACATATAACATAACATCACATCCCCCATCCCAACGCTAGACAAAATGCATGACAGACAGATATGGAGACGGACGACAGTTTCTAATGGATGGCGATTTCAAACGGACGGCGGTTCCAAAAGTTTTTTAAAAAGTAGTTTTAAAAAGAGCGGCAATTTAAAGGCGGGACATTTGAAATTTGAAATGGCCCTGTTGTATATCCCATGGATGCATTCCAAAAATACATTTTTCATGCAGGGAGGAAGTAAGCAGGGAGGAATATGGCGGATAGACTGTCAAACCACAATGCCAACCCCTCCATCATCATCTACAACACAATATGTTAATTTCTGAATAATATATGCCAAATTTAAAGATTATGTAAAGCTTATTTTTGTTGTTCGTAGATCTAAAATTTTATCTTAAATCCTTTTACTGACGATTCCTACCTCGTTGTTGCAGGGGTGTAGGGTTAAATTGAATGGCAGATTTCTTTTATGCCCAGATCCACACCTATGCTGAACGTTGCAACTCTCAGCAAAATTTAAAAAATGCAAATAAAGATATACATAACTTTGATTTTGTTACTGCTAATGTAATTTTTTTAGCAAAGTTTTTAAGATATGTTGTGGGGTTAATAAGTGTCTACCTCCTGGCACCATAGGGGTGAATTTTTTTTGGAGAAACCAAAGAGTTTCTCAAAAACATCAATGGCTTTGTGCAGAAAAGGCAGAGTAAATATGGAGATATGTTTAAAACACATATTTTTGGGTGCCCTAATCTTTACGTCAATGTATTTGATCCCATGTCGAGTAATTATTTGCATTATTGTAGGGCCAGATTGAACAACTCTGCACACAGCTCAATTGTGAATTCAATTATGAGGTCGTTGGGGAAGAATCATGAGCCCCACCACCTTGTGCCCTCTGCAAACGTGTTCATTAATGGCGGCAAGCAAAAGGAGTTTAGGTTTTCGCATGGACTGCATCAGTGGTCGTCGGAGGAGACGGAGGTGAAAACAGAACATTATAGTCTGGATGTGCCATAATTTGTCGATCATGTTAACCAATTTGCACAAGTTGCAAATAAGGTTCAAACTTGCTATGCAGATTTGAAATATCGAGTTTCTCTTTTAATGTATTTATTTTCTAGTTGAGCCTTCTATACAGATTTGGTTTTGTATGGGTTTGAGCTTTTTGTTAGATCTGGTTTTGTATGTATTTATTTTTGGTTTGGAATGATATTTATTCATTAATTTTGGCATCACATGAATTCCTATTTTATGTGATTTATTTATTTCATTTTGATGATGGATTCTCTCATGTGATTTCAAATATTTTTTATTTTGATTTACAAAACAAAGACAATTTTTTTAAGAAGTTTGTCAATTTAATCGCATGAACTGTAAAAATCTTGATTCTTGATGTCTATTAAGAATATGATATGCACAGAGTTGCAACAATGAATGAAATGCACATAGACCTTGGCTCAACTGTATGTGTTATTCACTTGTTAGTAGGGACAAAATTTTATAGCCAATATTTGTCATTTGGCTATTTTTTCATTTGTTCCCCCATTGGAGAACATTTGGAAAAGAAGACTTAGACCACTTTTCTAAGACTCAGACCACTTTTCTGAAAAACATTATCTTTACGTGACTTTTTGCCAACTTTTTGTATGAAATATGTAGAATCTTTAGAAAATCGATTGTTCTAAAGTAATCGCCATGAAGATGGACACCAATTTTGCATTTATATTTTAAATCTTACAAAGTCTATAAGTAAACCATACGTTTCCAGGAGGTTATGTCCATCAAGCCAGACACCAATTGACTCATGATGAAGCCTATAAGCAAACCATACATTTCAGTACAACTACATCCAGAAAGAAAGAAATTAAAAAAAATGTTAATGTCCACAGATAACCAACTAGGTCAATGGGACTATAAAATGCAGTGCTAGGTTACAGTAGACTAAAGGAACATTCAATATATAATGGAACTAAAAAAACAAAAAAAATCAATTAATTAAGAAACTAAAAGACATTGAAAATTTCATAAAAGTAGAGAAAAATGTGCAGATGACTTTCTTCAAATAAACCACATTTTTTTCCAAAAACCTGATTCATGAAAAACTTACCCACAAACTTTTTCTGTATTTTTATAATTTTCTCAGATTTTTTAATATCCCAAAAATTTCCCCATTTTCAAAAGCTTGGTTGTGTTTTAGGCAACCTTTTTGTAATTAATGATTCTGATTGATTCAATTTGCTTAATGTTATCTGTTGAATTTGCTTACCCTAATAATTTACTACATAGTGATTATATGTTTGTTGAATTGTGAATAGCATTTTGGCACGAGAATATAGTATGATGTTAATGTGTGAAAGTGGATAATAGAGTTGATCATACTATTGTTGGTCTATGTTGTTTAGAATGGGTTAAAAAAAATTGGTAGATAAAGGTACACAAAATGCCCATTTCTCTCTTCAATTATCTAATTTTTATGGTTGTGACATAAGGAGTGGTGGAATGGTTAATGAATCTTTATTTTTACAGGTATTGTCAGCAATAGAAAGTTTCACACCTTGTGGAGCCAAATCTATAAATGGGCAAGAGGAGAAGTTTGATACTACAATTGAATATAGAACTAATGTGCCCTCTTGGCTAAAGGTAAAGAAACAAACCCAATCAAAAGCCCACTTTGGTCTTATTATTTGGATTCAATCTACTATTTCTCATAAGATTTATTATAGTCTAATTTGATATTCTTATCTTGTTTAGGAATGTGATTTTTTTTAGAAGATGGGCCTCCCAACATGCCCTTTTCCGATTGATGGAAGGGAAAATATTAGTAGCACATTGTGAAGAGTATTGTGTCACATATCAATTCAAAAGATTACAATCTATATAGTGGTTGTGTATGTGATTCCTTAAAGGTTGAGGTCTCATGTTGTAATCCCTTGAGGCAAGAAAGTAAATGTAATTATATGAATTAATAATTCATATTTTTATTAATTTATTATGCCATCAAATTTTATTGTGAGTGTTTGTGTAATTGATTGTATGGTTGGATAATCCTTAACTAGATCCTCTAGTCATAATTCTATCACATGGTATCTAGTGGTTTTAAATCACAAGGAAGGAAATCCATTGGAATTGTATTTTAAGTTATATATTCTAATATTTATAATTGGGTAGGTGTTAAGAGAAGTATGCTTGTAAATATATTGTTGAACCTAAGATAGTTTGAAAAGGAATACTTTAAACTACCATCAAATTTGAGGTAATTTACAAGGGACTTTGTAAATAGTTCATTGAACATGAGGTATTTTGCATTGTAATATATAGATAAGATGTCTTCATGAAGAGTGAGTAGATTCGAACATGTAGTTAATATTTTTTATAAGGATAAAAGAAATGTTTGAGATGATGAGGAATGTGTGGATTGGTTGGACATATAAAAGAAGATAGAAGAGTTAATAAACTTATATATGATTAAAGTTATGATTAAGAAATTTAAAGAAAAATAAGCAATCTAGAGAATGCACTCTTTATCAAACAAATTGTGGATGAGCAAGAAGAGGAAGATATAATTCTTTCAAATATATTGAAAACTATTTCAAAAAATTATAAGGGATTTAAAATTTGGTGCAGTAAAAATGACATTTCACTTTCTTCGTTTGATTGGAACAAAAAAATGCTCACATTATATGTAGTGTTGGAAAACACACCATCCCTTGTAAATTATTTCCTTATGATTTTTTTTGTTTTGTACACACCAACAATGTAATGAAGTCCACCTTCAAATTTTAGAAAACACACTGTCCCCTGTGTAGGAAATAATTGACAAGGGACAATGTGTTTTCCAACACTGCAAATAATGAGCATTTTTTTGTTCCCTGTTGGAAAACACACTGTCCCCTGTTAGTTTTTCCCAATGTTGGAAAACACACTATCCCCTATTGGAAAACACACTATCCCCTATTAGTTATTTCCAATGTTGGAAAACACACTGTCCCCTATTAGTTATTTCCAATGTTGGAAAACACATTGTCCCCTATTAGTTATTTCTAGACATCTTACATTCTAATGATGTCCCCTGTCCACTTTTCCTACATAGGGGACAATGTGTTTTCCAACACTGCAAACAATGCGAGCATTTTTTTGTTCCAATCATATCAAGAAAGTGAAAAACACACTGTCCCCTATTAGTTACTTCCAATGTTGGAAAACACATTGTCCCCTGTTAGTTATTTCCAATGTTGGAAAGTGGAAAACACACTATCCCTTGTTAGTTATTTCTAAACATCTTACATTCTAATGATGTCCCCTATCCACTTTTCCTATGTAGGGGACAGTGTGTTTTCCAACACTGCAAACAATATGAGCATTTTTTTGTTCTAATCATATTTCCAATGTTGGAAAACACACTATCCCTTGTTAGAAAACACATTGTCCCCTGTTAGTTATTTCCAATGTTGGAAAACACACTGTTCCCTGTTAGTTATTTCTAGACATCTTACATTCTAATGATGTCCCCTGTCCACTTTTCCAACACAGGGGACAGTGTGTTTTCCAACACTGCAAACAATGTGAGCATTTTTCCCACACAGGGGACAGTGTGTTTTCCAACACTGCAAATTCATAAGAAAATAATTGACAAGGGACAATATGTTTTCCAACACTACAAATAATGTGAGCATTTTTTTGTTCCCTATTGGAAAACACGTTATCCCCTGTTAGTTATTTCCAATGTTCTAAAATTTGAAGGTGGACTTCATTACATAACTGACAAGGGACAGTGTGTTTCCAACACTTCAAATTCATAAGGAAATAATTGACAAGGGATAGTGTGTTTTCCAACACTGCAAATAATGTGAGCATTTTTTTGTTCTAATCATATCAAGAAAGTGAAAAACACACTATCCCCTATCAAGGGACAGTGGAAATGTCATTTTTGTTGTAACCAAAGAGTTGTTCTAAAATTTGAAGGTGGACTTCATTACATAACTGACAAGGGACAATGTGTTTTCCAACACTTCAATAATGTGAGCATCTTTCATAAGGAAATAATTGACAAGGGACAGTGTGTTTTCCAAAACTGCAAATAATGTGAGCAGTCATCAAATGAAGAAAGTGAAATTCTAGTTTTACTGTACCAAATAGTTCTAAAATTTTAAGGTGGACTTCATTACATTGTTGGTGTGTACAAATCAAAAACTTTTCATAAGGAAATATATGAAAAGGGACAATGTGTTTTCCAACACTCCAATAATGTGAGCATATTTCATAAGGAAATAATTGACAGGAGACAGTGTGTTTTCCAACACTGGAAATAATGTGAGCATTTTTCATAAGGAAATAATTGACAAGGGACAGTGTGTTTTCCAATAGTACAAATAATGTGAGAATTTTTTTGTTCCAATCAGATGAAGAAGTGAAATGCCATTTTTACTACATACCAAATATTTTTTATAAATTTGAAGGTGGACTTCATTGTATTCTTGGTGTGTATGCAACAAAAAACTTTTTATAAGGATATAATTGACAGGGGATAGTGCGATACACCCAATTAAGAAATTATTATTATTCTTGATTACCATTAAGGTATGGTAGTGAAATTATTATTCTATTTTTTGTCATGTATTAAGGTCTCAAGGATCACCCTCATAAGAGGATGATGGGTCTAACAATAACTACATTCTTAGTGCATATGATATAAAAACTTTTCATAAGGTAATAATTGACAAGGGACAGTTGTTTTCCATAACACCCAATGTTTTCCAACCTCCAATTTTAGAAAACAATATTAATGTAATTAAGACCTTTTGTTATTTACACAACACAAGTGTAATGAAAGGCACCTTCAAAACTTACCATTGATGTAGTTTAAAATTTTATAAGTCGTGCAATAACACCTTTCACTTTTGATATATCAAAATGCTCTACAACATCATTATAGGTAAATTGAACTTTTCCAAATTGAGCCTTGAGGTGCCTAATATCAACCTTCAACTTCTAAACTACCTTAGATTCTTGCAATCACTCTTTTTCTAACATCTCCATGCACCAAAGTGAATGAGGTAGATAATGTATTGATTGAAGAGATTCTTCATGTTCTTGACAAGTTGAGGAAGGTGCATGTGCAATATATACAATGGGAAAAAGGTAATGTAGAAGTGGATAAACTCAAGAGGTTTTGTATTGCATATGAATTTGTGCAAGCAAAGAAAGTGAGATGATTCTATAAGTGGATTTGAACAAATGAAGTCAAAGATTCTTGAACTTAAGAATTCCATGGAACAAATACAATTGAAAACCAATGATAATGAAAAAGAGAAATTAGATCTAAGTGTAGAAAAGAGAATCAGTTGGGTGGAGACATGAAAGTCTTATCTAAAATAAAATAATAGATGAATATTAGATTGATGGAGGATGATATGGTATATGTAGTGGAATATCCTTCATGTGATCTTATTTTAGATGTGGAATAGAAGGACATGGAGATTTTTTGAGAGGAGGATTGCATCCACCGAACAAAGGCTAGAAAAAAAAAATCAAGAGGATTGCATCCACCAAAAAAAACCTAGAGAGAGGGAGAGAGAGAGAGAGAGAGAGAGAGAGGCCTAAGAGGGTGTGTGTGTGTATAAGGGGGGGAGGGAAAGGTAGAGAGAGGGGTAGGTAGAGTGATAAAGGGAGGGGTAGGTGGAAAGAGAGAGAGAGGGGCGAAAGATGGACAAAGGGAGGGAGAGGAAGGTTAGGAGGGATAGTGAGAGAGGAGTGATAGAGATAAGTATAGAGGAATGGGGGAGGGAGCGGTATAGCGAAGTAGCATGGGAGGAGTGTATGAGATAGATAATATATTGACTAAAGAGATTCTTCTCATTATTGAGAAGTTGAGGATTCCTTTTTTATTTCTTTTCAAGTGTTTTCAAAGTAGATTCCATCTTTTCATGTGTGTGTGAGAGAGATGGATTCTTATTGAATACAACCCATGTATATATTATAATTGTCACTATATGGTTTTCCATCATGTTTATATCAAAGGTTCTTAATATTTTTTTCTAGGATTAAAATTCTAATTCTACCCTATTGGTTGTAACATATTTGTGGAAATTTATAAAAATTGAAAGATCTAATTACATCTCTAATATTTGAAATTTACATAAATTTATAAGTTTATCCCATGAGTTTGGATGGAGTGGTAGGGATCTTCATATCTTTCTTTGACACAAAATAAAATCAATTGAATCAAAAAATTAAAAATATATTTCATATTTGGCAATCCCAAGGAGCACATGTAGATAGGTAGGATATGAGGACCAATGAGAGTACCTTCAACCATGATGAGTACATATGAGTACCAATGTGGGAAAGAGGGAGAGAGAGAGGGAACAAGGGAGATAAGGAGAGGTGGGTAGAGAGAGGTAAGGTGAACATAATAGAGAGAGGTGGGTAGAGAGAGAGATCTATGTAAGGTGGGAGAGGTAGAGAGGGGTGTTGTGTGTGTCATTGATTATGAAAAGAGTTTTTTAAAACAATGATGGTATCAATAAAGAACTAGTAAAAAGAAGAAGTATCTTTAGAAATATATACAAGACTAAATTATATAAGTATCTTTAGAATATCCAAATCAATAAATCCATACATTTGTATAAAGAGAATACTCACACTATGATGAAGGATAAAAATAAACCTACTCTAGGGAGAGAGAGAGAGAGAGAGAGAGAGAGAGAGGGTGTGGTAGGGTGGGAGGGATAGAAGGACACAAAATAGACTTAGTAGGAGAGGGAGATATGTTGGTGGATTGTGGGACATAGGAATCCAAAATGGATTGTGGGATATAGGGACCCAAAAACACTTGAAAATAAGTAGAACAAAGTGAATGAAATAGATAATGTATTGATTGAAGAGATTCTTCCCACTCTTGAGAAGTTGAGAGATAAATAAATAATTTTAGGTTGGAAAACACAGTGGGTTGTCAGTGAGCCAAAGGTTGGAAAACACGCTAGCGGTATCTTAAAATTTTAGAACAACTATTTGGTACAGTAAAACTGGAATTTCACTTTCTTCATTTGATCGGAACAAAAATATGCTCACATTATTTGCAGTGTTGGAAAACACACTGTCCCTTGTCAATTATTTCCTTATGACTTTGCATTGATGGAAAACACACTGCCCCTTGTCAGTTATGTAATGAAGTCCACCTTCAAATTTTAGAACAACTCTTTGGTTATAGTAAAAATGACATTTCCAACTATCCCTTGACAGGGGACAATGTGTTTTTCACTTTCTTGATATGATTGGAACAAAAAAATGCTCACACTATTTGCAGTGTTAAAAAACACAGTGTCCCTTGTCAATTATTTCCTTATGAATTTGCAGTGTTAGAAAACACACTGTCCCTTGTCTGTTATGTAATGAAGTCCACCTTCAAATTTTAGAACAACATTGGAAATAACTAACAAGGGATAATATGTTTTCCAACAAGGGACAATGTGTTTTCCAACAGGGAACAAAAAAATGCTCACATTATTTACAGTGTTGGAAAACACATTGTCCCTTGTCAATTATTTCCTTATGAATTTGTAGTGTTGGAAAACACACTGGACCCCTTGTCAATTATTTCCTTATAAATTTGTAGTGTTGGAAAACACACTATCCCCTGTGTAGGAAAAATGCTCACATTGTTTGCAATGTTGGAAAACACATTGTTTGTAAGATGTCTAGAAATAACTAACAGGGGACAGTGTTTTTTCCAACTTTAGAAATAACTAACAGGGGACAGTGTTTTTTCCAACTTTGGAAATAACTAACAGGGGAAAATGTGTTTTCCAACAGTGGACAGTGTGGTTTTCCAACATTGGAAAAAACTAATAGGGGACAATGTGTTTTCCAACAAGGGACAACGTGTTTTCCAACATTGGAAAAAACTAACAAAGGAACAGTGTGTTTTCCAACAAGGAACAAAAAAATGCTCACATTATTTGCACTGTTGGAAAACACATTGTCCCTTGTCAATTATTTCCTTATGAATTTGCAATGTTGGAAAACACACTATCCCTTGGTTAGTCACCCCTCATGTCAGTTTTATTAGTTTTATGTATCCCCCACTTTAAACTCCTCCCCGAGCTCTCTACCCTTAAGCTCATAATAAGCAAAATGAAATCACGCACAACTCATTGCGTTTTCTAACCTACAATTTTGTGCATTTTTTTCCATCATAGGAGGAAATTGAAACATAATTTTACTCTATGTAATAGTTGTGGTAACTTTTGAAAGTACCTTTCATTACATTCGTACTCTTTAAATAAGAAAAGGTTTTCATTACAATAATTGAAGGTTGGAAAACAATGGGTGTTATAAAACATGATCAAGCCATTTTCACCACCCCCCCTCCTCTATCATACCATATACCATATACCATCCTCCCCCATGACCATGTTTTCATAAAGATGTGTATAGAAATCTATGATGCAAACCCCATCATATACCTATCAAGCCCCATAAACCAATCATTTCTTGATTATGTGTCAATCCATCCCATCCTAGGATACCTTACCACATCTTCACCTCCTACCCTTCCATATCACTTACTGTATATTGGGGGTACATATCTACATCTAAATTTTTTATTTGGATCTTATCATAGTGTAAGTATTCTCTTTATACAAACTTGTGAATTTATTCTCATACTACCATGGCCAAGATTCCCAACAATAATATATCCTTTAACATGATGCAATAATTCCTCATGATAATCATAAATTTTAACAAACATTGATCACTTACTAGCACCTTATGTTATTTCTACAATTATGAAATTTTATATAGATTTGAATATTCTAACCTTTTTAATTTTAACTTATCAACCATCTCTTTTGATGCTAAAATATCTTTACTACCATTGCTTATGATGAATTTATAACACTTATATTTAATCTTACATATAGTTCTACATAGACTTCTCCTTTGTACTAGTTTTTTATCCATACCATCACTATTTACCAAAACTCTTCATGATCAATGACTCACCTCTATCTAATTTATTTATTGTGATTTATCATCTGCTTGACTCTTCATAAGCATTGTAACTCCTGTACAACCTTCAGGTCTTCTACCAATACTTCATTTTCTTTGGAAGCATTCAAATACTCTATGTCCTATTGCACATCTAAAATAAGATCATATGAAGGATCTTTCACTACATCTACCATATCTTCCTCCATCTATCTGATATTCATCTATTCTTTTATTTCATTATGAACTACTACTTATTTCTTTAGTTTCTTCTTTATAAGGTGTACCAACACCATCTTTATGTATTTCTCTTTGGAATATTATTTTGTATCTATTTACATTCTCAAATGTTTTCTTTGACTTCTCTTCTTCCTTTAATACAAATTGAGATGTTTCTTTAATTTTCATTTGTCTTACCATACTCAATTATTCTTGCATGGTTCCTCTTAATCCACTTATTTATCTAGACACCTTTTCTTCATCTACTACACTATGTCTAAGCCAATTATCATCTTATAGAATCTTCAATATATTTCCTCACACCCTTATTCTTTTATCACAAATTTTGTAAAATTTTCAACAATTATAAGTGGTAATCAATTTTTATAATTTGACTCTTCAACTTTAAAATTATTCTATATTTCTCTCTCTATATAATCCCCATCTCTCCATTCCTTTCCATTTATACTTATTTCCACCGTATTGCAATATATCACTTCAATTTAGTCTTAATAAACCTAACCCTCTTAGAATCTACAATTTCCTCATACACAAAATATTTTTAAAATAATTTCTCTAATCATTCAATTATTTCAAAATCAAACTACGAAAATAAGTAGCAATACAAATTTTAGGTCTTAATACACTCCAATAATGTGAGCAACTTTCATAAGGAAATAATTGAAAGGAGACAATGTGTTTTCCAACACTAGAAATAATGTGAGCATTTTTCATAAGGAAATAATTGACAAGGGACAGTGTGTTTTCCAACAGTACAAATAATGTGAGCTTGTTTTTGTTCCAATCAGATGAAGTGAAATGCCCTTTTTACTGTACCAAATATTTGTTATAAATTTGAAGGTGGACTTCATTGTATTCTTGGTGTGTACGCAACAAAAATATTTTTATAAGGATATAATTGACAGGGGATAGTACGATACACCCTATTTAGAAATTATTATTATTCTTGATTACCATTATATTATGGTAGTGAAATTATTATTCTATTTTTTGTCATGTATTAAGGTCTCAAGGATCACCCTCATAAGTTCTTTACAGTCTAAATAAGAAATGGATTCACTCTATATAAATATCATTGGTCATCACCTAAGAGGAAGATGCAGAGTGAGAGACAAAGAGACCTAAGACGAAGATGGGGAGTGAGAGACAAAGAGACATAAGACGAAGATGGAGAGTGAGAGATAGAGAGACCTTAGAGGGAGAGGGAGAGAGAGAAAGACCTGGGAGGGAGATGGAGAGTGAGAGAGAGAGACTTGAGAGAGAGAGAGAGGGGGGGAAGGAGGGAGATAGGAAGTGGTAGGGTGGAAGGGATAGAAGGAGGGAGAGAAAGAGGGAAGGAGAGATTGTGGCTTATGTAATAAGAGATTGTTGTATTTGGAATTTAGTATAACAAATTGTCTTCATTCTTAGATGCATATTAGCCTAAAATAAGGGAGACATGGAGAGGTAGGTAGACAGAGGTAAGGTTGAAGGAATAGAGGGAGAGGTAGGTAGAGAGAGTGAGGAAAAGATGCAACACAATTTTTTCCTCATCTCCATTGCTCTTACCTATTAACACCCCCTACTATTCATTGTCATGATCTTCTAACATTTTTTCATATCTTTTACTAGAATCTTTAGATCAATTGCTCCCTCGTCAACCCTTACGATAGAAACATCCCTTTCTTGGATAGAGTTTTCAATGTCTTGAATACTTTTATGTAGCTTTGTAGCCACTTTTTTCTCAGCTTTGAAAGTGTCTTTACAATTAGAGAATGTAGATGTTTCTTTTAACAAGTTCTTTACAAGACTTGTCTACCTTTTTTAGATAAGCCTTTCATGTCTCCACCCAACCGATTCTCTTTTTTTGCACTTAGATCTGATTTTTCCTTTTCCTTGTCATCTATTTCCAATTGTATTTATTCCATGGAATTCTTAAGTTCAAGAATCTTTGAGTTCATTTGTTCAACTCCACTTATATCATCATCTCTCACATTCTTTACTTGCACAAATTCATATGCAATACAAAACCTCTTGACTTTATCCACTTCTACATTGCCATTTACCCATTGCACATACTGCACATGCACCTTCCTCAACTTCTCAAGAGTGGGAAGAATCTCTTTAGTCAATACACTATCAAATAACACAATGGGTTGTGAGTGATTGCATTCTTCATTTTCTAAGCTCAAGGGTGGAGAACTTGGGGAGGACTTCCAGGTGGGTGATACATAAAACAAATAAAATAACATAAGGTACTAGTAAGTGAGAAATGTTTTTTAAAATTTAAGATAGGCACATCATGAGGAAGTATTGCATCATGTTAAAGGATATAGAGAGGTAGGTTCCATAGAATTCTTAAGTTCAAGAATCTTTGACTTCATTTGTTCAACTCCACTTATAGCATCATCTCTAACTTTCTTCGCTTGCACAAGTTCATATGCAATACAAAACCTCTTTAATTTATCCACTTTTGCATTGGCATTTACCCATTGCACATATTGCACACACATGTAGAGAAAAGTCCTCTTGTAATGGCGTTGAGAGAGAGCTGCAATCTAAAAGACATGAAGTTGAAACAATAAATACAACAGGTAATATTCCTATCCACATGTGGAATTTTCCCTACAGGTAAATAGTGATGGTATTGAAATATCCAAGCCTTTTTTCTAGCGATGATCAAATACCAATCACCATCATCGAGATGTGCAACCGTTAGGTCTTCTACCAATACCCCATTTTCTTTGGAAACATTCAAATACTCTTTGTTCTTCTATTTTGCATCTAAAATAATATCATATGAAGAATATTTCACTACATCTACCATATCATCCTCCATCTATCTAATATTCATCTATTCTTTTATTTCATTATGAACTACTACTTCATCTTTCTTCAATTTCTTCATTATAAGGTCTTTCAACACCATATTAATGTGACAAAGTCTTAGTGTGACAATATATTCACAAGTGACATATATTCTCATCATTCAAGTGAAACTTTCACTTTTATTCCATTATTCAACATCATCACATTTAAGAGAGGTAGGTATAGAGAGAGTTAGGTAGAGAGGGAGGGTAAGTGGAGGGAGGGAGAGAGAGAGAGACAGAGAGAGGGAAGGGGGAGATAGGGAGTGGTAGGGTTGGAGGGATAGAAGGACCTAAAATGGATTGTGGGACATAGTGACCCAAAAAAACTTGAAAAGAAGCAGGCCAAAGTGAATGAGATTAATGCATTGACTAAAGACATTCTTCTTGCTCTTGAGAAGTTAAGAAAGGTGTGTGTGTAGTATGTGCAATGGAAAAATTACAATGCAAAGCTAGAGCAATAGGTACTAGAATGTATGAAATGGTTAAGGAATCTGAAGAAGCATTTTCTAGTAGGTGTGTGCTACCATTTTTCTATTAAAAATCGTCCAACTATACCAATATTATGTTGATTTAAAGAGAAACCCACATCCCATTAATAGTATTCAATCAAGAATCTGAGAGACCATATCAAATAGCGCAAGGGTGCACTCCATTTTAAATCTATCTAAGGAGAAAGGTTATTTAAAGTGAAAGGTATTTTCTATTTTCTTTATCTTTATGTTTATTACCTTCTTTCATTTTCTTGTCATTAGACTAGAAAAATGAATGATTTTATTTATTTTTATGGTAGTAATCCTCAAAAAAAAAACCTTTGGTTCCTTGTGAAAATGTATGTAGATAAAATAATATGGTTGAATAGGTACAAGTATTATTTCCATCCAAAATAAAACTTTTGGATTCAGGATTATTTGGATAATGGGATGGGAGAGGTATGCATAGAGAGAGTGAGAGAGAAGGAGGGAGGAACGGAGGGAGGGACGGAGGGACAGAGGGATAATCGGAGGGGTAGGTGGAGAGAGGTTGTGTGTGTGTGTGTGAGAGAGAGAGGAATAATAAAGTGTTCATTAGAGAACTCAAGGTTTGGCTACACTCCAGAAAATTTAGTCATATATCTTCACTCTTAACACTAACATTGACATGATGAAACATGAGAAAATAAATCTACGTTTAGGTACATATCCTATTTTTAGTATTAATTATAGTTTTAATTTACTTTAGCTCTAAATAAATCTACTTAAGTACCCCAATCCATAAATTTTCCACATGTCTATATAGCCCATTAAAACAAACTTACTCATGATTTCTCAAATTAATGGTTACTTCTAAATTCTTATACTAGTATTCCTTGTTGACTTAGTAATGCTCAAAGTGTGTTTTGAAAAGTTTTTTTTCTCGTAAGCACTAAGAATGTAATGAAGTCCTATTCTTATACTAGTATTTCTTGTTGACTTAGTATTCCTTAAGCTTAGTAATTCTAAAACACTTGAAAAGAAGTAAACCAAAGTGAATAAGATAGACAATGTATTCACTTAAGAGATTCTTCCTCCTCTTGAGAAGTTGAGGAAGGTGCATGTGCAGTATGTACAATGGGCAAATGGAAATGCAGAACTAGAGAAATAGGTACTATAATGTATGAAATGAAAAAAGGATCCACTCTAATAACACTTGATAAGAGAGGTAACGTTGAAGGAATAGAGGGAGAAGTAGGTAGTGAGAGTGAGGGGAGATAGGAAAAGTAGAGAGGGAAGGGGAGAGACAAGTAGATAGAGGGGGGAAGTTGGGAATGAGGGAGACATAGATAGAAGAGGGGAAATAACTAACAGGGGATAGTGTGTTTTCCAATAGGGGAAATAACTAACAAGAGATAGTGTGTTTTCCAACAAGGGATAGTGTGTTTTCCAACATTGGAAAAAACTAATAGGGGACAATGTGTCTTCCAATAGTGGAAATAACTAACGAGGGATAGTGTGTTTTCCAAAAAGGGACAGTGTGTTTTCCAACATTGGAAAAAACTAACAAGGGACAGTGTGTTTTCCAACAGGGAACAAAAAAATGCTCACATTACTTGTAGTGTTGGAAAACACACTGTCCCTTGTCAATTATTTCCTACACAGGGGATAGTGTGTTTTCCAACACTACAAATTCATAAGGAAATAATTGACAAGAGATAGTGTGTTTTCCAACACTATAAATAATGTGAGCATTTTTTTTGTTCCCTGTTGGAAAACACACTGTCCCCAATTGGAAAACACACTGTCCCCTGTTGGAAAACACATTGTCCCATGTTAGTTATTTCCAATGTTGCTCTAAAATTTGAAGGTTAGGAGGGATGGTGAGAGAGGAGTGATAGAGAGAAGTATAGAGAGGTAGGTTCCATAGAATTCTTAAGTTCAAGAATCTTTGACTTCATTTGTTCAACTCCACTTATAACATCATCTCTAACTTTCTTTGCTTGCACAAATTCATATGCAATACAAAACCTCTTGAATTTATCCACTTTTGCATTGCCATTTACCCATTGCACATATTGCACACACATGTAGAGAAAAGTCCTCTTGCAATGATGTTGAGAGAGAGCTGCAATCTAAAAGACATGAAGTTGAAAAAATAAATACAATAGGTAATATTCCTATCCACATGTGGACTTTTCCCTACAGGTAAATAGTGATGGTATTGAAATATCCAAGCCTTTTTGCTAGCGATGATCAAATACCAATCACCATCATCGAGATGTGAAACCTTTAGGTCTTCTACCAATACTCTGTTTTCTTTGGAAACATTCAAATACTCTTTGTTCTTCTATTCCACATCTAAAATAAGATCATATGAAGAATATTTAACTACATCTACCATATCATCCTCCATCTATCTAATATTCATCTATTCTTTTATTTCATTATGAACTACTTCATCTTTCTTGAATTTCTTCATTATAAGGTCTTTCAACACCATCTTAATGCCTCTTTGGATTAATTCATCATCATCATTGCATCTTAATGCCTCTTTGGATTAATTCATCATCATCATTGCATGTTCCTAGCCTTGTTTCAAGAATTGATCAAATACTAATCACCATCATTGAGATGAATCCTTCCCAAACATGTCTTTATGAAACTAAAATTCTAAATTTTATAGGATTAAAATTATAATTTACCAAAAAGGTATACTCCTTTAGAATTATAATTTAATTTTCCTCTACCTTGTAGTAGTGATTAATCAATTTCTATAGGAAAGTAATTAAATCATGCAAATCATGGACACATCAAGGGATCTCAATGGTATTGGGTGAAAATTTTATTTGGTTTTGAATATCAATTTTGTCTAACTTAGATGGTTTATTAACATGGCTAGTATTTAAATTAATTTGAGTTTATTAATATGGCCAGTAATTAAATTAATTTGAATATCATTTTTGTTCAAGAATCTTTGAGTTCATTGTTCAACTCCACTTATAGAATTATAATCTCTCACTCTCTTTTCTTGCACAATTTCATATGTAGTACAAAACCTCTTGAATTTATCCACTTTTGTATTGCCATTTTCCCATTGCACATACTACACACACCTTCCTCAACTTCTGAAGAGCGGGAAGAATCTCTTCAATCAATACATTATCTATTTAATTCAATTTCTTCATTATAAGGTCTTTCAACACCATATTTATGTCTCTCTTTAGATTAATCCATCATCATCATTGCATAAATCCATTAGGTTAAACCCTAAACCCTAAACCTAACATCCATCATCATTGTATTAATCCATTAGGTTCATTTGAGGCTAATATAAATTTATTAATCTAAGCATTTTTCATCCATCACAATCCTTTCATTATCCATGCATCTTTCCATCCTAATCATTAAATATCTCCCAACCCATTAACCTTTGATCTTCCCATGCTTATATTCCTATCCACCATCCATCACTCTATCCTACAACCTCGTCCAATCATTCCATAATCCCTTGTCATTGGTGCCTAGCTATAGGCTACTCCTACAAGAAATATAATTTCATCTATCTTATTATTACATCACTCCTTCCAATCTAAAATTGTAATAAAATCATAATCCATGCAATTCGATTATGCAATCTACAAGAAATCATCTGATAACATATTACATAAAGGCTCCATTTGATATGGTCTCTCAAATGCTTGATTGAATATTATGAATGGTATGTGGATTTGTCTTTAAACCAACATAGTCTTGGTATAGTTGGATGATTTTTAATAGAAAAATGGTAGCACACATTGACTAGAAAATGTTTCGATGATAATGAAGGGTAAAGGGTTCTATTTCCAGACTCTTGTTGTGAGGGATGATGCAATTCAAGGATCAAAGGGTATAGTAGCACTTGCCCTAGATGATAATATTTTTGAACTTAAGAATTCCATGGAACAAAAACAATTGAAAATAGATGATAAGGAAAAGGTAAAATCAGATATAAGTATAGAAAAATAGAACTAGTTGGGTGGAGACATGAAAGTCTTATCTGAAAATGTAGACAAGTATATTATAATTGTTACTATATGGGATTCTTATTGAATACAACCCATGTATATTATAATTGTTACTATATGGTTTTTCATCATGTTTATATCAAATGTTCTTAATATTTTTTATAGGATTAAAATTATAGAGAGGGAAGAGGAGATAAAAGTAGATAGAGGGGGAAGTTGGGAAGGACAGAGAGGTAGGTAGAAAGAGAGGTGGGTGGGATGGATTGAGGGAAAGGTAGGTCAAGAGGGAGAGAGTGAATGCATATAGAGAGAGGGAAGGAGGTTGAGAGAGAGGGAGGGAGAGAGAGAGAGAGAGAGAGGGAAAGAGGGAGGGAGAGATGTAGGTAAATCTAGATACAAAGGTAGGGTGGGAGAGGTATAAAGAGAGAGATCTTGTGTGTGAGAGAGAGAGGGGGGGAAGGGAGAGGTAGATAACTAATTTTCAAATCTATCTAGATCCCTCCCTCGCTCACTGACTAGTACCTTATGTTATTTCTACAATTGTGAAATTTTATATGGACTTGGATATTCTAACCTTTTCAATTTTAACTTATCAACCATCTCTTTTGGTGCTAAAATATATTTACTACCATTGTTTGAATTTATAACACTTAAATATTTAGTCTTGTATATATTTCTAAAGAGACTTCTCCTTTGTACTAGTTCTTTATTGATACCATCATTGTTTAAAAAAACTCTAGTTGCTCTATCACTTTCTTCTTTAATAATTCATAGCTTTTATAAGGCATTTGAATGTTTCAAACTCTCATCCACATGCCTTATGAACACATTTGAGGAAATTTTTGAATGATTAATTATGATGATTGCATCAATTACATGGTAAAAGTGAGCCTTCAATTGTTTAATTAATCAATTATAGTGTAAATATGGATAACATTAATCATTTATAGTTTCATGCAATGGATTAATGCAATGATGATAGATGTTAGGCTTATGGTTTATGGTTTAAGGTTTAACCTAATGGATTAATGCAATGATGATGATGGATTAACCCAAAGAGAGACATAAAGATGGCGTTGAAAGACCTTATAATGAAGAAGTTGAAGAAAGAGAAAGTAGTACTTAGTTCATAATGAAATAAAATAATAGATGAATATTAGATAGATGGAGGATGATATGGTAGATGTATTGAAACAACCTTCATCATAGAATTAAGGTTGTATAGAGAGAGAGAGAGAGAAGTAAGGTTGATTCATCATTACTGCCTCCTTCTGGACTATTATTATTTAAGATGCTTTCTCCTATGGAATTTGATTCTTTCAATGTATGGTGCTCATTATACCAACCCAAAAACATTATCCCTATGAAATTTGATGTTTTGCAGTGTTGGAAAACACACTATCCCTTGTCAATATTTCCTTATGAAATTTGCAGTGTTGGAAAACACATTGTCCCTTGTCAGTTATGTATTGAAGTCCACTAAGCAAAATGAAATCACTCACAACCCACTATGTTTTCTAACCTACAATTATTTTGTGCATTTTTTTCCATCATAGGAGGAAATTGAAACATAATTTTACTCTAAGTAATAGTTGTGATAACTTTTGAAAGTACCTTTCATCACATTCATACTCTCTAAATAAGAAAAGGTTTTCATTACAATAATTGAAGGTTGGAAAACGCACTATCCCTTCTCAGTTATGTAATGAAGTCCACCTTCAAATTTTAGAACAACATTGGAAATAACTAACAAGGGACAGTGTGTTTTCCAATAGGGGACAGTGTGTTTTCCAATAGGGAACAAAAAAATGCTCACATTATTTGCAGTGTTGGGAAACACACTATCCCTTGTCAATTATTTCCTTATGAATTACAAAATCATGAGCTAATACCACCCAAAAGTGCTCCCCAATTTATCTTATTTAATCCCTCCAAAGATGCTTGATGATAGTCATAATGACATGTCATAGGTTGTTGAATGTTTTCAATCGACATGTATAACTCCCTCTTACAACTCTTTTATGTGTCACAAATGCTCTCACATTCCTAGCATGGAAGGTCTAACTTTCAAAAGCTATAACTTTTGATTTAGGAACATAAGTGAGTCTCCTTTTAGAAAATAGAGATTTGGGAGACTTCCACGTAATTGTAAGTGGCTTTAGCTGTTTAAAATCAGTTTTCATAATTTTTAAGGCCAAAACTGACCTAAATGCCTATAAATTACTTTCAAAGATTAAGATACAAGATTGAGACACCTTTCTTAATAATTATGAAAATATAATTTGTTATCCTTGATAAATAATAAGATAAAATGTTGAGAATCAATCTGTCAATATACTTAACTTTACATATTTATTAAAAACATATCAAGATTTTAAAATATTTAATATATAATCTAAAAGTTTAAATTAATTTTTTTATGATTTTTTTAATTTTTAATTTTTAATTATTATTAAAAAGTAGAAGGCTATTAATTTTATTAAATATATATATATGGAAACTTGCTTAGAAGTTTGAATGTTGGCCAATATTGTTCAACCAGAGTAGTTATTGGAGAGGTACAAACAACAAGAAGCGACTTCTTGAATCTCTAAAAACTTCAGATATTATTGGAGAGGTTGAGGAAATGGATTTCAGCTGGAGAATCTCTCTGGTGTGTTAAAAAGAAAGAGTCTTTCTGGTCATATCTAACTTCTGAATCTCCCTCAAAAAGTCTTGAAAATTTGCGTCTAAAGATCCTCCAGCTGCGACAGCTCCTGCCACCATTTCTTTCAACCTTTGAATAGATCTCATCATCTCTTTAGCCTCATCTTTACACAAAACAAGCTTGATGCCCTCCTTCACTCTTTCCTTGTCTAGAATTCCAGCACTGTGTTGGCACACTTGGATTCCCATTCCCAATTCCATCGCCAGCCTAGAATTGAAATGTTGATCTGTGTACATGGGCCAGGTAACCATGGGGACTCCAAGAGAGACACTTTCAAGCATGGAGTTCCATCCGTAGTGACTCATCAAGGCACCCACAGATGGGTGGGAAAGAATGACAAGCCGAGGCACCCACCCCCATATCACCAGCCCTCTACATTTCGTTCGCTCCACGAACCCCTGCGGTAGATAAGTCGCAGCAAGATCAGGGCACGTCGCGGGTTTAACTATTTTGCTCCGCCTGTGCATGTGTCTTGATCATTTCATGGCTTGTTTCTCACATTGTTGCAACCTACACATACCTTCTTGGCGGTTACTTGTTTAACATCTAATATATGTCTTAAATTCCTATTTAACATCTAATATCCCTGTTGCTTGTTGCTGCAACCTACGCATAATCCACCATCACATATCCCTATCCCTACCATCTCTGGTAGCTGACGCAGCGGCAAAGTGGAGTTCAAAAACTCCCACTTTTTTTTTGAACTTCCCAAACGTCGTTGCAAGTTGCAGAAATAACGTCAACATCTGACCTTCGTGTCGTTTATCTCTGTTTACCTTTGGAAACTTCCACGTTGGGCCCACACTATACCATACCATCATGTTATGCATGTTTTTATTGTGTTTTTGTATGTACATAGAGCATCATATGACATGAATTGGGAGGGCCCACCAAAACACAAGCGGAAGGGATGACGAAAGTCACGGGAGAGATAACGGAAGTCATGAGACGGATAGATGAAAGTTTTTAAAACAGAGCGGGAGTTTTTAAACGCTTGCAGAGCAGGAGTTTTTAAATGCAGGGAGATTTGCTTGACACCGTGTCATACACGCTTCAGAAAAATAGTCTTGTCGGATTATATTTGCCACCGGGGAGAATGTGGAGGGTGTACTATCAGAATTATTTGACAGCAAGTGCTTTGACGAACCCATTTTCCATCCGTCCATCGTTGTTCGCAGCTCTGTAATAGTGCATCGCATTATCAGGATCATAAGTGCAGTAATATACAGGTGAAGGATTTGAAGACATAATCGAAGATGTCTGGTGTGTTAGGTGTGCTATTTTTCTCAATGGCATACTCCCATACCTTCCTCTACCAGAAATTTACCATTAATGCTCAAGCAACTTTTTCTTTTAGCTCGCAGATTATACTCTTATTTGTTGAGGACTGTTGAAGATTTGCACAAGACTTACACAAGGGTAACTTATCTTTGATACTATGCCTGGTCATAAGTTTATGAAAGAAAATTTTTGAGAGAGTATTTTTACAAAATCATTTATTGCCTCAAAGGTTCTTGTCTATTGACAGTTTGGTTTAATAAATTCATGATTGGAACAGAATATTTCTAATCTTAAACTGGTTCCATGTTGCTTTTATAGTCATTTCCATCATGGTAGAATACAAGAACATAGCTTTGTTCATATATTGATAGAAATGTAATTTGTCATTCTATTATTCTGTTGCATGGTCTATTTCCTGACACCTATACCTTGGATACTAATTAGTTGTTGATGAATAGGGAGTGGTACTCGTGGCATATTCCTGAGTTAGCAAAGATTGTTAATGACAACTATATATACTCAAGAGTTGAATGTATCTGAAATATATATAAGTTATTGGATATTTTGTTCTAGAGAATTATAGAGAGAGTTGAATGTACTGTTACCAAGACTTCCTCTGCCTATTTGCAAAATTATGTTATTGTACAGGAAATTTTTTTTACATATTAATGATATTTTTAGATATTTAGTGATGATAAATTAAATGTGTGAGGGAGAATTTTAGTTGTATAGTAGTAGGGTTTGATTTTCTTGTTTGGGTATGGTTCATTTTTGCAACACATTCTTGAACTATAGATTGGTGTTTGGGACTCTTAAACTGGTTCTCATATCATGCTCTTTTCGTGATCATTCTATTCATGGTAAGTTTTTTTACGCCTATCCAATTTGAGAGAGATCAACCTAAATTTTGAAATCCACGGTTGAACTCTCTCCACAGCACCTGGCCAACGATTAAAATCATCTCGTCCGTTTATTTTCATATGGTTCTCTGCCTGTCCACATGGTCTAAGTGTGTGTCTTCCAATCTCCTTTATCACTGTCCACCATTAACTGTTCATGGAATTAATGTCGTAGCTGCTCTCAATAGTACATAACCTTACTGGTTTTTAATTCCTACAAACTCTGCCCATCTTTTGTCTGGCAGCATTCGAAGGCCACAGCCATGACTCATTCTCACCGCTCCACCCGACGACAATATAACACACAGTTTGGTTGCTTGGGTTTCATAACCTAAAAAATGGGGGTAGTCCCAAATCTGTGTTTGTTCCTCTTCACACTGCTCTTCATTGTGGCTGCTCAAATCAAATCCGGCCGTGTTGCAGAAGACACCATAGCCGTGGGAGAAACTCTCACAGGCAGCCAAACCAAGTCTACTGCAAACGACGTCTTCAAATTGGGTTTCTTTCTGTTGGATGGCACAACAAACTCGTACACAGGCATCTGGTACGCCCAATTCCCCAAGTAGACTGTCGCATGGCTAATCAACGCGGATCGCCCATTGCAGAACAATTCGGTTATCCTGAATCTATAGAAAACAGCAACCTGGTGCTCTTGTAGGGCAGCTCGGTCATCTGGGCGAGCAACGGAGCGGACAAACCTGCTTCCACCGTCAGCATAACGAATGGGGGAAACCTGGCCGTGTATGGAGTGAAAAACAAGTCTGAGTTACTGTGGCAGAGCTTTGACTATCCGCAGAACACGTGGTTACCGGGGATGAAGATAAGCAATACGCAGCGACTGACATCGTGGAAGAGCCCCTGGGATCCCACTTTCCTTGAACTTCACCTTCCCTGCGAACTTTATCAGTATTCCATGGACAAATGAAACAGATTACTGCTAGTTGTTTGGCATAGAATGTGATCAGAACAAGAGCTTTGGGTATGGTCTTTCTCTTGATTGGTGTCATTTGGTCTTTTAAGAGTTATGATTATTTAGAAGCTCCTTAGCAGTGCGAGGTCCTGTTGTGTTGCAAACTTTATTCTGGTTGGCTCTTAGTGAATGGGCAATTGCAAACAACAATCACTAACCCAAATTCATTTCATATGCAAAGTATAGATTGTGATAATCAAGTTTTATGCAAAAGGAACCTAGACTTCTATCAGCTTGGGAATTTTCTGGCTAAAAAATAACCATTTGCTTTTTTGCTATTCATCAGGTGTTCAATGTTGTGCTGAAAGAAATATGGTACAGGCCAGATTTTTTGCTCTATGTCTCTGTTTTAATGGCACTGAAAAGAAACAACCTAATGGAAAAACTGGATTCAGTTTTTGAAGAATTGAAAAAAGAACCCTTGCAACCTGACACGAAGGCTTTCACATGGATGCTGGCCACATTTTTACGAGTGGGCCTTCCACACCATGCAATAGAAACATATGAACTAATGAAGCAGATCCAATGTAAGATGGATCAATATACATTTGTAGTTTTAATTAATGGCCTTAAAAGACTCGGGCAACCTGATTTGGCAGACGCTATAACTAAAGAGTACAAATTTTTTTTGAATGACCCTATGGATCTTTTGAAAGATACTACACAGGATATTGTGATATCTTAATTTTATAAATATTTTCTAGCATTCCATGTTTCTCATCTCTCTAGAAACGATTGTTGCAGATTGCAAGTAATTCTCCAGCTTCTAGATATGCTAACCTTGAGAAAATAGCAGGTTGTAGGGTCATAGCTTCCCTTGGTTAAGCTACATCTAAATTTCTTATAAATTGTTGGGTCTCTAGTTGTCTGACACTATGGGACTAAAAATAATTCTCAAGTTTTTTATCATCGCCAACAGAGATCCATCTTGATTAAAACTGAGAGCATTTATCTATTAAATCAATCAGTTGAGCAAACTTCCCCTTCCGGTCAGACATTTATAAGGAACCCCAACTAGATGGAGAAAAAATAGTTAAACCAGGTTATCTGGAAATGTATTCCCAATTCTTGTATGATATCTTTCATATGGATATCTGTGAAAAAAAATTGGGAGTTATATATTAAGGGGCCTCAGCCCTTTGTCTTAAAGACTGAACAAAATACATAGCCAAAATCTTGCGATCACAACCCATAAGTGGGCGAAACAGGGATAGACACAAACCATAAACTAAACAGACATATTCCCATGCTAAAGCAAAATTGTGGTATTCCAAATGAATCGGAAGTAAAGGGCTCCCAATAATCCATTGAGAACATATTTTCATTGAATTTCTGCCTCTCTTTTGAGAATGAAGAGAAACGTAGAATATGAGGGTCAATTAGGATAAATTTTGCTCTATTTTTTGCATTAAATCGGAAGAGGGTATTCTGATCTTTGGAGAACAGCATTTTTTGTGTGTCACAGTATGATCCAGGCCATTGCAACAATCACAGAAGAGAAAAACTAAGACAGAGCAACAGATTGCACCCATCTTATCTTATTTTATTTGGCTGAATACCCACCTCCTGCACGAAGTAATAGAAGTCGAAGCTCCTTGCAGTTGCTTGGAGCAGATAAATGGAGATAACCTACAGGAGCAGCAGCATCCAAGGATAGAAAACTGTGCGGAGAGAACAGAGCTCTGAAATAGTAATAGGATATCTCTAAACGTGCCTTGAGTATACAACATTTTTTTGCAAATAGTCCACATTAAATTATGTTGATCAGCACACGTGTCTTGCCTATAGTCCCACAGTTGCATGGGAACAGCAAAATTGTCCACGTGCCTTGACTAAGTTCCAACTTTTGCATGCATATGGAATATGGAGGAGACGCAGAAGAGGGGAGAGGATTCAGGATGCACTTTTTGTGCAATGAGTTTATTTTGTTACATTGCATGAAAACAATAAGTTGATGATCCGTATCAGTAAAGAATGTCGATGTGGACAGATGTTCAACCCCTGTTTATTAGACAGTTGCTTCAAACTGTTTGCATATTGAAAATCTTGCAGGAGGCTCAGACAAACTCTGCAGAATTCATTAAAGCTCATATGCTCTTGAAAACTTAGTCATGCTTTTCAAGATTTTTGGTTTAATTTTTAGCATAAGAAAATGCACTTCATCAATTCAAATATTTTTAGAGCATCCTTGCAAAATCCATGTTGTACATATCCACCAAGGCAGTTGGTTTGAATTATAATATTATTAAGCATAGGTAGTTGCATCAATAGGTGGTGGTAAGGATTGCCATGTCAAGACACTATCAATTGAGAGTGTTCATCCCACAAATTTAAATCCTCTCTCTCATACCAAGTAATCATAGGATCTTACACACCAAAGGGGATCTATACACCCCAACTAGACAACAAATTCATAATTGATGGCAAATTCATCACAATGACATCTTGCCAAGAATTTGAAGTTTTTCCACGAGGGAAGTAGGTCATCCTCAGTTGTGGGAATGACTCTATTATGTGGAGCAAAAGGAGCGATATAAACAACACCATTAGGAGGAACCTAACTCACATGGTGTATGGGGGACCCCTCTAATGGTTGAGCAAATCTTGCAAGTGCTAAAACTCAAGTTCCACATTCTCAACCTCGTCCTATATCTATAATTTCCTATATCTAAAAATTATAGGAAACCACATTCACTATGTTAGAGATAAATTACAATCAATATCAGTAGCATTGAAAATAACTTTGTTTATATTTCCAATTTCTTTAGAAATAGTCGATTTGAAAAATTCCACAACCTATCAAATATAAGTAGGCTAATGGCTCATATCCCCCAAAAAAGTAACTATTCAAGAAAAAAATAGGATGGATAGGTGTAAATAAGCTATGGATCAACTTGTACGAAGATTGAGCACAACGTTTGGGACAAAAGTTATGCTTATAGACCTTGATTTTGTGACAAGTAGGAGTAAACCCTAATTTTAATTTGTGATTATAAAAACCACAAAAATTAAGTGATCTTAGGCTCAAGTCTTGTGAGATGGGAGTGCTGAAATAACCCATTTGTGCTCCCTTTTTTAATGTGGTTGTTAAAACTCCATGGTCAAGTAGGAAGTTGCAACACTCATCACTGTGGCAATCCAAGTTTAAAACCTGACTGTTACGTGCCTTGTGTTGATGTGGCTATACTATGTATAGTTTGTTATAGCGTACCAAGAGTGTGTTGGATTGTCTCCAGCGCCAATTATTCAAGTTTAAAGCTGAGCAGTTGTGCATTTCACCTACTACAAGTATGCCAATTTCTTATTTACTTCACTACCAATATTTATATAGTTGAGTTGTTGTAAATTATATCTCTTCTTTTCCTTTACTGTAGGTTCCTCTCATTGCCCATTTACACTATATTCTCATTAACTAAGACCTACAAACTGCTCTAACAAATGTAACTACATTTTTTTTTGGAATTTCAACTTCAACATTATGTTTTCTATTAGTTGATTTTCCAATACTAACTAGATCTTTTGTTTATTACAGATACATTGGAGTTCAATGTGACCATTCCGCATTTTCGCTATACTATTGTATTCAATTGCATCCATTCGTATAATGCAAATTAAACAATCCATAAAAAACACATGAAATTTCATCATTGTATATATTTCCTTTCTCTATATTTTTATATGGCATATATTAAGTTCTATTTTTTTTTCATCTCTTGTTCTAATATGTTACATACATACAATATGGCTAATAATCTCTTGCATTATAGTTTTTCCATTTCAAAACTTTTTAGATTGTGTGAACTATTCCCTATTTCAATCAATATCAATTACACCTTGGTGTGTGCAATGGGTACGTCGAAGAGGTATGGAAAGTCAATCAGGGAAATTTGTGGTCTATTTTTGGCAAATGTACAGTACATGAGGTTATTTAGTAGGTCATTTAGGAAATGATGTTTGTGCAAAAAAAGTCTCAATGGAGAAATGATGATTACACCCATTTATAGGGATCCAAACGCAACTGAAAAAAAGTTTCTAAATAAAGAAGATAATTAAACTCCATTAACAACAGGTGCATTTTATGTTTGCAATAGGGAGAGAGGGAGACATGGGGATAGAAAGAGGGAGAGATAAAAAAAAGGGAATAGCGAGAGAGGGGGTGTAAGGAGATGTAGATAGATAAAAGAGGGAAGAGAGAGAAAGAGAGGGGGGAATAAGGAAATAGAGATAGACAAAAGAAGGAAGAGAGAGAGGGGGGGAAGGAGATATAAATAGAGAGGAAGATAGAGAATAAAATGGAGAGAAAAATGGAGATGGAAATGGAGGAGACCGTAGAGGATGTGGAGAGATACAAATAGAGAGAAGAGAGGGAATATGAATGTTGTCCGCTTAAAATATGACAAAAAATAACAATTCCCACTAACTTGCATTATGATTTGCCCAATATGACATGACACACAAAAATATAGCAACCCCACAATACTAAACCAGTCACGATAAAAAGTATTGGGATTTGGGAGGTTAAGGAGTCATATCTAATAGCCTGTGCAAACTTCTATTTCTAACAATTCTAGAAACAGAGAACATCGCAAAAATAGGTACTCTTCCTTCTTGCTTGGAAGATCTCCATTTTCTTCAGTATCTTATAATAGATGATAGTGGATTGAGTGGGATAATACCCCTTAGCATTTTTATGCTAAAAAATTTGATTGTACTCAGTCTTGAAGCGAATCAACTGAGTGGAAGCTTGCCAATTTGTCTGAACAATCTTTCTTCATTGAGTTCTCTCTATGTTTCAAATAATTGACTAAGTGGCCCAATTCCATTTACTTGGGGAAAATTCCCTTTACTTCAGCACCTGGATGTTTCCTTTAACCAATTGACTGGGACTCTCCCCTTGTCCTTTGCAGGGCTGTCCTCCCTTACTATGCTCTACGCCAGTGAAAATAGATTCAATGAGAGTATCCCTTCCTGGGTATTGCCATCCTCTAATCAAAGTCTTTCACTCTCACTAAACCATGAGCTCACAATTTCAGAGACTTTTTTCCATAACCTTACCAATTTATACTACTTATCTATATCCAATTGCACACTCAATATTAGTACATCCTAGATTCCCAACTTCCAGCTCTCTTACGTAGAACTTGTGTCATCATGTCAGATTTATTCACAAAGATATGACATTGTTTGTAGCAGCTTGTGGCATTTGGAGATGAAAGCTTTCAAGCATAGCAATTGAACTATCTTGGGGACAAAAACCCTCGAGAACTAGAATGAGTTTCAAAGTGTCATCAATATCATTAGAGCCATTTAGATTTGTATGTTGGGTGTGCCTAGTTGTATTAGACTAGTAAATTTCAATTTTTATGTGTATTTGAACAAGATATAAAATAAAAAATATATTGTATTTCTTGATTTGTTGAAGTGTTTCTAGGCTTGTTATTATGTGTGCATTTAATTGAGATTTTTACATGGAATGCTACTATGATTAGCCCAATGCAACTTAAAACCCTAATTTTAGGAGCATTTTAATTGTAACCCTAATGAAACCCTCCATCATCTCGGGGACATTGCTGAAGTATAGGCTGTTCTAGATCCCAGATTCCCAATACTTGAACATTCAACTTCAACATTTTGTTACCTATTAGTTGCTTTTCAAATACTAACTAGATCTTTTGTTTATTACAAATACATTGGAGCTCAATGTGACCGTTTCACAATTTTGCTATACCATTGTATTCAATTGCATACATTCTTGTAGTGAGAATTAAACAATCCCTAAAAGCACTTGAATTTCATCATTGTATATATTTCCTTATTCTACATTTTTATATCACATAATTTTAAGTTCCATTTTTTTTTAATGTGTTGTTTTAATAAGTTACATACATACAATATGTCTACACAAAATCAAATAAGGCAAATAATCGTTTGCATTCAATTTATTTCATTTGTTGTCTTTTTAGATTATGTAAACTATTCCATATTTCAACCAATAAGTCTACACAAAATCAAATATAGCCATACAATTTTTCGGCGTACCCCATTGCACACCAAAAGTGCAATAGCTAGTAGGTATATACTATGAAATTTTTTTGGACCCATGTGTCTAATCTTATATGCTTTCACATAATTTTGATTACTTATGTCTATAAGCTTCATTGTTTGAAGACCCTATGTCATAAGAGTCTACATGAACTTTAATTTTTCTGTTACTATCAAAGATTATAGTTTAATACCCTATTTTCTATTGAATTTTGGTAGGAGTACATGTTTTCTCACTAGGACAAAATGAGCAAACATTATGGTGCACAACCATCCTTGTGTATTTAATCTCTATTTATTGATCTTAATAAGCCTGTTCTATAGTGTTTAATCGGGTTGTGATTTTGTTAGTGTATTTTTATTATGATTTTGCATTTACTAGTTATCATAGGTATTTGAGATCTTATTCTATTATATTAAAATGCCCCAAGTTTTCACCCAAGACATTAATGGCTCAAGAGCTAACAATTTTTATTTTTTTTTGTGATACAATTGTGCATTGTGTTTCACATTTCACACCTACATAGTAGAGATGACATGAAGCAATAAAATGACATTGATAGAGTGTAACATCAATATAAGCATAATTACATGTGTAGAAAAATTACACATTGTCACATGATGATCTTAATGTAATGAATGTATGAGAGTATAGAGTTTCCTTTGACCATGGTGAGAAGGTGCTAAACTATTCATCTTATCTCTTGTGAGTGAACAAGTAGTAGATGAAAATTTAACATAATTTCCTAGTCCAGTGAATCCCAATCATTTTTCCATCCCACAAAACCAACTCAAACACACTCACACATCCTAAATGATGTATAAACAACATCCAAACTAGGAGGTTAAATGATAACAAGAATCACTATCCCATCCTAGTCTTGCAAGAGACTACTTGTTTCCTCTCACCATGTGACTTAAAGCACAAAGGGAACAAAAACACAAGAGGACATCAAGCTTGATTTATAGGTTCTTTACAAACTTGTCCACCTGTTTCAGATAAGACTTTCATGTCTCCACCTAATTGATTCTCTTTTTTTGCACTTAGATCTATTTTTTTGTTTTCCTTATCATCTATTTCCAATTGTATTTGTTCCATGGAATTCTTAACTTCAAGAATCTTTGACTTTAGTTTTTCAAATCCACTTATAGCATCATCTCTCACTTTCTTTTCTTGAAAAAATTCATATGCAATACAAAACCTCTTGAATTTATCCACTTTTGCATTGCCATTTGCCCATTGCACATACTGCACATGTGCTCCTTCCTCAACATCTCAAGAGTAGCAAGAATCTCTTCAATCAATACATTATCTATCTCATTCACTTTGGTTTGCTCCTTATCAAGTGTTTTAAGAGTAGATTCCTTTTTCATTTCATACATTCTAGTACATGTTGCTCCAGTTCTGTATTTCGATTTTCCCATTGCATATACTGCACACACACCTTCCTCAACTTCTCAAGAGCAGGAAGAATCTCTTCAAACAATACATTATCTATCTCATTCACTTTGGTCAGCTTCTTTTCAAGTGTTTTTGGGTCTCTATGTCCCACAATCTATTTTGGGTCCTTCTATCCCTCCCACCCTAGCACTCCCTATCTCCCCCCTTCCCTCTCTCTCCCTCACACACACACAACCTCTCACTACCTACCCATCCCTCTCTCCCTAACTCTCTATACCTACCTCTCTTAAATGTGATGATGATGTTAAACCTTAAACCCTAAACCCTAAACCTTAAACCTAACATCTATCATCATTGTATTAATGCATTAGGTTCATTTTAGGCTAATATAAATTTATTAAACTAAGCATATTTCATCCATCATAGTTCTTTCATTATCCATGCATCTTTCTATCCTAAACATTACATATCTCCCATCCCATTAACCAAATAATCTTAAATTATCCAAAAGCTTTATTTTGGATGGAAATTATTCTTGTACCTATTCAACCATATTATTTTGATCTACATACATTTTCACAAGGAACCAAAGGTATTTTATTTTCTTTTGGGGATCACTACCATAAAAATATATCCATTCATTTTCTAGTCTAAATACAAGAAAATGAAATAAGACAATAAACATAAAGATAAAGAAAATAGACGATACCTTTTACTTTAAAAAACCTTGCTCCTTACATAGAGTTAAAATTGAGTGCACCCTTGCTCTATTTGATATGGTCTCTAAGATGCTTAATTGAATACTACTAATGGAATGTAGAATTATCTTTAAATCAACATAATCTTGGTATAGTTAGATGATTTTTAATAGAAAAATGATAGCACACACCTACTATAAAATGTGTTGATGATAATGAAGGGTAAAGGATTCTATTTGTAGACTTTTGTTGTGAGGAATGATGTAATTCAAAGATCAAGGGATCACAATATATTAGAGATATCAGAAAAGAGGAAATAACCAAGTGTCAAGAGGAGGTTTATTGGAAAGGGTGGCTAATTATATGGATTGGACAAAGAAATGGGAGATCTTTGAAGGATTTTCAAAAGAGGAAATATCTAACTTTTTTACTAACATTATTTGTAGTTTTGGAAAACACATTGTCCCTTGTTAGTTATGTAATGAAGTCCACCTTCAAATTTTAGAACAACTCTTTGGTTACAGTAAAAATGGCATTTCCAACTGTCCCTTGACAGGGGACAGTGTGTTTTTCACTTTCTTGATATGATTGGAACAAAAAAATGCTCACATTATTTGTAGTGTTGGAAAACACATTGTCCCTTGTCAATTATTTCCTTATGAATTTGCAGTGTTGGAAAACGCATTGTCCCTTGTTAGTTATGTAATGAAGTCCACCTTCAAATTTTTGAACATTGGAAATAACTAACAAGGGGCAGTGTGTTTTCCAATAGGGGACAATGTGTTTTCCAACAGGGAACAAAAAAATGCTCACATTATTTGCAGTGTTGGAAAACACACTGTCCCTTGTCAATTATTTCCTTATGAATTTGCAGTGTTGGAAAACACACTGTCCCTTGTGTAGGAAAAATGCTTACATTGTTTGCAGTGTTGGAAAACATACTATCCCCTGTGTAGGAAAAGTGGACAGGGGACATCATTAGAATGTAAGATGTCTACAAATAACTAATAGGGGATAGTTTGTTTTCCAACTGGGGACAGTGTGTTTTCCAACATTGGAAATATGATTGGAAAAAAAATGCTCACATTGTTTGCAGTGTTGGAAAACACACTATCCCCTATGTAGGAAAAGTGGGCAGGGGACATCATTAGAATGTAAGATGTCTAGAAATAACTAATAGGAGACAATGTGTTTTCCAACATTAGA
Source organism: Sequoia sempervirens (assembly GCA_007258455.2). Classification (NCBI taxonomy): domain Eukaryota; kingdom Viridiplantae; phylum Streptophyta; class Pinopsida; order Cupressales; family Cupressaceae; genus Sequoia; species Sequoia sempervirens. Next base: position 568,350,767 of record VDFB02000015.1, on the reverse strand, counting down.
AATAACTAATAGGGGACAGTGTGTTTTCCACTTTCCAACATTGGAAATAACTAATAGGGGACAGTGTGTTTTTTACTTTCTTGATATAATTGGAACAAAAAAATGCTCACATTGTTTGCAGTGTTGGAAAACACATTGTCCCTTTTGTAGGAAAAGTGGACAGGGGACATCATTAGAATGTAAAATGTCTAGAAATAACTAATAGGGGACGGTGTGTTTTCCAACATTGGAAATAACTAACAAGAGACATTCTATTTTCCAACAGGGGACAGTGTGTTTTCCAATAGGGGGCAGTGTGTTTTCCAACAGAGCAACAAATAATGCTCACATTATTTGCAGTGTTGGAAAACACATTGTCCCTTGTCAATTATTTCCTTATGGATTTGCAGTGTTGGAAAACACATTGTCCCTTGTCAGTTATGTAATGAAGTTGACCTTCAAATTTTGGAACAACTCTTTGGTAATTATTGTAATTGCACCTACAAGTTGAAAATTAACACATTTTTCCTCATCCCCATTTCTCTTACATGTTAACACCCCCTACTATTCCTTATCATGATCTTCTAACTTCTTTTTCATATCTTTCACTTGAAGCTTCAGATCAATTTCTCCCTCATCAACCCTTAGGATAGCAAAATCCCTTTCTTGGATATAGTTTTCAATGTCTTGAATACTTTTATGTAGCTTTTTAGCCACTTTTTTCTTAGCTGTGAGAGTATCTTTATGATTAAATAATTTAGATGTTTCTTTTAACAAGTTCTTTAGAAGACTTGTCTACCTTTTCAAATAAGACTTTCATGTCTCCACCCAACTGATTCTCTTTTTTTGCACTTAGATTTAATTTTTCCTTTTCCTTGTCATCTATTTCCAATTGTATTTGTTCCATGGAATTCTTAAGTTCAAGAATCTTTGAGTTCATTTTTTCAACTCCACTTATAGCATTATCTCTCACTTTCTTTGCTTGCACAAATTCATATGCAATACAAAACCTCTTTCTTTGAAAACACTTGAAAAGAAGTAGACCAAAGTGAATGAGATAGATAATGTATTGAATAAAGAGATCATTCCTACTCTTGAGAAGTTGATGAAGGAGCATGTGCACTATGTGCAATGGGAAAATGGAAACATAGAACTAGAGGTAGTAGGTACTATAATGTATGAAATGAAAAAGGAATCTACTCTAAAAACACTTAAAAATAAGTAGACCAAAGTGAATTAGATAGATAATGTATTGACTAAAGAGATTCTTCCTACTCTTGAGAAGTTGAGGAAGGTGCATGTGTAGTATGTGTAATGGGAAAATGGAAATAAAAAAGTGGATAAAGTCAAGAGGTTTTATATTGCATATGAATTTGTGCAAGCAAAGAAAGTAAGAGATGATGCTATAAGTGGATTTGAATAAATGAAGTCAAAGATTCTTGAACTTAAGAATTTCATGGAAAAAATACAATTGGAAACACTTCTCTCTATCTTGTTATCTCTCACTATCCCTCCTAACCTTCATCTCCCTCCCTTTTTCCATCTTTCTCCATCTCTCTCTTTCCATCTACCCCTCCATTTATTGTTCACTCCCCCTTCCCTCTCTCCCTTACCAAATTTGAGTGATATGATCGTCCCTTACCAAATAACTAACAGGGGACAGTGTGTTTTCCAACAGGGGACAATGTGTTTTCCAATAAGGGACAATGTGTTTTCCAACAAGGGACAGTGTTTATTCAAGTGAGGGATGATTATCTCAAGTGAGGTATGAGAAATCTCAAGTGATAAATATTTGTAGATATTTATCAAGTCTTAGATTATTTATTCCTTTGCAAGGTTCATTTTGCACCAATGAATTTGACTTATTTCAAACTAAAAAATTATCATGGATCCTCACCAAGTCCCTAAAATTTATTGGTTGTGTCATTTATAATCCAAGACTTTCAAAGTGGATGTCTAAGTATAAAAAGTCAACACTTCTAAATCATGTATAATACAATACCTACTAATCATATCACTTATCATCACATAATCACTAATTACTTTGACATCATTCTTGCATCTGCTATTTGTTAACCTTTCACCATTAAAGTTTCAATATATTTTAAACTCCAACATATAGTTCTTAATAATATTATGTTGTTCTTTCAAAACCTTTGGCATAAATGGTCATAAGGAGATAGTGAATTCTAAGCATTATTTGTAAATTCACTATGCTTAGAAATATCAAGAAGATAGTGAATTCTAAGCATTATTACCAAATAACTAACAGGGGACAGTGTTTTCCCTTCCACCCTACCACTACATACCTCTCTCCTTCCCTCTCTCCCTCACACACACACAATCTCTCACACACTTCGAACAATGTGTAATATTATGTGAAAATAGGGTCCTAGGACTAGTGAGGACCCATTCGTCAGGTGGTGAATGGGTCCTAGGTCACTAACATAGGACACACACCAGGTTCAAGAATTAAGTGTTGTGTATTAGGTGGAGAATATGTAGTAGCACTTTTCGTAGATGATAATATTATTGAACTTAAAATAAATGTATAAAATAATGCATAAAATAATTGTAGGTTGGAAAACATAGTGGGTTGTGAATGATTATACTATCTATGTATAATTAGAGGTTGGAAAATAATGGGTGTTATGAAACCTACAACCTAGATTCTATTCTAAAACCCTCTCTCTACCTACCCCTCCCTCTCCCCAACTCTCTGTATACCTTCCTCACCTACCCTACCTCTCTTTATCTCCCTCCTTGCTTCTTTCTCTTCCTCCCTCTATCCTATAAATCCATTTTGGGTGCCTATTTCCCACTATCAACCATCACATCTCCCCTCACACTAAGTTCATTTTAGGTCCTTATATCCCTCCCACCCTACCACTTCATATCGCTGACCTTCCCTCTTTCTCTCCCTCCCTCTATCCCTCCCACCCTACCACTTCTTATCTCCCTCCTTCCCCCTCTCTCTCCCTCTCACACACACAAAACCTCTCTCCATCTACCTCTCCTTCCCTCCCTCCCACCCTATCACTCACTATTTATCTCCTTCCCTCTATTCCTCACACCATACCACTCCCTATACCTATCCCTATCTCTCTCCTTCCCTCTTTCTCTCCCTCCTTCTATCCCTAACATCCTACAACTTCCTATCTCCCTCCTTCCCTCTCTCTCTCTCCCTCCCTCTATTATGATCTAGTGATAACTACTTTCAAATATTCATAAGCATTGTGATAGCCTCTCTCTATCATCTCTCTCTCACACACCACCTCTCTCTACCTCTCCCACCCTACCTAGATCCCTCTCTCTACCTACCTCTCTCTAGTTTGTTCAGCTTATCTCTCTCTAACTACCTCTCCCTATCTCCCTTCTTCCCTCTCTCTCTCCCTCCTTCCCACACAACCTCTCTCCATCCATTCCTATTCCCCTATCTCACTCTTGTTTGCTAAGCCTCAGTTGCATCCTAAATAGAATTATAGTATGGGGCACTAGGGAAAAGTCCTCTACGTAGTCATCTCCAAGGTTATATAATAATCAATAGATTATACAAGTCTCAAATAGGGAATTTATATCTATCTCCCTCTCCCTCCCTCTCTAATTTTCTATATATCCCCTCTCTCTCCTTCCCTTTCTAGTTCTCTTTGTCTCACCTCTCTCTCTCTCACTCCACCATCTCTCCCTCTCTCCTCCTTTCACCCACCTTCTCTCTCTACTTCTCGCTATCTAACCTATCACTCTATACCTCTTTCTCTCTCCCTCCCTCCTTCCCTCTCTCAATCTCTCCACCTTCCTCCTCACCTCTCTACTTCTCTCTCTATCTCATATATCTATCTATCACCTCTCTTACTTCTCTCTCTCCCCTTCCCTCTCTACTCTCTTTCTCTCTATCTCACCTCTCTCTCCCTCCCTCTCTCCCTCACACACATTCAACCTTTCTCCACCTACCCCTCACATTATCCCTCCCTCCCTCCCTCCTTCTCTCTCTATGCATACCTCTCCCATCCCCTCTCTCTATATGTACCTCTATCCCTTCCACCTTAACACTACATATCTCTCTTCTTCCCCTATTTCTCTATCCATTAGGTTAAACCTTAAACCCTAAACCCTAAACCTAACATCTATCATCATTGCATTAATTCATTAGTTTAATTTTAGGCTAATATAAATTTATTAGTCTAAGGGAGAGAGAGGGGGATGTAGGGAGATAGGAAGTGATAGGGTGGGAGGGATAGAGGGAGGGAGAGTAAGAGGGAAGAAGGAAGATATGGAGTGTTAGAGTCAAAGATTCTTGAACTTAGGAATTCCATGGAACAAATACAATTGGAAATATATGATATGGAAAAGGAAAAATCAACCCTTATCTAAAAAGGTAGAGAAGTCTTGTATAGAACATATAATGACATGTATGCCTATATAAATTTTTATCTACAATCCTAAACTTTTATGACTTTCTTGTATATATGTTATACTTTTATTGACATATAATGATGTATGCCTATATGGATTTTTAGTTAATACATTTTTTTACCAATTTTGTCTATATTTGCATTATACATGATTAATTGAATAAATTGAATAATGAACTAATGAAACTATAAATGATTAATGTTATCCATATTTACACTATAATTGATTAATTAAATAATTGAAGGTTATTTTTTACCATGTAATTGATGCAATCATCATAATTAATCATTCATAATTTTCGTCAAATGTGTTTATAAGGAATGTGGATGAGAATTTGAAATGTTCAAATGCCTTATAGAAGCTATGAATTATTAAAGAAGAAAGTGATAGAGCAACTAGAGTTTTTTAAAACAATGATGGTATTGATAAAGATCTAGTACAAAGGAGAAGTCTCTTTAGAAATATATACAAGAATAAATATAAGTTCTATAAATTCATCATAAACAATGGTAGAAAAGATAAGTAGATAAAGATCAGGAAAGTGGAGAGGGAAGGGGAGAGATAAGTAGATAGAGGGGGGAAGTTGGGAAGGAGGGAGATGTAGGTAGAAATCGAGGTTGGATGGGATGGATTAAGGGAAAGGTAGGTAGAGAGGAAGAGGGTGAGTGGAGATAGAGATAGGGAGGGAGGGAGGGAGAGGGAAGGAAAGAGGGAGGTGTAGGAAGAGAGGTAAGGGTGTGTGTGAGGGAGAGAGGGAAGGAGGGAGATAGGGGTGGTAGGGTGGGAGGGATAGAAGGACCCAAAATAGACTTAGTATGAGGGGTGTTGATGGTCAAAATAGCACAACAACATTAAACAAAATATTTCTATCCTATTTCTCCTGAAAAATATAATTGATCTAAAACCACCTATCTTCCAAGGTCTTGGTAGTTGGTTCTCAACTATGTTGATGTTACTCAGTGGCCAATGCAACTGTAATATTCAAGGGGCATGTTGGTATAAAGGAATACAAACTGCATCATATCAATTAACCTACATTGGGGGGGTGTAAATAAACAGAAAAGGATAGACCAGGGCTTTAGAAAAACAAAATATGAATATAAACTCCTTCACATCTAGACATGTATCTTAACAATGAGTATTTTTTCTCAACTAACTAAAAACCATAACATGATGCAATCCATAGTATGACCTATACTATTGCATTCCTTCATAGTGCTAATTCAACAATCACAACCATTCATCAAAGCTTTACTTCAAGATCAAAAACACATCACCAACTCATTGCCAAAATTAACAGATCAATAGATATAAACAAATTACATTCATAGATAATCCAATGAAATAGTATCAGATCCGGTTTGCCCTATTGATTTGCATCAAATAAGAAACAATTATGCACAGTATTCACTGGCATATGAATGACTATGATTCATTAACATCATCCCTTAACCACTAAACTTGAAAGTAACATGAAATTGTATTGAAAACTTCTAAAAGTATCAAAGTATCTTTACATAAAAGCTATAAAACAGAGTTTCTCAAAGTATCTTGCTTGAAAACTTATAAAATCCTAAGACTATTGATCACACTATTTTCTATCTTCTCAGGTGGCTAATCCTTCTTCAATCAGCCAACCTTTACAAAATGGAGCCCAAAATTACATATAGGCAAGCTATGCACTAATTTCTCTCAATCAAAAATTGAGATCCACCAATCAAGGAACAGGAACTGCATGAAGTGACTGCGTTGGCTGATCTTCAGTTCAATGGCTGATAGCCCTGTTGTCAAAATTTGATGCCCAAAGGAGGAAGGTAGAACTACTGGATGAGATCTGCAGTTAAACTCAAGTCATAATCCTGCAAAATAGGAGAGAAGAGAAAGTTGTCCACCAAGAACAGAACATTCCATTGCCAGCTCATCCCTGTGTAGTTTGATCAAGAAGGTATTCATCATAGTTGGTGAACACTTGTTGAATTATATCCACATTGGGTCCATCTACCCAATCATCTTAAAATTTAATTCTTTTCAATTATGTGGAGGAAAACTCCTTCATATCTTTCAATTTAATCAATTCCCTCCTAGCATCCTTCACTTCATCCTTGATGTCCATGAGCCTATCTAGCAACAAGTCTTCACCATCATCCTCTTTCTGCATCACTTCCTCAAATCTATTATTCCATTTCTCCTTCAATTTATCAAGAGGAAGACCTTCCTTCATAGGGATATCCACATTGGCCAAAATAGCAATCACTACTTCTAATTCATCAATTTGTTCATTCAAATCTTTAATAGCCTCTTGAGCTTCATTTTTGTGTTCATAGATGAATTTAGATATGAACCTAATTATGCTCATTGTCTTCTCAATGGAGGGAGGGATGGAGGGAGGGAGAGAGAGGGAAGGAGGGAGTGGTTGATAAAGGGAGGGGTAGATGGAAAGAGAGAGGGGGAATAAGATGGACAAGGGGAGGGAGAGGAAGGTTAGGAGGGATGGTGAGAGAGGACCAATAGAGAAAAGTATAGAGGAATCGAGGGAGGGAGAGGTCTAGCAAGGTAGCATGGCAAGGATAAAGGGAGAGAGAGTAAATAAGGGAGATATGGAGAGGTAGGTAGAGAGAAGTAAGGTTGAAGGAATAGAGGGAGAGTTATGTAGAGAGAGTGAGGGGAGATAGGTAAAGTAGAGAGGGAAGGAGAGAGAAAAGTAGATAGAGGGGGGAAGTTGGGAAGGAGGAAGATGCAGGTAGAAAGAGAGGTGGGATGGGATGGATTAAGGTAAAGGTAGGTATAGAGGGAGGGAGAGAGAGGGAAAGAAAGAGGTGTAGGTAGAGAGGTAAGGGTGTGTGTGAGGGAGATAGGGAGTGGTAGGGTGCGAGGGATAGAAGGACCCAAAATAAACTTAGTAGGAGGGGGAGATGTGATGGTGGATTATGGGACATAGGCACCCAAATTGGATTTATCGTGTCGAGGAGGGATAGGGATAATGTTTTTGGATTGGAATGATGGAGGGGGATGGTGAAAAATGGTTTGGGAGAATGATAATACATTTAATGTATTGCCTCAATACATTCTTCCTTCTCTTGAGAATTTGAGGAAGGAGCATGTGCACTATGTGCAATGGGAAAATGGAAATGTAGAATTGGAGGCAACATGTACTAGAATGTATAAAATGAAAAAGGAATATGCTCTAAAAATACATGAAAAGAAGTAGAAAAAAGTGAATGAGATAGATAACGTATTGAATGAAGAGATTCTTCTCATTCTTGAGAATTTGAGGAAGTTGTGTGTGTAGTATATGCAATGGGAAAATGGCAATACAAAAGTGGATAAACTCAAGAGGTTTCGTATTGCATATGAATTTGTGTAAGCAAAGAAAGTGAGAGATGATTGTATAAGTAGAGTTGAATAAATGAAGTAAAAGATTCTTGAACATAATGATTTCATGGAACAAATACAATTGGAAATAAATGCTAAGGAAAAGGAAAAATTAAATCTAAGCATAGAAGAAGAAATAGTTGGAAGTGTTGAAACCATAGCAAAACAATAGAAGACTAAAATTAACCACTTAGGAAGTGTGTAGTATGTGCAATAGGAAAATAGCAATGTAGAAGTGGATAAAGTCAACATACTAGTCTTCCTTGTTGATTTAGTAATGCTCCTCCCACCCTACCACTACCTATCTCCCTCCTTCCCTCCCTCTCTCCCTCACACATGCACACAACCTCTCTCCACTTAGCCCTCCCTCTCTCCCAAACTCTCTCTATACCTATCTCTCTTAAATGTGATGATGATGTTGACTAATGGAATAAAAGAAAAGTTTCACTTGTATGATGATGTCTACAGATAAGGTGGATGTGCCTCAAAATAGTAGGTTGAAAAAGTACTCAATTAACATCTTTTTTTCTGGTGGATTCAATCCTCTTGAAAAATCATTTCCTGTCCTTTGTTTGGTGGATGCAATCCTCCTCTCCAAATATATAGAAAGCACATTGCTCTGCTTCTTTTCATGTGTTTTTAGAGTAGATTCCTTTCTCATTTCATACATTCTAGTACATGTTGCCTCCAATTTTGCATTTCCATTTTCCCATTACTCTACTCAATGATCACTACCTTCACCATCTAAGCGTGGTTGTAGGTGTGAATCCTAGAGTTTATCCTATTCTAAAGGTGCAAAATAACTAAAATGCAATATAAAGAAAACACAAGGAACACCTCAAAGATTAGCGTAAGGAATGATAACACAAAGAAAGATAGCAAAATAATGATTGTAAATGATTATACCTTTGTGTTGTTAAATCCCTTGGTTAGCCCTTGATGTTTGAAAACTTATGTGCTCCTTGGATGGCTATGGAGATGGATAGATGCAAGATGAACAATATGATAAAATGCAAATGTTAATGGCTAAATGACTTGATTAGATGAGGGAAAATGCTTGCAAGTTGAGTAATCAAATTGGTAGCATAAGGGTGCAAATGGCTAAGTGTTCTCAAAATGCATTAGAAGAGGGAGGTATTTATAGAAGAATTTGAACTCTCTAGAAAATTCAACAGTTGAGATTAAGCCACCATGGCCAAGATGAAGGGCTAGGGTGAGCTAAGGACTCACAAGCCCTCACATCTTGACATGTGGAGGGTGAGGTTTCCAAGGATATGATGGGATGGAAAGAGGTACAAATGAGGTGGAATATGACAAGTACCTTTCAAGTACCTTGGGGGATGGGAAGATTTCCTCAAAAAGGAATTTCTTGTCCCCAAGTGAGAGTGAAAATGACATTTGAGGAATTTTAGAATTCCTCTAAAATTTCCATGGGGAATGAGAAAGTAGTTGGAGAAATAAATGTGAATTAAAACTTCACATGCTTGGGAGAATCTAGTGGGTAAGAGAGGGTTTCCAAAAATGTGGGAATTTGCCACATGTGAGTGATGTGACAAGTCAAATGTTCTAGAAGATGCATGGGAAAAGGGGATTCTAAGAGGAATAAATGTGAATTAAAAATTCACATGGGGAAGAGAGAAGTCTTGGATGAATAAAAAGGAATTAAAAATTTCTTGGGGGATGGGGAGAGTTGACCAAGCTACTAATTAGGCTTAACTAATCAGTAATTAGAAGATGATTAGTGACTAACGAAGGTTAAGAAGCCAACTTGCAAAAATTGGAGGATGTGACATGTCTTAATCAAGGATTAGACATGTGCACATCTCTAATAATGAGATTAGAAGATGGGTTAAGATTAAGGAAAATGATGTGACATGTTAAGAATTAAATAAATGCCATATTTATTTAATTCATTTGATGAAAGGGGGGATTGAAGAGTAAGGTATTTAATTATTTAACTAGATACCTTAGGGATTAGAAGAACTTTAGAAGGTATTAATTAAATAATAGTGATATTACTCAATTAATGCGGATAAGGGGATATTTAGACAAAAAAGGGGTAAATTTGGACAAATGAAGTGTCCAAAGTTAGGTGTCTACATTTTACCCCTCTTTGAGATGGTGTTACGAAGTAGCATCATTTCAAAGAATATTAAAATATAGAACTTAGAAGAAGATAGTTAGATTGGAAAAGATGCCCCAGTCATCAAAGGGATGACTAGGAAGAAAGGTGGCAGGAGTGATGATGAAGGTTAAGGATTAAGGATGCCCCCTTGAGAGGACATGCGGGTTGAAGAGAACACAGGTGTGCTCTTGAAATGGATGATGTGATGCAAGGGGAGATGAGGAAAATGATGCAAAGTGATGGACAAGAGAGAAGGATAAGCGATAGGAGATGGATGAAGCACAAATGGATTTTAGGACAAATATGATGTTGCCCCAGTCAAGGTACAAGCCAAAATGGGTTGATGATGGATGGAGTGTTTTCAACAAGGGAATGATGTATCCCGAGGATAGGGAGAATACATCCCAATGATGATGATGAAAGTGTTGTTAATGAGGGAAGGATATATCCCAAAACAACACGAGGATAGGGAAGGATTCATCCCGATAAAAAGGGTTGTTGATGAGGGAAGGATACATCCCGAAACAACACCAAAGGATAGGGAAGGATGCATCCCGATGATGATGATGATGATGATGATGATGATGATGATGATGATGATGATTGGATCAAGGCTTGTAGGAAGGCTGGGGACAAGATCAAGGATGTGATTAGATGATTTGTGCTAGATTGAATTGATGAGGATCAGATTGAGATGTGAGATGGAATAAAAATGATGGGGGACAAGATGCTTAGAATAACCAATCGAGATTATTCTAATAAGTTTGAAGAGATGAGGATAAGAGATTGGATGGATAGGGGAGGGAGAGTGATGAAGGATGAATGGATGGGGGGGGATTTTTGATAGATGAGAGGATAGGGGATACATGCAAGACGATGAAATGCAATCCTAATGCAATTTGCCATCTTCGGAGCACTAATTTTTGCTATAGCATAAGACACAAGATGCCAGGGTATGGAGAACCAAGGCCAATTCGTGTCTAATGCATAAAACAAACATAACAAACAAGAAGGCTATCCCAACACCCCAAAGTCATGAGGACCTTGGTCAGGCTAGGCATTAGGATAACCACAAGCACAAAAGGATGCCCCAGCGTAACAAAAGACCTCAGGGATCTTGGTGGGTACTACGTGGTACAACCAAGAAGAAAAAAATAGAAATAAAAAGATCAAGATATGCCCCTATGTTGACCAGTCAAAATGCACCATAATATGATGGATCATGGCGGCCCTGACAAGTGATGATAAGGAGCTCAAATGATAAACAAAATCCAAAAGCATTAAAAGATCACAATCGAGTTCAAATGTCCTTTGCCATAGGATCATAAGGATGGATGGGGTTGATGAGGTATGTTAGGAAGGATGCATCCTATTGAGACCGATGATGGGTACTAAACTAAAAGAGCAATATGATGTAGGAAAGTCAAAACCGATTGGATCTCATGATACGAGTGGATCTCATTTTTTAAGAACCAGCTAGATAAGGGCATAGCTTGATGACACGACACAAGAGAGACAATATGTGGGACTAACACACCCTAAAGAACTAGGGGCTCAGGGGCCGATAAGAGATTAGCCTTGCCTACGTGAAAGTGTAGAGCCTTCATAGTTTGATAAGAGGCTGACGACTGACCATGGATAAAAGCGGAAAGAGGACGATGAAGACCGATGGTGGATGACAAAGACCGGATGGACAAAAGCAAAGACCAATGATAGACGATAAAGGAGCCCCAGGGTGGATCAAAGATTAGCCTTGCCTACATGAAAGCGCAAGGGCAATGTAGTTCAACAAAAGACCAAAGATAAACGATGGATAAGGGATGATGAGATAACCCTGATAAGGGGATAAAATGATGGAACCGAAATGATGAGTCAGGGTAGACCTGGTGATCAAACGAAGCTTAGGGATGGGATAGTTATCCAAATCATCAAAATATGAATTGGGAGAATGATACAGTGGAGAGATGAATGATGAGAAGCGATAGGAGATTGGAAAGATGCACAAAGGAAGCAAGAGTGACAACGATGAGAAAGATGACATTGGATTGCATGGGGAGTGGCCTATAGCTAGATACTAATGACAAGGGATTACAAGATGGGATGAGGATAGGGATGAACGGATAAGAAGAGAAAGATGGGTGGATAGGAAGAGTAGGAAGGCGAGATGCAAGGGATTCTTTGGATGGATAAGGGGATAAGGATGTGGAGATGTAAGGGGTGTTGGGATAGATGGATAGGAAGATGAGGATGGTGAGATGGAAAGGATTGTTTGGATGAATGATGTCTCCAAGGACTGATGTCACAAAGAAGGAGGTTCCCCCACTCTAGATATTTCATGTATAATGAGGCAGGAGGGATGGAGGATAAAAGGATAGGTAAATGAAGGAGTGAGACGGATATGGATAGGATGTATGGATGAAAAAGCGAGATTAATGGTAGCATGACGGGTGGACAAGGAAGGTAGATGGATGTGGATAGGATGCATGGATGAAAAAGGTAGATATAGAGGATAAGGAATACGATAGTGTATGGATGAGGGGAATGTATGCCGAGAGGTGTCCAAAGCGGGTATATATATTTGCCCCTATCTATATCAAGACCACGACAAGGATGGAGGGATTGGGACAAAGGTGATATGATGGTAGGATGTGGAGTATAGGTGGGATGGAGGACAAGGATGAAGGGGATGTATAACAGGAAGATGTGTGCATAGTAGGAAGCATAGCAAGAAGCATAGCAGGAAGCATAGCAGATGGAGGGGATATGCATATCAGGAAGTTGCCCCCAAGTGTGGAAAGAGACAGATGGGGAATTACGCATGAGGCCTGTTTGCCAGGTTTTCATCATGGTACTTATCCAAGGCACTTTTTTTCCAAGTTTTCACCATTGGATGAATTATTTCTCTTTACTTTTTAATTTTTTGACGTTTTTGACTTTTTCTAATTTTTTGGACTTTTTTGACTTTTTTGGATTTGTGGATGGAGATGGATAAGTATAGGGATGTGGATAAGTGGATTTAGAAGATACGTGATAAGGATATGGATGAAGGACTTAAGCATCAAATTCCATATGAAGTATTAAGAGCCCATGTTTGAAGTGACTGTTGGATGTTGGTACAACCTTATTAGGATAAATGGATTATGCAAGAGGATGAATTAGAGGGGTTTGATGGGGGAGATATGTATGGTAATGGATGGGATGATGGAAAGGATATGGATAGAATGATGGGGTAGGTGTGTGATGGGGTGGTGAGTTTAGGACCAACATTGGCGCATGTGGTGGTGTATCTGAAAGGATAGGAGGATTAATGGATGGAGAATGTGCGAATAATGGAGGAGATGGGATAGTGAATTTTGGGACATAAGAACCCAAAAAATATTTAGGAGACGGTGGATGAGAATGATTAGATTTTGGATTAGCAACTTTGGATGTTGTTATAGATTTTTCATTTGAAGGCATTGCATCTATTTTCTTTGGGATCAACATGGTTTTGATTTTTGCTTTGGTGCGCCTTTGTGGTCTATGGATTGATTTGGATTCTGGATTTGATTTTGGATTGGGTTTTTCTTCGCTTTAACATGCCTTTTAGAGGGGACATGAGGAGCTTTAGATTCATGTGGATGTTTAGATTCATGCATTTTTACTTTAGCATCCAAAGTGCTTTTAATAGCAATGGGATGAGTGCGAGGAGATAGATGATGTGGAGGGATGGAGGTAGGATTATGAGGATTATGTGTAGATGGAGGATGTGTAGGTATGTGCCTTTGTTGATCCTGATTAGGGGACATGAGAGTGGGATGTTTATGATGGGTGACATGGAGGGGTGATAGGTGGATGAAAGGATGAATAGGCCGAGATGGAGGAGGTGATTTTGGGATATAAGGGCCCAAAATAGACGTAGGACCTGGAGGAGACATGGATGGAGTAGATGGAGGATGGGAGATGTTGGATGGAGGGATGTAAGGACCCAAAATGGATGGAGCGGATGAAGGAGGAATATGGACGGTTGTTTTGAGGCGGTATGATGGACGAGGGGGGATGGCAACAAATGATTTGGGTGTGCTCTCGAAATGGATGAGACAATGAGAATGGAGATGAGGAAGATGATGCAAAGTGATGGGTAAGAAAGGATGAAAAGGAAATAGGAGATTGGGAAGCATAAATGGATGCAAGGACGAAGGTGATGTTTCCCTAGTCAAGCCACACATCAAAGTGGGGTGATGATGGATGGAGTGTTGTTGATGAGGAAATGATATATCCCGAAACAACACGAGGATAGGAAAAGATACATCCTGATGAGGATGATGATGAAAGTGTTGTTGATGAGGGAGTGATACATCCCAAAACAACACCCAAGGATAGGGAAGGATACATCCTGACGAAAGGGTTGTTGATGAGGGAAGGATACACCCTGAAACAACACCAAAGGATAGGGAAGGATACATCCCGATGATGGTGAGGATTGGATCAAGGCTTGTAGCAAGGCTAGGAACAAGACCAAGGATGTGATTAAATGATTTGTGCTAGAACAAATGAGCATTAGATTGGGATGCAAGATGGTTAAAAAGATGCTTAGAATAACCAATCTATAGTATTCTAAGAAGATTGAAGGGATGATGATAAGAGATTGGATGGATAGGGGAGGGAGAGTGATGAAGGATGAATGGATGGGGAGGGATTTTGATAGATGAGAGGATGGGGGATACATGCAAGACGATGGAATGGCAAATGAAATGCAATCCTAATGCAATTTTCCATCTTCAAAGTACTGATTTTTGCTATAGCATAAGACACAAGATGCTAGGGTATGAAGAACCAAGGTGAATTAGTGTCTAATGCGTAAAACAAACACAACAGATAAGAAGGATATCCCAACACCCGAAAGTCGTGAAGACCTTGGCCAAGCCAGGCATTGGGATAACCAAAGACATAAAGGGATGCCCTAGCATAACGCAAGACCCTAGGGATCTTGTGGGTACTATGTGGGACAATCCCAAAAGACAACAACAAAGCAAAAAGATCAAGATATGCCCCTATGTTGACCAGTCAAAATGCACCATAATATGATGGATCATGGCGGCCCTGACAAGTGATGATAGGGAGCTCAAATGATAAACAAAATCCAAAAGCATCAAAAGATCACAATCAATTTCAAACATCCTTTGCCATAGGATCAAGGGGGTGGATGGGATTGATGAGGTCTATTAGGAAGGATGCATCCTGTTGAGATCAAAGATGGATACTAAACCAAAAGATTGTTATGACACAAGATATTTAAAACCGATTGGATCTGATGATATAGGTGGATCTCGTTTGTGAAGGACCGGCTAAATAAGGGCATAGCTTGATGACACGACACAAGACATGAGACACAAGACTGACCACCCTAACGACCTAAGGGCTCGGGGGCTGATCAAAGATTAGCCTTTCCTACGTGAAAGCACAGAGCCCTCGTAGTTCGATAAAAGATTGACGATTGACCATGGATAAAAGTGAAAAGAGGATAATGGAGACCTTGATAGATGACCAAGATAGGACGGAAAAAAGCAAGCCCCGGGGACAGATCAGATGAAAAACCTTGCCTACGTGAAAGTGTAGTGGCAACGTAGTTCGATAAAAGCCAAAGACAAACGATGGATAAAGGATGATGACAAGATAACCCTGAGAAGGGGATAAAATGATGGGACCGATATGATGAGACATGATAGACCTGGTGGATTGGATAGGATGATGATGATCAAATGAAGCTCAGGGGTGGGATAGTTATTCAAAGCATCAAAAGATGAAGTGGGAGGATGATATGATGGATGGATGAATGATGAGAAAGGATAGGAGATTGAAAAGATGTGCAAAAGAAGCAGAAGTGATGGCGATAAGGTAGATGACATTGGATTGCATGGGGAGTAGCCTATAGCTAGATACCAATGACAAGGGATTATAAGATGGGATGAGGATAAGGAGATAAGGATGGGGAGATGAAAAGGATTATTTGGATTGGTAAGGAGATAAGAATGGGGAGATGAAAGGGATGTTGGGATAGATGGATAGGAAGATAAGGATTTGGATGAGGAAAAGGTTACTAGATGGATAGATGAAAAGGGATGTTATGATGGATAGGAAGATGAGGATGGTGAGATGGAAAGGATTGTTTGGATGAATGATTCCTCCAAGTACTATATCACAAAGGAAGATAGATGCCCCCACTCTAGATATGTCATGTATGATGAGGCATGAGGGATGGAAGATAGAAGGATAGGTAAATAAGGGAGTGAGATGGATATAGGTAGGAAGCACGGATAAGCAAGGGAGATTAATGGTAGCATGATGGGTGGACAAGGAAGATACATGGATGTGAATAAGGACTAGGATAGTGTATGAATGAGGGGAATGAATGCCAAGAGGTGTCCAAAGCATGTTTATATGTTTGCCCCTATTGATATTGAAATCACAAGGAGGATGGAGGGATTGGGATAAATAGGATATGATGGTAGGATGTGAAAGATAGGTGGGATGGAGGAAAAGGATGGAAGGGATGTATAATAGGAAGATGTGTGCATAACAGGAAGCATAGCAAGAACCATAGAGGATGTAGGGGATGCATATTAGGAAGCTACCCCCAAGGGGTGGAAAGAGACAAAGGGGGATTTACGCATGACGCCTATTCACCAGGTTTTCATCATGGTACTTATCCAAGGCACTTGTTTTCCAAGTTTTCACCAATAGACGAATTATTTCTCTTTACTCTTTTTTTCTTTTTCTATTATTTTTTTTACTTTTTTTTTAAAAAAAAATTTAATGTTTTTGGATTTTTTGGATAGAATGCGGATAGGGATGGATAAAGATAGGGATGTGGATAAGTGGATTTAGAAGATATGTGATAAGGATATGGATGAAGGACTCAAGCATCAAGTTCCATACGAGGTATTAAGAGCCCATGTGTGAAGCAACTGTTGGATGTTGGTACAACCTCATTAGGATAAATGGATTATGTAAGAGGATGAATTAGAGGGATTTGATGGGGGAGATATGTGGGATAATGGATGGGATGCTAGAAAGGGTATGGATAGAGTGATGGGGTAGGTGTGTGATGGGGTGGTGAGTTCAAGACCAACATTGGCACATGTGGTGGTGTATGTGAAAGGATAGGAGGATTAATGGATGGAGAATGTGGGGATAATGGAGGAGATGAGATAGTGAATTTTGGGACATAAGGACCCAAAACAGAGTTAGGAGACGGTGGATGAGAATGATTAGCTTTTGGATTAGCAACTTTGGATGTTGTTATATATTTTTCATTTGAATGCATTGCATCTTTTTTCTTTGGGATCCACATGATTTTGATTTTTTCTTTGGTGGGACTTTGTGACTGATGGGTATGATTCTGATTTTGGATTTGATTTTTCTTTTCTTCAACATGTCATTTCGAGGGGACATGGGGAGCTTTAGATTCATGTGTATGTTTAGATTCATGCATTTTTATTTTAGCATCCAAAGTGCTTTTAGTAGCAATGGGATGGGTGCGAGGAGATGGATGATGTGGAGCAATGGGGGTAGGATTATGGAGATTATGTGTAGATGAAGGATGTGTAGGTATGTTCCTTTGTTGATCATGATTAGGGGACAAAAGAGTGGGATGTTTATGATGGGCAACATGGATAGGTTTTGGATGGATGAAAGGATGAATAGGACGAGATGGAGGAGGTGATTTTGGGATATAAGGGCCCAAAATAGACGTAGGACCTGGAGGAAACATGGACGGAGTAGATGGAGGGATGTAAGGACCCAAAATGGATGGAGCGGATGAAGGAGGAATATGGACGGTTGTTTTGAGGTGATATGATGGAGGAGGGGGGATGGCAACGAATGATTTGGTGGAGCGATGGGAAGAGCCTATATTTCTTTTGGAAGAGGCTCATTGAGGACATATAGAGGTTGTACCAATAGTTTTAGCTTGTGAGTTTTGAGAGATATAAACAAGACCACATGTGTATTCATGCTCTTGGACTTGGATGGGCTCTAAAATACCCTGATCATGAAGGCCTAAACCTTTTCCTTGATAGTTCATGTTCTTAAGCATTCAAACCATGACAAGATTTTTGTTATTCTTGAAGAATGATGCAAGTCCATTATTAAGTGGAGGATGATGGGTGGTATATATGTTTTGTTTTTCTTGTGCAAGGAGACCACCATGGAAGAATGTGAGAGTACCAAGGGGATATACAAGCGGTGAGGGAATAGTAGGTTTCGGTGACGATGGAGGATCATGAGATGGAGATGGTGGGATAGCAGCACCTTGATGGGTGGTATCAAGAGAGGGATTAGGTGATATGATAGTATCTAGATTTGTGGCAGCAGGTGATAAGGGCTCATGCAATGGAAGGATCGAATCTTGAATGATAAGAGGATCATGAGATGAAGTGGATGGAGGATTGTGATCTTGAGTAGGACTAGGTGGGACGACAGGATCTTGATGTGGAAAAGGGGATATGCTGGCATGCTTGGGACCAAGCTCTTGGCATGACTCATCTTGTGTGGGAGGCATGATAATGGAATGTTGGAGGGACTCCTCAAGTGGGGAAGATGAAAGGATGGAGGATTCGTGAAGTTCATGGTAATGGATTTCAGTGATACTAGGAGTGGGTGAAGTGGATTGGATGTGGGTGTCTTCGATTTGCTCAGGGGCTCTCGGAGTAGGAGACGGGGGTTCAATGGATTCGGTAGATGTGGGGATTTCAACTGTTTGAGTGGTGCTAGGGGTGGTAACATCAATGATAGGTGTGGGATGGAGAAGGGTCTCATCACTAGCGACCATGGATGATGGATTGGGATGGCATGGTTCCACGACTTCAAGATGTGGAGTGGGGAATTTCTTCTTTGTGATAAGTCCTTGGAGAACTTATGGAGTGAGAAACTTGCATACTCTAGGATGAGATGACGTGATAGGAATAGATGAAGGATTAGGGATGGGTGGAGGACTAGGATTATGGACTGGTGGACTAGGGTTAGATGGAGGAATGGGATTGGATGGAAGACTAGGAGTAGATGGAGGATTAAGATTGGATGGAGGGTTAAGGTAGGGATATCGGGATGGTGAACTAGAATAGGAAGAAGTGGATGATGGATTGATGTTAGGGGAATTAGATGGGGAATTAAGATAGGAATATTGGGATGGTGGATTAGGATAGGAAGATGTGGATATTGGATTAGAATAGGTTGATGGGGGTGTAGGATTAAGATAAGAAGGTGTGGACGTAGGTTTAAAATGGATAGATAGGTAAGGAGGATTAGGATAGGGCGACATGGATGGGGAATTGTAATAGAAGTATTAGGATGGTAGATTAGGATGGGAAGATGCAGGTGTTGGATAAGAGGATGATGTAGATGAAGGATATGATGAATATGCAGACGATGAGGGTACTGGATATCCCTTATCAAAGGTAGCATAAGGAGCGTGATTAGGCATGGATGAAGACATAACGAGATAGCTTGAAGGGGTGATTGGATTGTGGAAAGCGGTTGGGGAAATCTTACTAGAAATGATAGCATCAAGGGGATCTATGTCATATTCTTCTTGATCGACAAGACTCTCGTTATCATCATCAACATAATTAGGGTTTCCCTTGACTACTATTTTTGGAAGAATTGATGAAGGGTAAGGATTCATGATGTTGGGTTAGATCAATACGGATTAGAAAGATGGGGACAAACAATGAAAGAATAAATAGGATGAATTGGAAGAAGATGGAGGAAGGGATCTTAAGATTTCTTTCGATATCCAAAGATCTTAGACAGATTAAAGTTCATATTAGGATTATGGTTAAGCTCAGATTGGGATTAGATTAAAGCTCATATTAGGATTGGATTGAAGGGTATGATGGGATTGGTTCCGTCAATCAGATTTGGAAGATGGATATGTTCATTGTTTGTTTTCCAATTTTTTGCTGTAGAGGGGCAGAATTGCCCTCACAAAGGGGTGAACTTGCCCTTCTGCAGGGCAGGTCTGCCCCACTACATGGTAGGTTCACCCTTCTGCTTTTGGACTCTCCGAGCGGGCAAACGGGCTCTTAGAACAAGGAGACAGGTGATTGGAACGGGGTGTTAGATAATTGGATTGGGGAAATAGATGATCAGACTAGGGGAACAAATGATAGGAGTGGATGAACAAGCACTCGAAACTAGTAAACGATTGCTTGGAATGGATGAATGACTTTCAAGTCACGGAGACGAAAGCTCGAAACGAGTAAACGATTGATTAGAACAGATGAACAACTCTCGAAACGAGAAGATGGATTCATGGGATGGATGAAATATTACTTGAAAGAAGTAAATAGAGGATCAAGAGGGATGAAAGACTACTCAAAATGAGTAAACGACTGCTTGAAACGGGCAAACAGGTGCCTAAAACGACAAAATGAACGATGAAAAAGACCATTTGGAGGGCAAGTCCGCCCTAGTTAGGGCAAGGTCACCCCTCTAGAGGGAAAGGTCACCACTCTAGAGGGAAAGGTCACCCCTCTGGAGGGAAAGGTTGCCCTTCTATAGAGGTAGGTCTCAGAAAGAGCAAACAGGTGCCTAAAATGACTAAACGAATGATGAAAAAGGTTGTTTGGAGGGCAAGTCCACCCTAGTTAGGGAAAGGTCACCCCTCTGGAGGGAAAGGTTGCCCTTCTCAAGCGCAGGTCTCAGAATGAGCAAACAAGTGCTTAAAATGGGCAAACGGGTGCCTAAAACAACTAAACGGACAATGAAAAAGGTCGTTTGGAGGGAAAGTTCACCCCAATTAGGGCAAGGTCACCCCTCTGGAGGGAAAGGTCGCTTTTTTGGTGAAAAACAAGCAAAAACGGATGCTAGGATTAAGTAAACAGGTGCTCAGAGCGAGGGGGTGATTGCTTTGACTGAGGGGATGATCACTTAATATGATGAAAGGATGTTCAAAATAGGGGGGACGATTACTCAAAATGTGAAAATGAGCAGATAGGTGTTTGAAATGGTTGAAAAAATCATGAAAAAGGTTGTTCGGAAGGTAAAAAAAAGGTTATTTTTAGGGCAGGTTCGTCCTTATGCGGTAGACTAGAGGGTAGGTCTGCCCCTCTATGACAAACTGGAGGGCAGGTTCGCCCTTCTGCAGAAAACTAAGACTTGACTTGGACGGAAAGTGCAAATGGACTAAAGGGTGAATTGTTATGACTGAATGAGAATGAAAATGTTTAGATCACAACAAATGATAAGGTTTTAGGTTCCCCACTAGTTTTTGTTTAAATCGGGCAAACAGGCCTAATGAATGGTGAAGCGAGCTCACTAGAAGATGGAATAAGTCTTTCGAATGGTGAAATAATTTCTCTAACTAATAAAACAGGGTCCTCGAATGGTGAAACGAGCAATCAGAATGGGAAACGGAAGTTTGGAAGGGATGAACGGATGTTCGAAACAGGTGAACAGATACTTGGAACGGTTAAACAAATGCTTGAAATAGTTAAACGAATGCTTGGAATAGTTAAACGAATGCTTGGAATGGTTGAACGAAGGCTTGGAATGGTTAAACGAAGTGAAATTGATTGTTCAGGGAGGTAGGTTCACCCCTCTACAGTAAAATGGAGGGAAAGTCTGCCCCTTTGCAGTAAACTGGAGGGCAAGTCCACCCCACTGCATAGTAGGTCAGGGTAGGTCCACCCCACTATGGAAAATAAGGACTTGGTTTGGATGGAAATGACTATGGCAAGGACTTAAAATGACAACGATAAGACTAACTTGTCAAAATGTTTATTGGTTTCTCACAAGAAGGAACTTTAAACAAGCACAATCCTATGATTAGTGTTAAGGGTATGGCCAACAAAGGTCTTAATCTAGGATGTACAAGGCTTCTAGGGAGTCCTTAATATACTCTCGATACGTGAGGCACAACCGTGAACACCAGCCTGTCACAAGTGTGAGTCGGGAACCCCAACGAGATACTGAAGGGCTTAGACCAACTCTTCATGTCTATCTAGGTATCACCCTAGCTTAGATGCTCCGCCAGACACGACATGACTGGATTGGGGTACAACTTTGGCTCTCCTCCCTTTTCTATACCCTGTTGGTACACGTGGTTGGGATCGTCCCTTAGGGTGATGAAATCCCCAAGAAGGTCCCTCTAAAAAGAAGGCACTAATCGCTTCTAGCTACTCCCTAGGGTCACACGAAGTGAAAGGGGAAAGTGAAAACAAACTAATGCCCCCTTGGGTAACACAAAAAATAAACTTATAGATATAGCAAACAATGAATTTTACTCCCCCCTAGTTAACTATGTTCCTAGATTAACGAAAACAAGGAAAACTTTTAAATTTTGAACAAATGGATAACCCTACAAGCAAGTGTTAGCTATTTTAACCTTCGTTCTTCATTAATTATGAAAATATGCTGCAAAATGTTAGCAAAAAACACAAATACCCTTGCAATAGACAATGTTAGGGGGTTAGAGTTTGAAAACGGCAAAAAACTAAAGCAAAAATGAAGCTAAAGCAGTCGTTTTACCTCCCAAAATGTTTTTTTTGGGAAAGTTTGCCCCTCTACAGCAGTCCTTCAGGACAGTTTGCCCCTTTGTGACAAAGTGTCAGAAAACAGAGTCCAAACAAGGGCAAGTCCGCCCCTCTGCGACAAAGTGTCAGAAAATAGAGTCCAAACAAGGGCAAGTTTGCCCCTCTGTGACAAATTGTCAGAAAACATAGTCCAAACAAGGGCAAGTCTGCCCCTTTGTGACAAACTCTTAGAAACAAAGTCAAAACAAGGGCAGGTCCGCCCCACTACAGTAAATATCAAAAAATAGTGTTAAAACAAGGGTAGGTCCACCCCATTGTAGTCAAATGTCAGAAACAGAATGGAAACTAGGGCAGGTCCGCCCCACTGCAGTCAAATGTCAGAAAACAACATGAAAACCAGAGTAGCTTCGCCCCATTGCAGTCAAATATTATAAAACAACATGAAAACTAGGGCAGGTCTGCCCCATTGCAATCAAATGTCAAAAAACAACATGAAAACCAGGGCAGGTCTGCCCCATTGCAGTCAAATGTCAGAAAACAACATGAAAACTAGGGCAGGTCCGCCCCACTACAGTCAAATGTCAGAAAATAGCATGAAAACCAGGGCAGGTCTGCCCCACTGTAGTCAAATGTCATAAAACATAATGGAAACTAGGGCAAGTCTGCCCCACTGTAGTCAAATGTCAGAAACTAGAATGGAAACTAGGGCAGGTCTGCTCCACTGTAGTCAAATGTCAAAAAAAAACATGAAAACCAAGGTAGGTCCACCCAATTGTAGTCAAATATCATAAAACAACATGAAAACCAGGGCAGGTCTACCCCATTGCAACCAAATGTCTGAAAACAACATGAAAACCAGGGCAGGTCCACCCCACTGCAATCAAATGTCAGAAAACAACATGAAAACTAGGGTAAGTCTGCCCCATTGCAATCAAATGTCAAAAAATAGAATGGAAACTAGCGAAAATCCGCCCCACTGTAGTCAAATGTCAAAAAATAGAATGGAAACTAGGGCAGGTCCGCCCCACTACAGTCAAATGTCAGAAAACAGAATGGAGACTAGGGCAAGTCCGCCCCACTGCAGTCAAATGTTAGAAAATAGAATGGAGATGAGGGCAAGTCTGCCCCTTTGCAGTAAATTGGAGGGCAAGTTTGCCCCTCTACAGGGAAAATCTGCCCCACTACGACCTAAACCTGCAAACAAACTAAATAACAACAAACGTGAAATGAAGGAACCCATTTGTGGGTCCCACCAGGTGTGCCAGAAATGTGAAGCCTAGTATTTATCCTATTCTAAAGGTGCAAAATATCTATTATGCAATAAAGAACAACACAAGGGACACCTCAAAGATTAGCCTAAGGAATGATAACACAAAGAAAGATAGCAAAATAATGATTGTAAATGATTATACCTTTGTGTTGTTGAATCCCTTGGTTGGCCTTTGATGTTTGAAAGCTTGTGTGCTCCTTGGATGGCTATGGAGATGGCTAGATGCAAGATGAACAATATGATAAAATGAAAATGCCAATGGCTAAATGACTTGATTAGATGAGGGGAAATGCTTGCAAGTTGAGTAATCAAATTGGTAGCATAAGGGTGTAAATGGCTAAGTGTTCTTAAATGCATTAGAAGACGGGGAGTATTTATAGGAGAATTTGAATTCTCTAGAGAAATTGATGGTTAAGATTGAGCCACCATGGCCAAGATGTAGGGCTATGGTGAGTTGAGGACTCACAAGCCCTCACATTTTTACATGTGGAGGGTGAAGTGGCCTAGGATGTGATGATGTGTAAGTGAGGTGGAATAAGGACAAGTGATGTGGAGGAAGGACAAGTACCTTGCAAGTACCTTGGGGGATGAGAAGATTGCTTTAAAAGGCAAGTTCTTGTTCCCGAATGGTTGGAAAGTGGCATGAGAGGAATTTTAGTATTCCTCAAAAATCTCCTCGGCGAAGAGGAAAGTAGTTGGGAAAATAAATGTGAATAAAAAATTCACATGCTTGGAAGAATCCCATGGACAAGACAAAGTTCCAAAAATGGAAGCACTTGTCTACATGTGACTTGATGTGACAAGTCAAAGATTCTAGAAGATGCATGGGGATAAGGAGTTTTGAAAGAATAAATATGAATTAAAAATTCACAAAGGGAAGAGAGGAATCTTGGATGAATAAAAAGGAATTAAAAAATCCTTGGGAAAGAGGGGAGAGTTGACCAAGGTACTGATTATCTTCTAATTACTGATTAGTTAAGCCTAATTAGTACCTTAGCTCTCTGTACCTACACCTCTCTCCCTCCCTCTTTCCCTCTCTCTCTCCCTCCCTCCCTCTCTCTATCTACACTCACCCTTTCCCTCTTGACCTACCTTTCTCTCAATCCATCCCACCCACCTCTCTTTCTACCTACCTCTCTCTCCTTCCCAACTTCCCCCCTCTACTTTTATTTCCTCTTACCTATGTACTTTCCCTATCTCTTATCACTCTCTCTACCTACCTATCCCTCTATTCCTTCAACCTTACCTCTCTTTACCTACCTCTCCATGTCTCTCCCTCCCCCTATCCCTTTATCCCTCTATACCTCTCTCCACCTATGGGAAGAGGAAGGTTAGGAGGGATGGTGAGAGAGGAGCGGTAGAGTGAAGTATAGAGGAATGTATTTATTCCATTAAATTCTTAAGTTCAATAATCTTTGAGTTCATTTGTTCAAATCCACTTATAGCATCATCTATCACTTCCTTTGCTTCCACAAATTCATATGCAATACAAAACCTTTTGATTTTATCCACTTCTACATTGTTATTTATCCATTGCACATACTACACACACTCCTCCCTCAACTTCTCAAGAACATAAATAATTTCTCCATTCATTACGTTATCTATCTCATTCACTTAGGTATGCTTCTTGTCAAGTGTTTTTAGAGAAATTTCCTTTTTCATTTCATACATTCTAGTACCGTTGCTCTAGTTCTACTTTTCCATTTTCCCATTGCACATACTCTAAAAATAATTGAAAAGAAGCAGACCAAAGTGAATGAGATAGATAGTGTACTGACTGAAGAGATTCTTCCTACTCTTAAGAAGTTGAGGAAGGTGCATGTAAAATATGTGCAATGGGTAAATGGTAATGCAAAAGTGGATAAGTCAAGAGGTTTTGTATTGCATATGAATTTGTCAAGAAAAGAAAGTTAGAGATGATGCTATAAGTGGAGTTGAACAAATGAACTCAAAGATTCTTGAAATTAAGAATTCCCTTTGTCCCTCTTTCCCCTCTCTCTCTTTCCACCTACCCCTCCCTTTATCGTTCACTTCCTCCTTCCCTCTCTCTCCCTCCCTCCATCCCTTGCACCCCATATCTCCCTCACTCTACCTACCCCTCTCTCTCTCCACCTCTCCCTCCCCTCCTCTCTCTCTCAAGGATGGTGAGAGATGATAGATAAAGAGAAGTATAGAGGTAGGGGGGTAGGTAGAGAGGTAAGGTTGACATAATAGATGGAGAGGTATGTAGAGAGAGTTGATTAGAGAACTTAAGTTGTAGTTAGATTATAGTTTTGAGATGAAATATCTAGGAGCTATAAGACACATCCTTGGTATATAAATACATAGAAATATGGATAATATAATAAGCTATATGGTTAAACTAGAAGAAGTATCTTGAGACTACTATATAGTGGTTCTACCCTATATCTATATCTCTTTCTACCAACATTTGAAATTTACATAAAGTTATAAGTTTATAAAACTAACCAAATTGACTACTTTAATCCATACAAAGACCCCTATAGTTTTTTTGGGTCCCTATGTCCCATAATACACCATCATATCTCCCCCTCCTACTAAGTCCATTTTGGGTCCTTCTATCCCTCCCACCCTACCACTTCCTATCTCCCTCCTTCCCCCCTCTCTCTCCCTCACACACACACACACAACCTCTCTCCATCTACCCCTCCTTCCATCCCTCCCACCCTACCACTCCCTATATCCCTCCTTTCCCTCTATCCCTCCCATCCTACCACTCTCTACACCTATCCCTATCTCCCTCCTTCCCTCTCTCCATCCCTTCCTAATTCCCTCTCTCACTCTAATTTGCTAAGCCTCAATTTCCTCCTAAATGGAATTATAGTATGGGGCACTAAGGAAAATTCCTCTAGGTAGTCATCTCCAAGGTTATATAATAATCAATAGATTATATAAGTCTCAAATAGGGAATTTATATCTATCTCTCCCTCCCTCCCTCTCTAATTTTATCTATCTCCCCCCCTCTCTCCTTCCCTTTCTACTTCTCTTTATCTCACCTCTCTCTCCTTTCACCCACCTTCTCTCTCTAATTCTTGCTATCTAACCTATCACTCTATACCTCTTTCTCTCTCCCTCACTCCTTCCCTCTCTCAATCTCTCCACCTTCCTCCTCACCTCTCTACTCTCTACTCTCTATATCTCATATATCTATCACCTCTCTCACTTCTCTCTCTCTCCCCTTCCCTCTCTACTCTCTTTATCTTTATCTCACCTCTCTCTCCCTCCCTCTCCCTCACACACATTCAAAACCTGCCCCTCACATTATCCCTCCCTCCCTCCATACCTCCCCCTTCCTCCCTCCCTCCTTCCCTCTTTCTCACTCTCTCTATGCAGACCTCTCCCATCCCCTCTCTCTATATGTACCTCTTTCCCTCCCACCTTAACACTACATATCTCTCTCCTTCCCCTATTTCTCTCTCCATTAGGTTAAACCCTAAACCTAACACATATAATCATTGTATTAATTAATTAGGTTAATTTTAGGCTAATATAAAATTATTAATCTAAGGGAGAGAGAGGAGGATGTAGGGAGATAGGAAGTGGTAGTGTGGGAGGGATAGAGGGAGGGAGAGAAAGAGGGAAGAAGGAAGATAGGGAACGTACAATAGAGTCGAAGATTCTTGAACTTAAGAATTCCATGGAACAAATACAATTGGAAATATACGATAAGGAAAAGGAAAAATCAACCCTTATCTAAAAAGGTAGACAAGTATTGTAAAGATCATATAATGACATGTATGCCTATATAAATTTTTATCTACAATCCTAAACTTTTATGACTTTCTTGTATATATGTTATACTTTTATGGACATATAATGATGTATGCCTATATGGATTTTTAGTTAATACATTTTTTTTACCAATGTTGTCCATATTTGTATTATAAATGATTAATTAGATAAATTGAATAATGAACTAATGAAACTATAAATGATTAATGTTATCCATATTTACACTATAATTGATTAATTAAACAACTGAAGGCTCTTTTTTACTATGTAATTGATGCAATCATCGTAATTAATCATTCAAAAATTTCCTCAAATGTGTTTATAAGGCATGTGGATGAGAGTTTGAAATATTCAAACACCTTATAGAAGCTATGAATTATTAATGAAGAAAGTGATAGAGAAACTAGAGTTTTTTAAAACAATGATGGTATTGATAAAGATCTAGTACAAAGGAGAAGTCTCTTTATTAATATATACAAGAATAAATATATGTGCTATAAATTCATCATAAACAATGGTAGAAAAGAGAAGTAGATAAAGATCAAGAAAGTAAAGAGGGAAGGGGAGAGATAAGTAGATAGAGGGGGAAGTTGGGAAGGAGGGAGATGTAGGTAGAAAGAGAGGTGGGATGGGATGGATTAAGGGAAAGGTAGGTAGAGAGGGAGAGGGTGAGTGGAGATAGAGATAGGGAGGGAGGGAGAGAGAGGGAAGAGGGAGGTGTAGGAAGAGATGTAAGGGTGTGTGTGAGGGAGAGAGGGAAGGAGGGAGATAGGGGGTGGTAGGGTGGGAGGAATAGAAGGACCCAAAATAGATTTAGTAGGAGGGGGAGATGTGATGGTGGATTATGGGACATAGGAACCCAAATTGGATTTATAGCTTCAAGGAGGGATAGGGATAATGTATTTGGATAGGGATAGGGATAATGTTTTGAGCTAGTATAATGGAGGGGGATGGTGACAAATGGTTTGGAAGAATGATAACACATAATGTATTGACTTAAGAGATTCTTCCTTCTCTTGAGAAGTTGAAATGGAAAAGGAATCTGAAGAAGTATACCAAAGTGAATGAGATAGATAGTGTATTGATTGAAGAGATTCTTCCCACTCTTGAGATGTTGAGGAAGGTGCATGTGCAGTATGTGCAATGGGAAAATGTCAATGTAGAAGTGGATAAAGTCAAGAGGTTTTGTATTGCATATGAATTTGTACAAGTAAAGAATGTGAGAGATGATGCTATAAGTGGAGTTGAACAAATGAACTCAAAGATTCTTGAACTTAAGAATTCCATGGGACAAATACAATTGGAAATAGATGACAAGGAAAGGGAAAAATCAGACCTAAGTGCAAAAAAAGAGAATCAGTTCGGTGGAGACATGAAAGGATTATCTAAAAAGGTAGACAAGTCTTGTAAAGAACTTGTTAAAAGAAACATCTACATTCTCTAATTGTAAAGACACTCTCAAAGCTGAGAAAAAAGTGGATACAAAGCTACATAAAAGTATTCAAGACATTGAAAAGTTTTTGATTCATACACACCAAAAATGTAATGAAGACCACATTATTTGGTATAGTAAAACTAGAATTTCACTTTCTTCATTTGATCAGAACAAAAAAATGCTCACATTATTTGCAGTTTTGGAAAACACATTGTCCCTTGTCAATTATTTCCTTATGAATTTGTAGTGTTGGAAAACACACTGTCCCTTTTCAGTTATGTAATGAAGTCCACCTTGAAATTTTAGAACAACCCTTTGGTTACAGTAAAAATGACATTTCCAACTATCCCTTGACAGGGGACAGTGTGTTTTTCACTTTATTGATATGATTGGAACAAAAAAATGCTCACTATTTGCAATGTTGGAAAACACACTATCCCTTATCAATTACTTCCTTATGGATTTGCAGTGTTGGAAAACACACTGTCCCTTGTCAGTTATGTAATGAAGTCCACCTTCAAATTTTAGAACATTGGAAATAACTAACAAGGGACAGTGTGTTTTCCAACAGGGAACACAAAAATGATCACATTATTTGCAGTGTGTTTTCCAAAATTAGAAATAACTAACAAGGGACAATGTGTTTTCCACTTTCAAACATAATAACTAACAGGGGACAGTGTGTTTTCCAACATTGGAAATAACTATAAGGGGATAGTGTGTTTTTCACATTCTTGATATGATTGGAACAAAAAAATGCTCACATTGTTTGCAGTGTTGGAAAACACACTATCCCCTCTGTAGGAAAAGTGGACAGAGGACATCATTAGAACGTAAGATGTATAGAAATAACTAACAGGGGACAATGTGTTTTCCAACATTGGAAATAACTAACAGGGGATAGTGTGTTTTCCAATAGGGAACAAAAAAATGCTCATATTATTTGCAGTGTTGGAAAACACACTGTCCCTTGTCAATTATTTCCTTACGAATTTGCAGTGTTGGAAAACATACTGTCCCCTGTATAGGAAAAATGTTCACATTGTTTGCAGTGTTGGAAAACACATTGTCCTCTATGTAGGAAAAGTGGATAGGGGACATCATTAGAATGTAAGATGTCTACAAATAACTAACAGGGGACAGTGTGTTTTCCAACATTGGAAATATGATTGGAACAAAAAAATGCTCACATTATTTGCAGTGTTGGAAAATACATTGTCCCCTGTGTAAGAAAAGTGGACAGGGGACATCATTAGAATGTAAGATGTCTAGAAATAACTAACAGGAGACAGTGTGTTTTCCAACATTAGAAATAACTAATAGGGGACAATGTGTTTTCCACTTTCCAACATAATAACTAATAGGGGACAGTGTGTTTTCTAACATTGGAAATAACTAATAAGGGATAGTGTGTTTTTCACATTCTTGATATGATTGGAACAAAAAAATGCTCACATTGTTTGTAGTGTTGGAAAACACACTGTCTCCTCTGTAGGAAAAGTGGACAGGGGACATCATTAGAATGTAAGATGTATAGAAATAGCTAACAGGGGACAATGTGTTTTCCAACATTGGAAATAACTAACAAGGGACAGTGTGTTTTCCAGCATTGGAAATAGCTAACAAGGGACATCGTGTTTTCCAACAGGGATAGTGTGTTTTCCAAAATTGGAAATAACTAACAGGGGACAGTGTATTTTCCAATAGGGGACAGTGTGTTTTCCAACAGAGAACAAAAAAATGCTCACATTATTTGCAGTGTTGGAAAACACACTATCCCCTATGAATTATTTCCTTATGAAAAGTTTTTGTTTTGTATGCACTAAGAATGTAATGAAGTCCACCTTCAAATTTTAGAACTCTTTGATTTAGTAAAAATGGAATTTCACTTTCTTTATCTGATTGGAACAAAAAAATATTCACATTATTTGTAGTATTGGAAAAAACACTATCCCTTGTCAATTATTTCCTTATGAAAAATGCTCACATTATTTCCAGTGTTGGAAAACACATTGTCCTTTGTCAATTATTTCCTTATGAAAAATGCTCACATTATTGCAATGTTGGAAAACACATTGTCCCTTGTCAGATTATTGTACCAATCAAATGAATAAAGTGAAATGCCCTTTTTATTGTACCAAAGAGTTGTTCTAAAATTTGAAGGTGGACTTCATTACATTTTTGGTGTGTATGAAACAAAAAAAATTCATAAGGAAATAATTTACAAAAAACAATGTGTTTTCCAACACTGCAAATAATATGAGCATTTTTTTGTTCCAATCAGACAAAGAAAGTGAAATGTCATTTTTACTGCACCAAATTTTAAGTTCCTTATAATTTTTTGAAATAGATTTCAATATCTTTAAAAGAATTATATCTTCCTCTTCTTGTTCATCCACAACTCGTCTGTTAAAAAGTGCATTCTCTAGATTGCTTATTTTTCTTTAAATTTCTTAATCATAACTTTTATCATATCTAAGTTTATTACCTCTTCTATCTTCTTTTATATGTCCAACCAATCCACACATTACTCATCATCTCAAACATTTCTTTTGTCCTTATAGATTTATTAACTACATGTTCGAATCTACTCACTCTTCATGAAGACATCTTATCTATATATTACAATGCAAAATACCTTATGTTCAATGAACTATTTACAAAGTCCCTTGTAAATTACGTCAAATTTGATGGTATGTTTAAAGTATTCCTTTCCAAACTATCTTAGGTTCAACAATCTATTTACAAGCATACTTCTCTTAACACCTACCCAATTATAAATATTAGAAGATATAACTTAAAATACAATTCCAATGGATGTCCTTCCTTGTGATTTAAAACCACTAGATACCATGTGATAGAATTATGACTAGAGGATCTAGTTAAGGATTATCCAACCATACAATCAATTACACAAAAACTCACAATAAAATTTGATGACATAATAAATTAATAAAAATATGAATTATTAATTCATATAACTACATTAACTTTCTTGCCTCGAGGGCTTACAACATGAGACCTCAACCTTTAAGGAATCACATACACAACCACTATATAGATTGTAATCTTTTGAATTGATATGTGACACAATACTCTTCACAATGTGCTACTAATATTTTCCCTTCCATCCGTCGGAAAAGGGCATGTTGGGAGGCCCATCTTCTAAAAAAAATCACATTCCTAAACAAGATAAGAAAGATCAAATTTAGACTACAATGAATCTTATGAGAAATAACATATCGAATCCAAATAAAGATAAGAGCAAAGTGGGCTTTTGATTGGGGTTGTTTCTTTACCTTTAGCCAAGAGGGCACATTAGTTCTATATCGAATTGTAGTATCAAACTTCTCCTCTTGCCCATCTATAGATTTGGCTCGACAAGGTGTGAAACTTTCTATTGCCGACAATACCTGTAAAAATAAAGATTCATTGAGTTTATTGTTTAATAATGTCAAACAAAAGTTTTCAATTTTCCTCCAAAGCATTTAATTTTACGGCTTCATGCAATTGTCATTATAGTCCAGTTTCATAGATTATAAGCATCTCAAATAATCATGTATCAACACAGAGGAAAGTGTTATTTCTTAAGGCCACAAAGCATAGTTTCTCAAGGCCACCAACAAGCAAGCACCTTGTCAACAAATTATTTATCCGCCTACCAACTTCTACCTCCCTCTTTATCATGATCAGGCACTCATACATTAAGGTTCAGACCCAATTGGAAAGGGGAGGATTTTGAGCAGGCCATAAAATGAGTAAACCATAAGCACTAAGCCATATGATTTTATATTCATGATACATCCCATCTCTTGATTCCTTACACCAAATCAAATGAATATGTTGTCTTAATTTCTGTAGCCCAAATCAGTATAAAGGAAACATATCCATTCTCCAAACAAACAAAATAAAAGACCATCATATTGTTTAAAATGTTAATAACTTCAGAAATAACTATCAAATGGTAACACCACCACCTTTAAAAACAAAATGATATAGATAGAGATCATCAATAAAAAACTGTGCTCCACTGCGAAATAGAAATAGATCATGCAAACGAAAATAGTATGACAAAAACTAACTTAACACACACCATAAACTAAATGGCGGGTGCTTGTTTTGAAGGAAAACGAAAGCTGGTTTGCCTGTATTCTTACCTAGTTTTGCTCCATGTCACATCTCAGACTCTGATGCAGGTTGCTTTTGGTTTTGTGTGGATTTGTTATATGATCTAATTTGTGTGGTAGAGTAATAATGAATACTATGGTGTTTTGGTGTGGTGATATATGGGAGTGTTTGCTTAAATTATGAAAAGTTGAATAGTATTGAATGTGTTTTACTTTGAAAATGAAGCAAAATAGAATAGAAATATTTGAATTAATGTATTATATTGTTTTGATTTATATCTTTATGGGATACTAATCCAGTTTATTGTTGTGTGCCTGAGTGCACTTGAGATGCAGGTGGTCGAAGACCAATGGTGTGATTAAGGAGAGGAGGTCAGCTTCTTGACAGGATAAAGTAGGATGTTCTCTTGATCACACATAGGCACTTAGATTCATGTAGATTGCATTTAGGAATGATAATTTTGGCTTGATTGTTTTGATTGTTCGCAAAATAAATAATGATTAGTCAAATTAAATAAATAGTGAAATATAAGCATAATAAAGTAAAAGAATTAATTTTAATTATAATTAATTATAGATTTTGATTTAAATGTCTATGCATGATAAAAATTTGAGTAAGTATTCTATTCTTCTTTTAACTTGTGTTAATTTTTTAGTTAATAAATTAACTAATAGTTAGAAGATATTTATTTAATTAGTAAATATTTACATTTTAAAATTAGAATTAGTTTTGGGGTAAATATTTTCCAAAAAGGGGATTTATTAGCAACTAAAATTGAAAATTATTTTATATTTTCATCTAAGAATAGGAAATGAAAAGATAAGTTATATCTTAAATTTTATTTTAAAAATTAATCTTTTTCAAGATTAGGTTTAGAAACGAAAAATGAAAACTTTATTAGGGAAAAGAATTCCCGAGAGAAATGACGGTTCTTGTCTTACTTCTTGAAAATATGCTCTGCAAAGTAACTTTAATGGCTGCCAAGAAAAGGTTTTTCTTTCAAGAATTCCAGGTTTAAAAGATTTAGTAAGGAAAGAAGGAGTAGAGAAAGTGGCAGGAAAAGGAAAGGAGAAGAAGAAGTCCTTCAGAAATCAAGTTCCAGAGGAATAAAGAAAGTAGAATTTACTGGAAAGCAGCTACGACTGGAAGCAAAATATCCAGGTTTATGATTTCTCTTCCCATAAATTTAACTCTCAAGTGTTTGAAGAACAAAAGTATAGCTAAAAGAATCTCAAACAAATGTTGTGTGTAGTGTTTGCAATACTCAAAAATGTGTGGAAATTTTCTATTCTTTTGTATGCATTTGAATTTTTTTGCACAAACTCTTTGTACAAATTTCTCTTTTATCAGATTAGGATTCCTTTCTTATACAACTCTTTATCCATAATTTTTGTCTTAGACTATTGAATTTATTTAGAAATATGAATATACATATATATATATATATACATATTTATATACTCATATATGTAGATGTATATAAATATATATATATATATATATATCATATTGGAAGTTCTTTGTAAACCCAAAATCGATTGAAAGAAACTTTTGAGTTTTGTTTTTACGTGAAATACAACAAATATTGTGAAACTGGGGATTAAACCCCAGCCACGCCCCAAGAAGGAGGGGTTGCATTGTGGAGGGACAACACCTTCCATAGGTCGTGGCCTGTGGAGGTGGCGCTGCCCCCTCACAGGCAGCACCTTCCCCACTTGGGGAGAGGCATCGGCCTTCCCTTCACATGCAGCTGCGTAAAAAAAAACAAACTTTCATTTATTTTTGCTCCTCAGAAATATGCGTATAAACTTTGGTTTTATTCGTTGTTTTGTAAACTATGAAATATGTTTATATATATATGTAATATCTGTCTATATATATATTGTGAGCATACTTTTTTAAAATCTGCAAAAACACTAATTTCAAACAAGGGTTAGTACCTACAAATCCTTCAAGAACACTCCTATGAAATATCTTGCAAAATGCTTAAAACATGCAACAAAGGATGAAATAAAACTAAAAGCATTATGAAAGCAAATCACAAGTTACCTATTCCATAATGGATTGGTGTCACATGTGCTAGTGACCCTTTCCCAACCCTTGATCAATAGCTAAATGATGATGTATTGCAATGGAGATGAAGAACAAGATTATTTCTTAAACCAAGAGAGTAACCTTGCATAAAATTGTGGATCCATGAATGAGAATGAAGGCCTTATTTTATATTGTGAGCATAATATCTGTCTATATATATATTGTGAGCATACTTTTTTAAAATCTGCAAAAGCACTAAACTTCATACAAGGGTTAGCATTTTTACAAATCTACCAAAGTAAACTCCTATGAAATATCTTGCAAAAATGCTTAAAACATGCAACAAAGAATGAAAGAAAACTAAAAGCATTATGAAAGCAAATCACAAGTTACCTATTCCATAGTGGATTGGTGTCACATGTGCTAGTGACCCTTTCCCAACCCTTGATCAATAGCTAAATGATGATGTATTGCAATGGAGATGAAGAACAAGATTATTTCTCAAACCAAGAGAGTAACCTTGCATAAAATTGTGGATCCATGAATGAGAATGAAGGCCTTATTTTATAGATTTTGTTGATGAGAGATTGCCAAGATGGTGAATGTGGGGTAAATGGGAATGTGAGAGGAAAATTTGAAAAAATTTGAGAGTAAATGCTAAGTGGGGGACAAGAAAATGAGCAATAAATGCAGGGTTGGAGGGACAAATCAACTTGCCTTTGAAGAAAATTGAGAATATCCCCAATGCCATTTGATTTAAAAAAATAAAATGATATAGATATCTAGAGAATCAAGTGGATGGATTAACATTTAATCAGGGTTAGCAGATGATGATTATGGTGCTGATTATAGGAATTTGGATTTAAAAAAAAAAGGATGAAATGGATTTAATTAAATAAATGTTTGATCTATTTAATTAAAGTGATAATGTTTGATTTATTAAAAGGCTGATGATAATGTTTATTTGATAAATGACCTTAGGAAATGAGATTATTTAATGAATGGATGAAAGTGATGAATGGGCCTAATGTGAGACCTAATTTGACTGAATCCGATCGAATGCATAATGTTAATTTTGCATATCTACATATATATATATATATATAGATACATAACATATCATGCATATACGTAAATTTGGAAAATAAAATATTTATATCTGGAATGCTTCAATTTGTGTGAAATATATATATATATATATATATATATATATATATAATATCTGTTTACCACAGTAAATATGAATACTTATATAATTTTTGACATTTATAGTGTCTAAATTTAAAATAAAACTAAGCTTAAACCTTATATTTTGTCATAGACTCAGTAATTTCCTGAATAGAAGCACATATATATACAAATTAGTATGGGTTTAAAACTAGAAGTTACCATCTTTTTGGCTACATTTAGAGATTAAACAAGTTGCCAAACCGGAAATGTGAAATTCTAAATCTGATTAAGAGTGAGTAAAATTTATATGTTAGATTTTTATTTACTTATACGTTTGACTTATTGCACTCTTGCATTTAAGTTAGTTAGACTTGCATTAAAATATGTCGGTAATACTATGATTTTACCCCATATTTATAAGGCTGATTAGAGTAGTTTTCTTTTTATGAACTTATATAAATTACTTACTTTGATCAAATTATTTAAATAGAAATTAGAACTTGTGAGTTTATACATGCTCTTTCCAAAAGACCAAATTTACATTGTTTTGAAATAATAGAAAGTGACTTGCAAAACCAACTATATGATCAATTTTTCACTTAAGTTAGTGTGCTAATGTAAAGTTATTTGAGAACCTTGTGTGTACTTTATAATTGTTATAATTCCTTTGAAGTAGAGATGTCTAAAATTGAATGAAAACTATAGATGGAAAATGTATTATTTATTGTTCTTTTGGGAAACTTCTGGGACAGGATGCCGAAGGTGGACCCACATAGACGATAGTTGTACCTTTTCTAAAACTATCATTTATTTTATTTATGCTTGGCCAAGCACACGTACCATTGAAATAGATGGAAAAAAATAATCCTAGAAATAAATGTATGTAGGTCTCTACCACCTCCTGTTTGCAAGTAATATGTTATTCTCATGTTAGAAATTCATATAGGCATCAACCTTCCATTGAGAGTTCCCTCCTGCTTTGTTGTTTCAGGTTGCTAGGCTCATCAGGAAGAAACCTGGGGAAGTCTTGTACTTCGTGGTTGGGCGGAAAAGGTGCCTTAATCACACTCTTGGCCCCAGCTTGCAAGAAGACCAATGGTGTCACGGCGGTTGAGATTCAAAGTTTCTTATGCTATAGATGTATTCATGTATTATTTTTGAAAGGCTTGTATAGCCCCCTTGTAAAAGTAACTTTATTTGACATTCATTATTGTAACATTGAAATAGATGTATTGAATGAAATATTTTGATGTAACATTGAAATAGATGTATTGAATGAAAGATTTTGATGTAACATTGAAATAAATGTATTGAATGAAAGATTTTGATGTAACATTGAAATAGATGTATTGATTGAAAGTTATTGATGTAATTTAAATATGAATGAATTTATGGAAACTCATTGATATGCTATTGACATATATATATGTATCAATGCAAAGATCCTTGTTGTAGATGCTCTTGATCTATGCATCCTTTACTTTTACTTTACTTGAAATGTAATGAGTTTTTGGCAACATATGTGGTTTAATGAACATCATCTTGCGAGCATTACATTTTGGTATCAGAGCAGCAAGGTTCAACTCTAGGACCTATGCCTAATTACGCTTGATGTTATGTTTTGCCAGGGTAACCCCTAATGGAGGGTAGATATTATTAGCGGGAATGGGGAGGGGGATCCCGTGGTGATCCCAATGATAAGTTGGATCAGATTTTGGCCATCCCAAGTAGGCAAGAGGCCAAAATTGATAACCTTGAACATGCAAGACAAACTGGGCCAACAAGGTCTGATCCTGGTGAAAGTGAAAACAACATAAATGAACCAAATGGAGAAAACCTTGAAACTGAAAGGAATCAAAGGAAGCTAATGAAGGTAGCTGGAGAATTGGGTAAGGATCTCAAGAAGGTTGTGCCACCCAAGTTTGATGGTAAATCCTTTGGGGATGGGGCAGAAGCATGGATTATTGAAATGGAAAGGTACTTTTCCCTTCGAAACCTGTCTAAGAAAACTAAGGCCGAATGGGGATCCTACCAACTCACAGGTGAAGCTACCACATGGTGGGAGAATGAAAGGGCTGATAAGCAATTTTTGCCTGGTAAGGTAACATGGGAACAATTCTTGCATACTTTCAGGAAGAGGTGGCTTCCATAGTCCTACTTTGACAAGAAAATGACAAAATTTTAGGTGCTCATTCAAGGAGGAATGACAGTGACACAGTATTGGGAGAAATTCTCTCACTTGCTTAAGTACGTACCTTAGTACCAGCATGATGAGAGGTTTCGAATTTTGAAATTCATTATAGGGCTTAGGCCTCAAATTGGAAATGAGGTGGGCATGCACATACTTGCTTCCATGGATGAAGCCCTTGAATTGACACTTTTGTAGGAACATAAAATGCAGCAGGTTGCAAACTACAAGAAAAGCAGGGAAGCCAAGTATGGAAATAAGAAGTCCCAAGGAAATCGCCAAGGTAACAGTAACCAGGGCAGTCAGAGTAGTCAAGGTAACCAAGGAAATAATAGCAGGCAGATCAGAAATTTAAAAAAGGGTGGTAGTCCTTATAACCGTAATGATGGAAACTAGAATAATAATAAGAGGGCTAATTTCAATAAGAAGAACGACAATAACAGGAGGGATTTTTCTAACAGGCCTAAAGCACCTCACGGAGGTTGTTATACTTGTGGTGGTGAGCATTACGCCAGTGTGTGCCCTCAGAGGGTTAACAAACAGAATAACATAAATCAACATCATATCCATGCGGCGGTTGACAATCACCAAGCAAATTATCAGGCCACTCCTATCCAACTTTCAAGTAAACTTTTTGGATGTCCTATTTCTATTCTGATTGATACTGGTGCCACTGATAGTTTTGTGGATCCTCATGTTGTATCTAAATTATCAGTTAGACCGAGCTATATGGCAAATTCATGGAAAGTTCAGTACGGGAACCAGGTAGAGAGGAAGGTAGAGCAATGCTTGTTTTGTAGCGAACTTGAACTCCCTAGTCTCAAAACACAAGTTAATTTGTATGTAGCACCATTGGGATCTTATGATGTAATTTTAGGGATAAATTGGCTCTCTAAACATAAGGCCCTTGTGGATTGCAAAGAGAAATCAATAAGGTGTCTTTATGATCAAGGAAACCATGTGGAGTTTTGTGGTGTAAAAAGGCCTTTGGAGCTTAGGCAAGTCTCTGCCATGCAGTTAAAGAAGGCAAGCCGAAAGGGATGCACTATTTATGCAATAAAGGTCAAGGACCTTGATGAGACAAAATCATTAGTTAATGATCGTTCCATTCTAAAATAATTTTAGGATGTTTTTCCTGAAGAGCTGACTGAGCTATCGCTTAAGCGTGTATTTGATTTTTCTATTGATTTGCTATCGGGAGCAGAACCTCAGTCTAAAGCTCCATACAAGATGAACACAACGGAGTTATATGAGCTAAAAGCCCAATTGGAGGAATTGTTGAAGCAGGGTTTCATTAGACCAAGTGTGTTGCCTTGGGGAGCTCTTTTTATATTTGTGAAAAATAAGGATGGGACCTTGAGGTTATGCATTGATTATAGGATGCTTAACAAGGTTACTATCAAGAATAAATACATACTTCCCCGTATTGATGGTTTGTTTGACCAATTAAAAGATGCCAAGGTATTCTCAAAAATAGATTTGAGATCGGGGTACCATCAGTTGAGAATAAAAGATGAAGATATTCGCAAGACTGCGTTTAGGACAAGGTATGGGTACTACGAATTCACAGTGCTACCGTTCGGGCTAACCAATGCCCCTACAACCTTCATAAATTTGATGAACAGTGTCTTTCGGGACTGCTTAGATAATTTTGTCTTAATCTTCCTTGACGATATCTTGATATATTCTAAGTCAGAGGAAGAGCATGAAACGCACTTGAGGATAGTATTGCAGTGACTGAGAGAACATAAGTTATATGGGAAGATGTCCAAATGTACCTTTTTCCAATCTAAGGTGCACTATTTGGGACATTTTATTTCAGCAAAAGGGATAGTCGTGGACCCAGATAAGATTAAGGAAATCTTAGATTGGCCAGCACTGCAAAATGTTTCTGAAGTTCGAAGTTTTATGGGGGCTTACAGGTTATTACAAGAGATTTGTGCAAGGGTTCTCATCAATAGCAGTGCCCATTACCGTACTCCAGAAGAAGGGAAAGAAATTTGAGTGGAGCGACAGATGTGAGAAAGCTTTTTAGTTACTAAAAGAGAAACTCAATTTTGCACCTATTTTAGTTGTGCCTGATCCGAATGGTTATTTTACAGCGATTAGTGATGCATCAGGAGAAGGGGTAGGAGCAGTTATCATGTAGGAAGGACAAGTGGTGGCATATGAATCAAGAAAGTTGAAACAACATGAGTTAAATTATGCACCACATGATTTAGAGTTGGCACCCATAGTTCATGCCCTTCAAATGTGGAGACACTATCTCTTGGGAAAGCCCTTTGAATTAAAAATAGATCATGTTGGGTTACAGTACATCTTTACTCAACCCAACCTAAATGCCCGTTAGAGGTGATGGTTGGAATTTTTGAGTGAATATGACTTTGGCATAGAGTGCATTAAAGGGAAGGAAAGTAGGGTAGCAGATGCCTTGAGTAGGAGAAGACATCTTGCAGCCATGGTTACCATAAAATCTAATTTCAGGGAGCAGGTGGTTCAAGCCTTACCCAGGGATGAGCATTACGAGAGGGTGAAATAAGCCCTAGAGTAGGATCCTTCGGATCGCAGATATGTTGGTTATGTACTTGAGTCTGATGGACTCTTAAGATTCTTGGGTCGCATGTATATTCCTAACTTCCCAAGATTGAGAGAATTGGTGCTTGAGGAATTCCATAATGCGCCTTATTCAGGACACCTCGGTGTGACTAAAATGGTAGAGGGACTTAAACCTCTATATTTCTGGCCAGGACTCAAAAGGGATGTTATTGCATTTATAGCCCAATGTTTGGAATGCCAGCGAGTTAAGGCTAAGCATGTACATCCGGCAGGACTTTTATACCCTCATAGAGTGCCAAA
The DNA here is from genome assembly GCA_007258455.2 of Sequoia sempervirens. NCBI lineage: Eukaryota > Viridiplantae > Streptophyta > Pinopsida > Cupressales > Cupressaceae > Sequoia > Sequoia sempervirens. Next base: position 568,309,526 of record VDFB02000015.1, on the reverse strand, counting down.
ATATAAGTGGCAAGTGATAACTATGGACTTTATTCAAGAATTGTCGATGTCTAGGAATCGACATGATACCATCCTAGTTGTGGTGGACAAATTGACTAAGGCAGCCCATTTCATTCCTGGGAATCTCAAGGATGGTTTAATGGTTTTGGCGAGAAAATTTGTACAAGAAATCTTCTGACTGCATGGAGTGCCATAAATGATCATTTCAAATCGTGACACTCGGATGACTTCCAGATTTTGGGCTACTCTAAATTCTTCCCTAGGAACCAAATTAAATTTTAGTTCCACATATCATCCTCAGACCGATGGTCAGTCGGAGAGGGTGAACTAGATAGTGGAGGATCTCCTCTGAATGTATTGTATGGAGCAACAACATAAATGGGAGGAGTATTTTCCTTTGGTGGAGTTTGCTTACAACAACTCCTACCATGCCTCTTTGGGTATGACACCATTCGAGGCTCTGTATGGACGTAAATGTCAAACACCCATTAGTTGGGATAGGGTGGAAGACAAGATTGTAATTGGTCCTGAAATGTTGAGGGAAATGGAAGATCGGATGAAACTTATCAAAGAAAAGCTAAAGCAAGCTTCAGATCGACAAAAGAGTCTTGCAGATAAGAACATAACTTTCAAACAATTTTCTATGGGAGATAAGGTTTTTTTGAGAGTTCGACCGCATAAGAGTTCAATCTCTTTCAGAAAGAACTCTAAGCTTGCATCTAGGTTTGTTGGGCCCTTTGATGTCTTAGAGGTGGTTAATCTGGTTGCTTACAGGCTTGCTCTACCACCGGCTCTATCCCGAATTCATAATGTTTTTCATGTCTTAGTGCTTAAGCCCTATCATCCAGATGCTACTCATATCCTTGAATGGCATGTGTTGCAGGTACAGGACCCAGGAGTGATGTAGGTGGAGCCCATCAGGATACTGGAAGAGCGCAATGTTAAGTTGCAGAATCAGGATATTATGCAGTATAGGGTCCAGTGGGACCAATATTCGGTGGATAATGCCACCTGGGAGAATGCCAAGGACACTGACAAAGCTTTTCCTCATTTGAGATCCTAGCATACTTTTCTTTTCTTGCATATAGAGACTTATGATGCACTGATGTTTCATATTTTGTTGTTATATCTTAATTTTTATTTTAAAAATTATTCTTTTTCAAGATTAGGTTTAGAAACGGAAAAGGAAAACTTTATTAGGGAAAAGAATTCCCGAGATAAATATCGGTTCTTGTCTTACTTCTTGAAAATATGCTCTGCAAAGTAACTTTAATGGCTGCCAAGAAAAGGTTTTTCTTTCAAGAATTCTACGTTTAAAAGATTTAGTAAGGAAAGAAGGAGTAGAGAAAGTGGCAGGAAAAGGAAAGGAGAAGAAGAAGTCCTTCAGAAATCGAGTTCCAGAGGAATAAAGAAAGTAGAATTTACTGGAAAACAACTACAACTAGAAGCGAAATATCCAGGTTTCTGATTTCTCTTCCCATAAATTTACCTCTCAATTTTTTGAAGAACAAAAGTATACCTGCAAGAATCTCAAACAAATGTTGTTGTGTAGTGTTTGCAATACTCGAAAATGTGTGGAAATTTTCTATTCTTTTGTACACATTTGAAATTTTTTGCACAAACTCTCTGTACAAATTTCTCTTTTATCAGATTAGGATTCCTTTCTTATACAACTCTTTATCCATAATTTTTGTCTTAGACTATTGAATTTATTTAGAAATATGAATATACATATATATATACATATTTATATACTCATATCTATAGATGTATATAAATATATATATATATATAAATATATATATATATATATATATATATATATTATATCATATTGGAAGTTCTTTGTAAACCCAAAATCGATTGAAAGAAACTTTTGAGTTTTGTTTTTACGCGAAATACAACAAATATTGTGAAACTGGGGATTAAACCCCAGCCACGCCCCAAGAAGGAGGGGTTGCGCTATGGAGGGACAACGCCCTCCACAGGTCGTGGCCTGTGGAGGTGGCGTTGCCCCCTCACAGGCAGTGCCTTCCCCACTTGGGGAGAGGCGTCAACCTTCCCTTCACATGCAGTTGCGTAAAAAAAAAAAACTTTCATTTATTTTTGCTCCTAAGAAATATGCGTATAAACTTTGGTTTTATTCGTTGTTTTGTAAACTATGAAATATGTTTATATATATACGTAATATATATATATATACACACATAACATATCATGCATATACGTAAATCTGGAAAATAAAATATTTATATTTGGAATGCTTCAATTTGTGTGAAATATATAAATATATATATATAAATATATATATATATATATATATATATATATATATATATATGTGAAATGCATAGAAACTTATATATCTGTATATATATATATATATCTGTGAAATGTATAGAAACTTATATATTTGTATATATATATCTGTGAAATGCATAAAAACTTATATATTTGTATATATATATCTGTGAAATGCATAAAAACTTATATATCTGTATATATATATATCTATGAAATGCATAAAAACTTATATATATATATGTGAAATGCATACAAACTTATATATCTATCTATATATATATATATATATAAATAAATCTTTGTTACCACAGTAAATATGAATACTTATATAATTTTTGACATTTATAGTGTCTGAATTTAAAATAAAACTAAGCTTAAACCTTATATTTTGTCATAGACTCGGTAATTTCCTGAATAGAAGCACATATATATACAAATTAGTATGGGTTTAAAACTAGAAGTTACCGTCTTTTTGGCTACATTTAGAGATTAAACAAATTGCCAAACCGGAAATGTGAAATTCTGAATCTGATTAAGAGTGAGTAAAATTTATGTGTTAGATTTTTATTTACTTATACGTTTGACTTATTGCACTCTTGCATTTAAGTTAGTTAGACTTGCATTAAAATATGTCGGTAATACTATGATTTTACCCCATATTTATAAGGCTGATTAGAGTAGTTTTCTTTTTTCTGAACTTATATAAATTACTTACTTTGATCAAATTATTTAAATAGAAATTAGAATTTGTGAGTTTATACATGCTCTTTCCAAAAGACCAAATTTAGATTGTTTTGAAATAAAAGAAAGTGACTTGCAAAACCAATTGTATGATCAATTTTTCACTTAAGTTAGTGTGCTAATGTAAAGTTATTTGAGAACCTTGTGTGTACTTTATAATTGTTAGAATTCCTTTGAAGTAGAGATGTCTAAAATTGAATGAAAACTATAGATGGAAAATGTATTATTTATTGTTCTTTTGAGAAACTTCCGAGACAGGATGCCGAAGGTGGACCCATAGAGACAATAGTTTTACCTTTTCTAAAACTATCATTTATTTTATTTATGCTTGGCCAAGCACATGTACCATTGAAATAGATGGAAACAAAAGCCTAGAAATAAATGTATGTAGGTCTCTGCCACCTCCTATTTGCAAGAAATATGTTATTCTCATGTTAGGAATGCATATAGGCATTAGGATTGCATCGAGAGTTCCCTCTTGCTTTGTTGTTTCAGGTTGCTAGGCTCCTCATGCAGGGCCAGGGATTTCTTCGAGTTAGGAAGAAACCTGGGGAAGTCTTGTACTTCGTGGTTGGATGGAAAAGGCACCTTAATCACACTCTTGGCCCCAACTTGCAAGAAGACCAGTGGTGTCACGGCGATTGAGGTTCAGAGTTTCTTATGCTATAGATGTATTCATGTATTATTTTTGAAAGGCTTGTATAGCCCACTTTAAAAGTAACTTTATTTGACATTCATTATTGTAACATTGAAATAGATGTATTGAATGAAATATTTTGATGTAACATTGAAATAGATGTATTGAATGAAAGATTTTGATGTAACATTGAAATAGATGTATTGATTGAAAGTTATTGATGTAATTTGAATATGAATGAATTTATGGAAACTCATTGATATGCTATTGACATATACATATGTATCAATGCAAAGATCCTTGTTGTAGATGCAATTTACTTCTTTTGGATACATGAAATGAAATTTATTTCTATTTTTGCTTCTGAGCTATTATGGGAAGCTCTTGATCTATACATCCTTTACTTTTACTTTACTTGAAATGTAATGAGTTTTTGGCAACATATGTGGTTTAATGAACATCATCTTGTGAGCGTTACACTCCAATATGCACTTGAGTGAGCATGAACATGAACATGTAGATTCACTAGGGTTGGTATGTTAGAAGGATTACATCTTTCAATGGAAACCAAAACTTCAGCTCATGAAATGTTACAAGGATTAGATATTTCACCAAAAGGGATTCATTTAGAAAATTTGAATGCCAAAAATTGTTTAGAAGGTCCTTCACAATGATAGATTACTCAACATAGTTAAATTCCTGTTATTTATACCATAAACCAACAGTCTTCTATGAATGCCATGACTCTGGCATGACTGGGTTTTCATTAAACTTGGCCTTATCAATAAGCATGAGTAAAAGAACAAGAAAGTGGGGTTACAGTAAAGGCAATGATGTTTGTGAGAAACTCTATGGTTTGTACATATCTCCATATTTACTCTGCCTCTTCTGCACAAAGCCATTGATGTTTGTGAGAAACTCTCTGGTTTCTCCAAAAAAAATCCACCCCATAGTGCCAGGAGGTAGACTCTTATTAACCCCACAACATATCTTAAAAAATTTGCTAAAAAAAATATATTAGTAGTAGAAAAATCAACGTTCTGTACACCTTTATCTACATTTTTTAAATTTTGCCAAGAGTTGCAACGTTCAACACAGGTGTGGATCTGAGCAGGAAAAAAATCTGCGATTCAATTTAACCCTACACCCCTGCAGCAACGGGGTAGGAATCGTCAGTAAAAAGGTTTAAGATAAAATTTTAGATCTACAAACAACAAAAATCAACTTTACATGATCTTTAAATTTGGCATATATCAATCATAAATTAACATATAGTGCTGAGATGATGATGGAGGGGTTGGCATTGTGGTTCAATAGTCTATCCACCATATTCCTCCCTTCTTGGTTCCTCCCTGTATGAAAAATGTATTTCTGGAATGCGTCCACGGGATATACAGCAGGCCCATTTCAAATTTCAAATGTCCCGCCTTTAAAATTGCCGCTTTTTTAAAAACTTTTGGAACCGCCGCTCGTTTGAAACTGCCGTTCATTTGAAACTACTGTCTGTCTCCATATTCGTCCGTCGTTGGGATGAGGGACGTGATGTTATGTTATCATGTTAGGTGCATTTTTTCTAGGAATTAGCTTTCTCCCTTTTATTGGAGACATGCACAACAATAACTCTGACCAACAAAAATCAACCCACTTTTCTGATTGACGTGTAGGTATGGTGGCAAATCTTGGAAACACTCTTACAATAGCTGCCATAGTCCTTGGTTCCCATTTGTTATCTCTTTTTCTTTTGGGATTATATGTCCATGATCTAGCTGCATCTATAAGTGTGATACTTTCCATTGCATATGGTCTATCCATGTATCCTTGAATGAAATGTTTTAGATGTCCATCATCATCATTTCCTTCATTTTTTAACACTGGCTTGAACACCTCTCTTGAAACATTTAATGTAACAAATACTCTACTACATTCTACCAATGGCAACTCCAATAACATATGACATGTTTCTTGTGCTCCAATGTCTCTCTCAATGAGGGTTTCTGTTAGAAGTCTCCTATACGCCTTTGATGCCGCTTCATCTGGGTTTTCAATATTTGCAAGTCGCATTAAGATTTGATGATAAGTTTCTGAACTCTTTTATGCTTTTGCTGCATACTTTGCAATATAATTTATTACATGTCTTGAAAGAATTGGTTGCCAATCGACATTTGCTCTCCATAACTGAAGTATATTACGATTATGTGTGTTTACTCGATCATCATTTCTTGCAGGTTCATATACTTTATCTCCCGTGGTTGGATCTTCAAATAATTTTGATCCATCTAGATGTAATGGCCATGGTGCATTGTACCTACAAACAAAGAGTAAATTGTTAGCTTATATAAACATTTTAGTTATTTATTGGTACAAAATATATGAAAGTATACATATCTTACCTACAAACCATTCTTCCTCTTTTTTTTCGAAGGCAAGACCCTCTTTACACATTGTATGGCGTTCAACACAATTGAGCAACTCTTCATAGTCACGTGCCAAGTCTATTTGGCTTAGCTGTTGTGTATTTCGAAGGCATGGATGTTGTGTAAAATTTTGTAGGACCTATCATTCATGATATAACATATTTTATTAATTGAAATACAAAATTTTAAGTATCATATATTATAAAAAGAATATATAATTGATAATTAATACCATACCTGTATGTTTCTTTGATGTGGGTCTCCCCGTGGATTCCATGCATGAACAATAGAATCAAAATATTTTTGAACATTTTTTATTTCATAAGCATTTCTCCAATTAAGGTTGTCTATGTTAGGTGCTCCATCTAACCATATGAATCCATGCACATGTGGTGATCCTCTATGTTGCCATTCATATCTTGACCAATAATCTTTTACCTTCATTCCCTTTTGTAGTATTTCCTTGCAAAATATTGTATATCGTAGGTGCATGTAATGTGCCACAATATGTGGATAGTCAATAATATTTTGTCGTCTCCATTTTTGTGCTTCTTTTGGGTTAGTTGGATGTGTCCCTGGCATTAATGCATGTAAATCTGGCCAATACATATCTGCTGCACTCAAAGTAAAGAAAATTGTTGGTGTTCCAATTTGATGCAATAGATCAGTTAATTCAGCTCGACATTTTGCCCAATAAGACCTTGTACCCCTTAGCGTTGTACCAAAACGCATCAGACGGTCGGCTAGATGTGAATGAGGAACATTTTCCATATGTTCTCTTAACTCATTGATTGTGATTGGCATATCTTGCAAGCTCTTTTTGACAAACACCGCAGATGAGTTTTGTGCACGATGTCGCATAATCATATTCATCATATAATATCTAAATCGTGGGTGTCTTCCAAAATGATGATCTCTATATCTGAATATATGCTTAACAAACTCATGTAGATGAACTCTCCTCATTTGTGGTTCTATCCAATCACATCGTCCATCTGGGAATAGTGTTGGAAAAGCCATATCAAGTAATCCTTCAGTAACATACTCATTCACTGGAGATGATCCAATTCCTGGCCAATCAATTAGTGATCCAGGATCTACATTAGGGTTATTTACCCATGCATGAATTAGTTCCATCTCTCTTCGAGCATTTGGTGGTTTAGAGGCCATTGATGTAGTGTGATTAATAATGTTTCCTTCATCTATCTCCAATATTGGACCCGCAAATACATACTCATCTGCATTTGAATCAAACTCCTTATAAACATAATTCAGTTGGTCAAAAATGTTGTGATTTGAATTGCATGTAAGTTCACTAAGCGCATTTTCATCAATTAGAACATCTTTATAGAACCTATCATGTTCTATTTTATATTTAAGTGCTCTATATACCCTTTCTCTATTAACTGTAAAATTATAAGTTGTTCCACGCTGATCCTTTTTTCGAACAATAATGATTGGTAAATCTTTTATTTGATGTGGTAAACTTTTAGCTATTTCTCTCACTTCTTGTGGAAAACTTATGGTATGTCCTTTATATTTGTATTGCCCTCCAGTTGCATGTGTTACTTGAAGTATTGGGTTGACACGTGCTATCAACATTTCCTCTATTTGTGTTAAATTTGCAAGTTCCGATGGTTGTGGACCAGGATCCATATTGTTTAATGCTGAAAATCGATGTTCATTCCTCTCTTGTCGACATCGATTGCAAATAGGGCCCTCAGTTACCCGTACAACCTTCATTGCAGGATAACTCTCTTCACAAATATAACACATACTTGGTGTGGAAAGTTTATCTAGTCCATGTCAAAATATCATTTGTAGACTTTTCAAATCAATCTCAGTAGTTGTATTATTATTAATTACTTCTTGATCTCTTCTATTATCAACATTCATTACATTTTGAATTCTATCATTTGGTGTTTGTAGCACACGATCTATTGTAATAGAATTCACCCCTTCAAAACTAACCTCAAAATTCCCATGAGATTGACGATGTCTTTTAATTGATTCACGATTGCACACTTGTATTTGTTGTCTTTCTATCTCATTCAATTGATCAGAATGCATAGTTCTTTGAATTCGTGAACGATGTGTTACCATTTTATCTGCATGTTGTCTCATTTCTGCTTCAATCTCTTTCGTTGTCATATCTGCCCTACGTTTAAGGATTCTTTCTCTATCATTTTGGTTTTGACGAATCCTTTCTTCTTGTCTTTGTACATCATTCATTTGTTCACGTCGTTGTCTCATATAGTTTCGAGCATATTCTCTCCTTTGTTCTGTTTGTTGCTCTTCAGTTGTAAAACTCCTTGCTTCCTCTCTTTGTGCATTAGCCATTTGTTCACGTCGTTGTCTCATATAATTTCGAGCATATTCTCTTCGATGTTCTCTTTGTTGCTCTTCATTTTGAAAACTTGTCCTTGGACGACGAGGCATCCTACAAATTGTAATAAAAATTAATATATCTTTAAAATTGTTAAGAATTCGTAAGGACACTTAATGGTTCATAGGTATATAAATAATTTTATCAACCAAATACAATATTAAAAGACATTGTTAAAAAAAATAATTACATATTCCCTTGGCTAGTATTATTTTTAAAGTAGTGATATTTGTTTATTTTCTACACACTAATCCATTGCACTACATATTTACTTTAATTTTTGTATGATTACAAGTTTGTTAATTAATAACATTTTCAATAAAATTAGTGATAAATAAATTAATTAAAAAATATATTAATTTTCAAACCCACAATGAGAGTTGAACCTATAACACTTCAATTACAAATCAAATCTATTAATCCATTGCACTATTTGCTTATTTTTATATGTGATAAATTGTACATGTTAAATATAAACATTATCACATAATAGATATTTTATTAAAAAATTATTTACTTGCTTATAAAAACAATATTATAATATAAGCATTAAAAACATTTTTAAAACATTTTAATGAAATTAACTTTTTTAGGCTAAAAAATAAAACTAAAAACAATTAATAATACATGTATATTTTATATTAAATTACTTTAAAAAGCATTATAATAGAATTACTTTTTTACCCTAAAATGAATAAAACTAAACAAATATTTACTTTCTTATAATAGATATTTTATTAAAAAATTATTTACTTACTTATAATAAAACAATTATTATAATGTAAGCATTAAAATGTTTTTAATGAAATTACCTTTTACCCTAGAAAGAATAAAACTAAAAAAAATTTACTTTCTTATAATAGATATTTTATTAAAAATTATTTACTTGCTTATAAAAAAATATTATAATATAAGCATTATGAAATTAACTTTTTTACCCTAAAAGAATAAAACTAAAAACAATTAATAATATATTTATATTTTACATTAAATTACTTTCTTATTTGTAATTGAAAAGCATTATAATAGAATTATTTTTTTACCCAAAAAGAATAAAACTAAAAAAATATTTACTTTCTTATAATAGATATTTTATTAAAAATTTATTTACTTATAATAAAACAAATATTATAATGTAACTTACTTTTTTTCTCTCACGGTATTTATCTGCACCTCTGTATTTATTCGCACTATTCCCGATAATAATCTATTTTTTATTCCCACTATTTACTTCTTATTTATATGAGTTCCAAAAGCTATGACCGAAACGATATACTATTTCATATCTCTTTAGTTGTTGGCTTTTAATTAATTAGTTGGAAAATTTATGATGGAAAATATATAATGTTTAATAAACGCTTTGGTTGTCGGCTTTTACTTTTTATAAGTTAACATTTTTTTTTTACACGGTACGCTCCACCCGGGCTGTCACTCTAGGTTACGCCTCTCCACGTAATCAATATAAAAAAACTCTTCAAATAAAATAATATAACTAACTTTTAAATATATAAAATAAAATAAAATAACTTTTAAATAAATATTATTAATTATGCCGAAGGCGTTCCCTCAATGAAGGTTGCCAAACCATTTTCTCTATCGACGGTTATTACGCCGATGCAAGACCATCTAGAATATATCTTGATCGTTCATTATTTCTTCTCGTTTTGCCTTCTGTCTTGTTCGCACATTTAATGTGGATAGGAGTTGGTGTACCCTGTGCGTTGCAGCCGCCTTCTACCTCCTTAGATGCATTTACTCTAGATGAAAGTCGGTGCAAAATATCTGCCTTCACGACCTAGCCAACGATTGAAATGCTTGACGTCGTTGATCATCTTTTGCAGAGAAAGTACTCGTGAAAAGAAATGGAAAGCACGTGGACATCGCATAGAAGAAGGCTTCATGCGGGAGCAGCTTCTCACATTCTAGTGGAGGCGTCTGAAAAACAGAGTGATGTTGCCGAGCAAGTGCAGGAAGGCTTGGTGATAATAGACAAGATGACAGGAAAAAGCAAGGGTTATGGATTTATGACCTTCAAGTACCTCGACGGTGCCCTCAATGCCCTCAAGAACCTTGGCAAGATCATTGAAGGCCACATGACCATCACCCGCTTGGCTTCCTCTTAGCCAGGTGCCATTGATGTTTGTGACCACAAGATTTTCATTGGTAACGTACCCAGCGACATGCCCTCTATAAAATCTTTGAATGGATTGTTATTTTTTGTAAACAATGGCATACGTTGCAGCAGTATTTATAGTTTTTGAAGCTTTTTCTATAAAAATTTTCCTAAAGGTAATTTTTAGTTGTCTTCTTCAGCGAATCGATTCAAGGTAATCAATGACAATATGATGAATTTGGAGCTGCTCTTCTGGGTAGCCAATTACATTGCCAATGCCACGTTGTACGACATGGTCGTCTCCCATGCTACTCGGACCTCCTATGAACACATCGTGGGAGGAAGCGGTGGTTGAGGCTCGATGATGGGTTTTCAAGGACATAAATGGGAGCACCCAAGGACTCCAAGGTTAGGTTTTGTAGAATAGTTGGCGGCGTCGAATGATTGTCCCAGAGAATGAAAACAGAGTGTATGCAGGGGAAGGAGGAATAACACTTTTAATGGAACATACAAAGCGCTGCCACAAAACCCTACTTTGCAGTAACAAGGCCCTATTTTAAATGAGAACACCAGAATAAATGTGGGAAAACAGAGACATATGGTTTTCATTTGATAAGGTTACAAACATTGAAAGAAAGGGTATAAAACCACTCACCGTCTAATAGCAGAAAGCCATGCAGGACATGAATGGAAGCTGAGAATGTGCTGATGACAGAATGGTTGAGTAAGCGAAGGAGTTTTTAGAATCTTGAGGTAAGTCATTTGTCCTGGTTTGAATTCTCTGCGATTCTTTCTTTGTTCCGTCTCTATTTCAAAAGCTGCACATTATTAGATTTTTTTTACTGGCTTCTGAATCTAAATTAGATTACTGCCCCTCCAAACTAGAGTAGTAGAAGCCTTTTCAACACATCCATTTAGTACATATCCTACAATCGCTGCAGTCCATGAGATGACATCCTTTCTAGGTATTCTGTCAAACAGTTCACGTGCCTTGTTAATGCTTCCCCTTTTTTGCATACATGTCAACTAGGGCAGTTGTGACTATAATTCGATGGATGTACATACTGTTCCAAAGCTCCCATTTTGGCATGGGCAGGGTGGATGCTAGCAAAGGTTTCAAAATTTGGCTTTACACCTGACAATTGCATTTGCTAGGAAATTTCTAAAGCCTTTCAGCAAATCCATTTTGTGCATATCCAATACCACATCTCTTTGAGGCACCTCGAACACTTCACGTACCTTGTCTATGCTTCCATATTTTGCATACATGTCTACCCGAGCAGTTGCAACTACATGTTGTGCAGTTACCTTCTGAGAATGCAAAAGCAGTGGCTTTGTAGCACGAAGTCGTTAAAATTCTATAGAGTATTTTAAAGTTGAATACATTTTCTCCCAAATTATTTTGGAGTCAGTAATTAGCATCTTTTTAGCACGATTTTGTCAAAATTTGATGGAGTATATCAAAGTTGAATATGTTTCCTTTGAAACTATTTTGGAGTTTTGTGTTGAACTTGGGAAAATTCAAAGTCAGTAACCTTTTAGCTCGTTAATTCCCATGGACAATTAGACTCAAACCTAGGACTTTAGTTTTTAGTATGGACAGCTCAACTCAAACTTAGGAGCTCCAATTTGTGGCGGGGGTGATTTAGCACACTACTCATCCTCTTCGTGGATTGGAGTGTGGGTTGTTTATAACATCCTATTCCCCTCCCTCGCTCAACAATTTTCATGGACCATGAATGAATCAAATTTAGAATTTCCCCTGTGCTCCTGGAGTGCTCAACCAGTGAGCTCCACTCTCTTTGAGACTAGAGAATGGATTGTTTTTAAACTTGTAACACATTTTAACTATATACATGCAAAACTAACAGCTTTTAGCCTTAGAAAAAATCTTGCGGCAGACTGTAAAGTTGAAATAGTTTTCTGCTAAAATTAGAAATCTTACTCTCTCGATTAGAGCATCACAAAATGCAAAATTACTAGCTTTGTAGCATGAGTTCAAATTGTGTGACTTATTTTAACGCTGAAGACATTTCCCATATAACTTTTGAAGTCTCTAATTCTTTCCGAAGTTAAAGAAGCAGTAATTCTTTGAGCATGGATTTATTAAATTTTTTAGAATTTTTTAAAGCTGAATACATTCCTATAAAGAATTGAGGTTTTTAATATAGATAGATATGATAAATATATTATTAACACACAGAGATATGCATATCTGTAAAACTATTACCCTAAACTGAAAACAGATCAATTAAAGGCACCCCCGAAGGATATGACATTTTATGGAAAGAAATGATAGAAAATGAAGACAAACCAAAGATACCACGTACCATAGGGACCACTTCTTGTTTGTATGCTAATGTAAGCAAACAAACATTTAGTTATGAAAAGAGAAAGATATATAGCGAAGCCTCATGGCTTTGAAGTCTGCTTATTTTGGGCATTTATTATTTACGCTTGTCTAAACTTTAAAAAGTTTAAGAAAACTTGTACCAGAAACAACTTAAAGAGTACTCACAGACTCTGTCTTTTTCTATCTAAAGACCTGGATTCTTTACAATGGAAGATTAGGAAGAGATTTGAAGGTAGGAAAGGTGAGGGAAAGAAAGTTGCAAGGAAAGAAAGAATAAGACATACCTTTAAAGATGACGAACACAAGCACTGCGCAAAACTTTGGACCAAAGGCACGAAAAGTATCGCTTCAAACTGACAGAGAGATACCACTATAATTTTGCAGAGAATAACCCAAACGAAAATATATTGAAGATAATATCTCATTGCAGGAAGAAGTAGGAAGTAGTTGGCAACATTCAAGTTCAAAAAAGGTCAAGATCATTGTTTGTGTACGGTTGTGTACTAAACTATGATATGAAATGATAATATCTCATCATTCTTTTAATATACAAAATTATTTCAGCGACGTCCAAAGACTACAACGGCGCTTTTAGTAATTAGTTTGGTAGCCTTGGTGATTTGTTCATGAAGTTTTGAGGCAGTTTTTTGGTTTCCATGTTAGATCCTGCTTCAGTTTGCTAAATTTAAACTTTTTAGACTCTTAACACTCAAATTTATTACCTAATCCACTCTGGAATTAAAATCCACATTATATGCACAGCTGTGCAAGAACAAGTTGACTGTGGCAGTGGGCTTGGAATGAAAAACAGTTTAGAGCAGATGGGACCCCCAAATAATATGTGAAAGACTCAGTCAATAGCATTGATTTGCAATCTCTATAATTTTATATGATTTCTTTATTCTTTTGGTCCCTTGTGTTCTGATGATTATCCAGTCACTGCCAATGTTAGTTGTTTCTTCTGCTGAACTGCTTCTGCTGTCATGTCTCCGTTACCTGGACAGTTTGTATTCTATTATTCTATTTTATATTATATAATTAGTGCTTTATGTAATTACTATTTGGTTTAATTATTAAACTTTCAATAATAGTTTTACAATTTATGTATATTAGAAATATAAATAATTGTTCTATTTTTATATTGAGTGATATGATATTGAAAAATACTTCATAATTAGTAGTCATATCTTTGAAAGTAATTTATTAGTTTTCAATCTCTAGACTTTTTAAATTGGATAAAAGAGAATTTGAATCTCTAAACTTATTAGGCTATTGTTCTGTATTCATTTGCCAAGCAGGCCTTTAGTATAAGCTATTTGCTTTTGAAGTTCGTTCACATTTGTTTAGTATCTGCTATTGCTAGCTTACTTGGCTAAGCTATTGCACGTCATTTTACTGGCTTCCACAAGGATAGGCATGATTTCAAACAATGAGGATGACCATTGATAGTGGGCCAAATAATTCTTTTGTATTTCAAATTAAGCTTAGATAAAACAATAGATTACTACACATAGCAAGATAGAACTACCACAAAAAATACCCAAGATTAAGACTATTTAAATAGCTTTAATCGATTTTCTTTTTCCTTTTTCCTTTTCCGTCTACTTTTACTCTAGACTTCCTTTGTTATTTTTAATGTCATAGAGGATCCCAATGTTAGTACTTTGCATTGTAAAAGATATAACTTCAATGTAAATGCATTCCTGATTTCATGTCACAAGATCCTATATAAGTTTCAATGGGTGTGATACCCTTTGTGACCTGGTTTTTATTAATTAACCATAACAACAGTGCAACAATATTTAACAAACCACAAGATCAATGCAAAATATCACCATCAATCAGGTGGCTATAGTAACAATTAAGATCATCGAAGCTATTAAATTTGGTACAACAAAAAGAAGTGTACTGAAACTTTGATTACTGAAAAATTGCTTATGTAAGCAAAAACTTCTACCAAATTAATTGCAAATAACATGGAATTTTTACAAGAAATTAGTCACAAATATAATTTCACCGTCGTGGGCCTTAACCATCCACAAATCACAAGGCCTTACACTTGAAAGCGCCACCATTGACATTGGCAACATTGACCGGCAAGGCTGACATTCACAGCAATTTCTAGAGTCACTCATCTTGGAGGTCTTCGTATTCACCCTTCATTCTCATTCCACAAATACACATGCATGCAACACAACCCTTATGTTGCACGAAGGATGAAAGAGGAGGCTCGACTGTCAACACTATCAACTTCAATCACTTGACATTATCAAATAATTTTCAACAAGAAATTTTAGGTTGGTTTGCTACAACCTTGCTGCTTTCTTTTCCAACGTTACAAATCTATGGATGGAGTTTAATATTACAAATCTATGGATGGAGTTTAATATTACTTGCGTATTTGATCATGACTACCTGGTTCCAGATTCCCAGCAACATAGGGCTCTGTATGCACATCTCAAATGCAAAGCAACTATTATATCAACATTATATTGTTGGAAACTACACAATTAAACCAATGGATGGAGTTTACTATTACTTGCATATTTGGTTCAAATTGGTAAATCCTTCCCCCTTCTCTTTAATTCCTCATTGCCCTCCATTCCTCTATAATTTATAGATAATTGCCACTCTGTTGTTCAATTAAACCAAAAAACTTGCAGTTTCCTTTTTTGCGATCTGTCTTTGGGAGGTTCCTAAATAACATTTCACTTCCTATTTTTAGTAGATTTTTACTTTTGGCATTCATAATTAAGTTTCAATTGTCAATTCACAAGTGTTTGAGCTAAATAAAAAATGGCTTATTTTACTGTATCTACAATCAAGAAACTAAAGACGTATCTTTTTTTTGGCAGGGATCCAATTTTGGATGGAATGGAAGTACTTTTTTATGCACCAAATCTTTTCATGCAAATTAGATCTCTGTGGACTACAAACTGCATAAAACAATGCATGATGTCTTAAGGTTTTTTCTATAATTAACAGACCTCTATGTTGTTTTCGTATCATAGTTTACTTATCGTTTTCTTTGTAGACTGTCACCATGCCTATCATCCCCATTTGTGTGCCAAGAGGGAGGAAAATTTTCATATGTAAATGCTGAAAAATTCATATCTTGATTATACTTTATATTAGAAGATATGTGTGTAGCAAGTGTTGCTTGAAAGTTGCTCTTTTACCAAACACTTTATTCTGCTCATTTTCAGCTCACCTACACTTTATTAGGAGTCTCCTTTCAAGACTAACATGAAGAATTTTCCTGCAAACTCTACCCATTTTCCTCTTTGGCATCCTTGACAACTCGACACAATGCGTGTTGAATCTTTTAAGGTAATTCACTTGCCATTATTTCAGTCAATTTTTTTATGACAATCTATACATGGCCATATCACTTTTCTTGTGTTTTATTTTATTATTACAAATTTGTTAAATGAAGGTGGTTTTATCTATGGCTTTTTCAATATATAATCCTTACTGTAATACCTACTATTACAGCTTTCCTCACACCTTTTACTATTGAATGTATAGCAACTGTAAATGCAATGGTTGCCAAAGCTTTCCTGGTAACTCAAATTGAGGTAACTCACTTGCCATTATTTTAATGAAATATTTTATGGGAATCTCTACACAGCCAAATAAGCTTTGTTGTGTTTTATTTCATTATTACAATTCAGTTGTTATCTGCTAAATGAAGGCATTTTATGTTCATTTCGCAAAATAAATTTTTGGCTAACTTTCTTTTCCTTCTTGAGGCTATTTTTGTTGACAGTTTTCCTCACAACATTATTTACTACTGAATGTATAGTAGCTGCTGCTGAACCTGCAAATGCAATGGTTGTCAGAGCTATTTTCACAATGTGTACAGTACAGATCAAATCATCTTCATATGTTTATCTTAATACATTGTTCTTTAGTTCTCTACAGAGCTTATGAATTATACAGTAGATATTTCCTTGCATTTCCTGCCATTTTATTGGTTATTGGCCTTTGCAAATATTCCAATTATACTAGTTCTTGTACTTTAAAGACAAAATGTCAAAAGACAAGGGATTGGCATGACACAAGCCAAATATTATTTACTCTTCAATGTATAGCAGACGCTGCTATTGCGTTGATTGCAATGAACAGTATAACTCGGATCATCTTTATATCTTAAACTTAATACATTCTTCTTTACAAAGATCATGAATAATGCAATGAATATTTCCTCACAATTTTTTGCCATCATTCTGGTTATTGTACTTTGCGATAAAAACCATGCACTACTTTTAGATAATGACTTTTAGTTGAAAATCATAATTTTGTTAATTAAAATGAAATGAAATAAAATATATATGAAAAACTTCATTTATTTAAAAAAGTTTCACTTCACATTTTACACTTTTCTATCTTTCAAATAAAATACCATAAATTAAAATATTGATCTCCACAAATCTTTGGCGTACCCATTGCACACGAGGGTGCAATTACTAGTAATATTTTCCAACTGATATTTATTTTAATATATTTAGTCGCAGTAGGTATTGAGTCCTCTATTAGTAATGTGTACGACATTTTAAAAAAAATTATTATTATAGTCTTTTAAAATTTATGACGTCATCCCGCCAGAGAGAGTCAATAATTTTTTTGGATCGCGTTTTACGCTTGAAGTGTACCTAAATAGGCTCGGTGGGTCAAACAGCTATCAAATTGTCGGGTAAAATAGGGGGAAGTAATATGGAAGCAGCGGGCAAGAAAGTGTGGGTTATTAGGATTCTGAAAGTCCTTTATCGCAAACAGGGGAAATACTCGGGAATTCCGTGCAGGTCGAAAATTTGATCCTCAACTCGCCAAGGAATGAGGGAGATCCGAAAGAAAATAGTGCAGACTGTAAAGCAACCTACCTCGTGCCTGAAAAACTGAGGGACCTGTAGAAGTGGCCGGCCGTACGCGGTGTTCCATGTGACCGGTTAAACATACTCGTATTTACCTATACCTAGGATGACACGTGTATGTGGCGATGGTTAATTGATAGGGGTACTAGACAAGGCATCTCTCCGGTCTTAATCTCGCAGAGCGGTGCCCGCACGCTGAACCCACCTACTACTCGTAGAGTCCTTTTCCTATGTCAATTTGTCTTTCGTTTTCTGTTTTTCAATTGACGGATCCGCGTAGTTTTTTGTGGCGGCTGATTTGGTCGAGGGTTGCATTCTCGGGGCTCACAATACCCATTTGCCGGTGTATCATGGAAAATTATAGGTGCTCGTGATTGTCTGTGGGCGTAAGGAGACTTTGAGGTCTCTTTGTAATTCTGAAGCTTTCTGAATTGTCGTCAATGTTCTGTCTTGTTGAAAATTTGAGAACAAAGTACAGTGTTCCTACATTCCAGGATCTGGTAAATTTGTACACCTTAGTGTAGATTTTGGAAGTCGTGGTGTGGGGAGAATGATGTTTTAGGGATTTGTGAAATAGTGCTTTCAATGGAGGCAAAAATTGGCATGAGTCAGTGTGAAAATCAGGTTTTGCAGCCGCCACATCACAAAAGTCATAATTTCCTCTCGATGTCTAAGGGTAAACAGGTAATTGAAGATGGAGATGGATATGGAGGGAGGAGACATGAATGGGATGCGAATGATTGGGAATGGGATAGCCGTCACTTCACGGCTAAGCCCCTGCGTATCTCCTCAGTTGAGACACAGAACACCAATAGTAATGGTATTGGCGACGTGATTACTAACAATGCATCAGAGAAACGAAGAAAGGTGTTAATGGGAGAAGAAGAGGAAATGTCAGAATGCCTGACTTTGAAGCTGGGAGGGAGTGATTATTGTTCTAGTTCCATGGCAGTGAATGAACTTAGTAGAAGTGGTAAACGGCCTCGCGCAACGCCCGCGCCATCTTCTCATCCTAATCCTAAGTGTCAGGTTGATGACTGTAAAGTTGACCTCAACACTGCCAAGGACTACCATAGGCGCCACAAAGTTTGTGAAATGCATGCCAAGGCTAACAAGGCTTTAGTCGGCCGCCTTATGCAGAGATTCTGTCAACAATGTAGCAGGTTAGTGTTATTATTTGAACTCTCTTTGCAATCTTAACAGCATTTCGTTACTTTTCTAGCTTTAACATTCTCAAGGTAGATTTAAATGGTTTAAATGGGGTAGCATTTTCATGCAATTACTATCTAATACTTTGGTCTGGTCGTAGTCAATTCTCAAGATGTGAGTTTGGCCATATAGAACTACATTTAAGAGTCAGATAAATGACCTATTGACTCCATGCATTTTATGAGCTAAATATTCTAATCTCCACCATTTATGCGCTGATTTACATATATTGCTGAATTTGGGCTCATGAATTGCAGTTTCCTGCCTTGAATAGTAATGTCTGCTTTTTTTATTGATTAATTATTCCCATATGGATTTTTTGTGATAACAGTTAAACTAATTACAAAGCTAAAGGATTACATCAACCTATATGTGCAACCCAAACTCAAAGCCTTCTTTTGGTTATGCAAATCGTTATGTCCAGATTGTGCCTTATGGCCTACCTTAGCATGCTTAGTCTGTTTTAGCAAGGAAATGCGGTCATTTTTATTCATTTCTAGCAGAAAGACAACCAATGGAAAACTTGATTCTGTGTAAACTTGTGAGGACACTGTTTCAGTTTAGAAGTAAAAGTAAAACGAGTTAATTCTTTAGTAATCTTAATAAAATTTCAAATCTGTTGCTTAATAATTATTATCATTTTTTTCTTTTAAAAATCACTAAGGTTAAAGGACCCTAGGTCCTAGAAAAAGCTGGCAAGATTCCAACCCCTGGGTGGTATTTATATCACCAACTAATTCAAATGAAAGATAAGAGTGAAAATCCAAAGAGGCTAAACAATTAGCACTCTGTTCTTATATCAGATAACCTAAGGGCTCTATCTTGCTAGAATTAAAAGCAGTGACAGTTCATCCAACATCCCAACAACCCATGTTTTAAACATTCATCATTAGGACGATTGGGCTTAACCACCCGCTGAAGGCAGGGGAAAGGTGTTTAGAGTCAAAAGATCCTTAAACTGCTACTCAGTCCCATCTGAAAATACTGGACACAAAGCAATATGACAGCCAGAAGTAGCATTCCAACCACAAAATAGTGGCAACCTCACTTCTCTGACACCCATGACCAAGTGACATCAACAATTAGTATTAGAGTAAAAGTATGGAGCTTATGCCCTTATCTTGAGAAGTAGCCAACCATATCAAAACAAGTTCATCTCTTTAAGCCAGTTACCAATCAAACGCTATAGGGGGAGATATATACAAGTAGGCTAACAAGATTATTCATCCTACAGCAATCCCTCAATCATTGGAAAATCAAATCTGAAAAGTAAAAGGGATTGAGAGAGCCACAACCTCTCATTACTCACACATATTATGAGAGACATCAATACTTGTGCAAAAGGACATTCTCAATATATTCTTAGACCATCAAGTTCCTCAATGTGGCAGCCTCTTGGTATCATATATATTAAATGCACATAAATAGGGTTCATCCAAAACCTAACCTATTTTTTTAGATGGATGCTTAAGATATGAATGTGAGTGCACACTTGTAAATACATATATGGGTTACTATCTCACAAAAATGGGACCGTAGGGACCTTGCCAAAAAATTGTAAAATTTAACTAAATCCTTGCCAATTTTACCCTATTGTGCCTTGTGATGTTTCTTATTAGATCTCGATGGGTTGAGGGAATCAAGTGTTCATTGAAAAATCTTAAGTATTTGTGAGTTATCCCAAGCCTTTAAGTTTTCTAGGGTTGTGGGCTTTCAGGTAGACTTGGAAACTATGGACCAAGTCCCAAGGTTCCAGTTTCCCACAAAATCCCAACACCTACCCTTCATATCTTTCATCATTCTTATCACTCTTGGATCGTAGGTCACTAGGAGTACCTTGGACCAAGTGACTAGGTCTTGAGGTCTGAGTTACCTTTGGCACCCCGATCCCACTAATCCCCATTCTTTTCCACTATTTTCCCTTGTACTTGTAATTCTAGCACCCTCCCCACATCCATCTGTTCCATGTATTCTTCCCCACCCCTTCTTTCATGTTGGCATGCATCATCTAAAGGTCCAAAGAAATGAATTAGCGTGTTGACGTTTTCCTTGTTTTGCGAACCTCATAAAGCCTCAATGAAATTCAAAAGTTTCAAAGGCATTGATGAGAAAAAGATGAAAAATTGGTTGTCTTGTTGTCGAGAAATTCCAAGGTTTGTGCACTACCTAAACCTCTGACAAGTTCAAATAGGTTGCTAGATTCTTCATATTGCAAAGTTTTTTTGTTTGCGAACTTTGCAAAAATGCGACATGGTTTGCTAAAGAGAAAACATTGTGACAAGGAGAATGAATTGAAGAAAAGAACAAAGGGGCCTAGTTCTAAATGTTGCATTGATCGTGAGTTTGCAAATTGTGTGAAAATATGACAAGTTCTTAAGTTGTCTAAAGGTGCGAAAGTGTGACATGGTTTGCCAAGTCATGAGATTTGCAACAAAGAAAGAAAGAAAGTAAGAAAGTGGTTAGGTTTCAAATGTTGCATAGTTCGCGAGTTTGTGAGCTCTGTGATTGTGTGATAAGATTCCCCCAGGCCAAGATCTTTGACTGGTAGCAAAAGGGGTGAGATCTATCAAGTTTTAGATGTAGAAAATTGTTACATCCCTAACTTTAACTATGTTTTACTTTTTACTTTTGAAGTAAATAGTAGATTCTTACGCATGACTCAATGATTTAATGTTAGGAAAAATCAATGTTTTCATGAGTTAGGTTTATTTGACTAAAATTGACATGTGTTCAAAATTTGTCAAGGTGTGATGATTTCATATAAGGATTATGAAATGATTAATAATACACTAATCTTGAGTTGGTGAATGCAAGTCACATTCAAGGAATAGTTTCCGCCCTCCGAGAAAAGGAGGGAGAGCATCATCGGAGAGAAGGGAATAGATATAAGGAAAATAATAGTTTCAAGCCATCTTAAGTCTTGTGTAGGCTCAAATTGGTCGAACCTACTTGAGTCGGGTGAGTGATACTCAACTCTCTTGGTCTAAGTTTACTTCTCGACTCGACAAGTTGTCAATGTCATTTAATGTCTAGTGCATGTTGTTTAACATGTTTAGAAGCTTGTCGATAGTGCTCAATTAGTCGAGCTTTGTGTTGATATGATTCTCTTAGGGGTTATTAACTCTCTTTTTAATATATAAAACAATGAATATATGAATGTCGGTATACGTGAGATAAGGTAAGCATATGTACTCGTATAGATGGGTGCATGGATGCATATATGCGTACAAAGACATAGATATTGTCAACGTACAAACATTTGCGTTCAAGTATGTATGGATACATACACACATGCATAGGTTATTTCAACGAAAATGACTCATGTATAAATATGTTCATATATGTATGATGTGCCACCTTTATATGCTTTTAATTATTGGTTCTCATCATGATATTACATGAGGATGCTGATCATTTAGATCAACATTGGGTTCATTTGGTTTTGGCGAGTACATTGATTGGACAACATAACGAACTATGTCGTCGACTCTTGCCCATGAAACTTTTAGTTTCTTTAAAGGTCATTATGTTAAATTTATATGATTAAAATCTTTAATGGCTAGATAAGCCAAGAGCTAACCAATGAGACTCAACTCTTAGTAAAGAGAATCTCGTGAGTCATGTGTGGTAGATATTGTTCAATTCTTTTAATCTATATTAGATCAGACTAAGATACATCCAACCACATACTTTTCAATATTAAACCATATGCACACCCCTAGGGCCATGACAAGCATTCTTGGCGACAATTATATTCATTGTGCCATATTTAAATATCCTCATAAGGTTATAAGAGCCACAAATGGATAAAGTGGATTAAGGCATAGATGCGCCAATATATATAAATATAAATATATCTTGCTAAAATATCAATTGGTTCATTGTTTGAGCCACATCGATAATGTTTTCGCAGCAAAGGATTACTATATTTCTATGAGTATAATCTAATACTTGCAACGACGTAGTAATTTTCGGGTGGTTGATGTTATCTTTTGAATGCTCTTTTAAATGTTCTTGAGCCACGGATAGTATGCAAGGTTGACCCTTGTACCCATGATGGCATGATCAATGATTGGTCGTTGTCACTTGTTGAGTCACCCACGCGCGCCAGTGTGCTGTTGCAACCGCCGGTAGTGGCCTTAACTATCATTCAAGAAACGGTTATTAGGGGGAAGGCGTCAAGAGAAGGGATAGTCTTAACTATCGGGGAGGAGAGTGCAGAGGGGGAGTGCTTGGTCTGTTCATGGCAGAAATAAGTTAAAAGCAATATGCTTGTGATAGGATGACAACAGGTTAATGGGGCAAAATATTAGGACCTGTCTCCTGTCTACACTAAAATACCATAGCTTAAGAGGTGACTCCTCTTGGAGTGAGAGGAAGGATAATGCACAATAAGAATCGAAAATGACACCCTTTTGTGGAGGAGATCCATCACCTGTGTGCGTTTCAAGTGGCAGGTCAAGGGAATGGGGCGCTGTGAAAGATATTACAATAGTATTAGAAGAGAATAAAAGTGAGAAAGGAAGGTGGCCTCTGGTGGGAAAGTCATTTAAAAAAAAAAAAAACGTTATGGGAGGTTGTGCTCTCACTATGCTAGGAAGAAGATGCAGGGCAAGGAAGATCATGGAACCGAACGGGTAAGATTGCATTCAAAGGCTTCATTAAGGTAGAATGAAAGTTTGTAAGAATATTGTCTTTTATTTGTTTGCATTTCAATTTGGATCAACTGCGTCGAGCTTTTCGTAGCTAGTTTATGTATTAAGTTTCATGGAAACACTCTTATTTGTAGAGGCTTGAGGTTGATAAGGCCGAGTCGCATAGTGCCACATATTTATTGTGTTTAAGCTTAAGGCCATACAACTGAGCTATAATTGTATTACATTCCTTACTGTGTTTAAGCTTGAGGCTTGAGGCCGAGTTTCAATACTTATACCATGTACCCATGCTAATAACTCTCGACCACATAGGTCAAACTATATTGTAATGTATGTTGTGCTATGTTTATGGTTCTAGACCACAAAGGTCGGGCCCTACACATAGGAATCCATACGGTAACCGTGGCTTGAGGCCATCACGATTGGGTTCATGCATAAACCCCGATGCATATTTACGTCGATTAACGATATGGCATGGATAAATAAAAGGGTTAAGACTCATATAACGAGTCGAGATTGAGGTATTCAAGGCATAAGAAGTGCCGAGCAATAATGTTTATTACTTATTAAATGGATACGGTCTGCATTTACTAACATGTCCATCATGACTGTGTGGATGGTCGATACGGCCTTAAAACTAAACTGTGCTTGCAACACTCAAATCAAATGTTGATTCAATTTTCATGAAAACGGATTGTGGGTAAATAAGGGTTATAAAAAAAAAAAACCTTAGTGGGGATAGTATTTATCACCCAAAGCTCATGAGGTTAATTAGAGCTAATCACCATTATGAAACCATTATTTTGGTTAAGGAAAGGTATTCCTAGAGTAATTAGAATATGATTCTGACTTACATGATACATTAAATTGAAGTTATGAGCTACAAAAGACCTAGGGTGGTGAATATGGTTCACATTAAGATATAAATTGATAGTGGATCAAGGTGACGTGGAGTCACTAGTTCCTTGTCACGAAAGCAACCCATTGAATCATAAACTAGTTTAGGATGGGACTCGAGTGTCCAAACATGGACGATGAATCGAATTGATTTCACTTTTTACTTGACCTAGAGAGAAAGGTCAATATGAATTTACTGTAGGACATGACAACTTATAAATCGGGTCAACGTGTTGGACATACAACAATGTTCATTGTGCAAAGTATATGTATGTAAATCTTTGGCAAAGTAATGCATCGGTCTGCATGCATTGTCGATCCACAATGTTCTAGATGGATTAGTGTCTCCAATTGTGTCATGCATAGTTAGAGTGGATCTATAGTTGCATGACCATGAGACATTAGGAAGGACACACCACCTGATACTCAGATGGCTAACAAAAAGGATTCCTAATAACTAACCTTGAGCATTATGGAATGATTCTATTCTTTTAGATATTAGATTAGTAAGGAAATACCTCGAATACTATGCATATTTATGCTACGTGAAATATGAACTTGAGCTATGCCAAGTGGTCTAGGAAAGGCTAGAAGCACTTTGTTCGTATGTTTTGTTACACTTAAGTTTTTACCTTTGGGAAACAAGGTAGTTTGTTATTTCCTGGTAATGGGTTAAGAGAAGCTAAACCCTGGTATTGAAACAAGGAGGATATAGGAAATCTATAACTCTTTTGCCGGATATGGCATGGTAGGTATATATAATGATTGACAGTGTAAGGACGAGAAAACCATATTTGATCGACAGTGAAAGGTTGAGAAAACCATAGAACAAGGTAGGAAGTCTTTATTATACCTTAAGAGATTCTACAATAATGACGAAACTCGATTTAATGTATCAAGATGTTGGGTATTGAATCTTGAGAGTAAAATGGCAGGAAGCCATTAACCCTAGATATTGCAAGGATGCAATAAGGGACTTTTAAAAGGTTTGACATACCTAAATTTTTACATTGAATGAATATCCTAGATTAAGGATTAGTTCTATGTCAGATTGGCTAAAATGGATTTTCTATATAGTCTAGTTTGTGTCTAGAGTACCAAATAAAGTAAGCAGACTATAGGATGAGACAGATCCAAGATGAGTCAGAGGTGAGTGTCTAGATGGCATGACCAATCAGAATGATCATACTTAGCTAGAAGGGATCTAGAGTTGTATGGTCGATTGAGTTTTGTAGGACACATCCCTAGGACTAAGATGGAGAAACCTGACAGTTCCTTATATCTATACTCTTCGAGAAGGGCCGGGTTACTTCCAGTTTGGAAGTGCGCGGGGGACCACTTGAGTCCGTGGTTGGAGGAAAAGCACTCGGATGATGCTCTCCCTCTGTAGCAGTAGACTCTCTGAGGCTTGCAAAGATAGAGATCAACATTCCAGATGCAGTGAGCTCCATGTTCTGGCTACGACAGTCAAAACCTATAAGGTAAAACTAATCTTTATGCTAAGTGTATCTTATGTGAATAAATGAATATTGTAAGGAATTATCTTGATTCTAGTTATGATTACATGTGAATTCAAGTTTGAATTTATCTAGAAAAGTTGTACTGTTGTACTTTATTTTTTTGGTTATACAAATGTTTTAAAAAAAATAAAAAAATTCTCTCTCATGTTTACTAAGTTTATTTACCTTCTAGTAAATTCTTGAGATTACTTGAGTATTAAGTGGATGGTTGTTACAAAAATGATGCCAAAGGATACTTGAACACACCATTAGTCCCTTGTATGTTGCATCTACCCACCAAACGCCACGAATGTGGTTATTGGATCTTCATCTACTAGGTTGTACTTGTATGATTGTAATGTCCCCATTTTTTATTTCCTCCTTTGGGCTAGTGTGGTTCTAATTCACTTACTATTTTTAGTAAGTACTATATTTAGTAACTAGTTCGGGCAGCAGTGCAGTGTAGGGTTTCCTGTTTGGGCAGTATGTTGGAGTTGTCCGACGGGCTTTAATGTTTTGGCCAGTTTGTTATTTGGTGAGTATTTACTATTTTTAGCAATTGCTATTTATAGTAAATCTATTTCGGGAAACTAGTCTCAGACTCTTAGTGTCTTCAGCAGTGTTATTTCTATGGTGGCATTGGAGAGCCTAAGGTTGGATTATGTAATATTTGCTTTTAATCAGTCACTTAAGTTATTTTAATAAAATAACTTTATAACTTAAGTGAGAGGGGGTAGTTGGTCATCGAAAAGTACCTTGGTGCCTAATGAGATAACATAACGTTGTATTAGAAGGCTGAATAAGGTAAAATAGTTTCCTTTTGAGCAGGATGCACCTTTGAGGAATATTTGATTATGTTTTAAATTATAAAGCAAATATATTAAAAGTTTTTTGGAGGGAAAATGATTCAAATTGGAGGTTGCCCTAATTTCTCCCTCCACTTCTATTTAATTTGCTTTTTGGTTCTCATTTGGTTATGATGGATTTGACAACTTAAGGAGACCTTGTTGGATTGTTTCTAGTTTATTGTTGTAGCTGGTTGAGGACGGAAACCCTCATCTTTGGCACCGGTTTTGGTAGTGAAACTATCTACCCTAGCTGGATTTGTGGAGGAAGTCACATAGGCTTTCTACAGGATTAGAAAAGCAAATTTGGTGGGTCTCTTTCAGAGACCAAATTTGAGGAAATCGATTTGTTTCAGGTCTTAGTTTAAGCAAGGTTTGAAGATTGAAGTTAAGGCTATACTTCTGATTTTTCGTTGATATCAGTAGCTGAGTCTGTTTGCTGCATCACATACATTTATCTTGAAGGAATTCAGTCTCCTTATGGTCATGGCACTCAGCAAACCCTAGGTGCCTAGTTCTGAAACATAGATTGGCCAGGAGCGTGGGTCTTTGGTGGAGGTTATTGGTTCATTGTGAGGGTTTTTTCTGATCTTAAATCTTTGCATTACTTGTCATTACATTGGGCGACCTCTGTACACATTTCAATCTGAGCAAGGGCGTGATTCATCACATGGTATAGGCACTGGTTATTTCTCCTCTGTCAGGGCATGAGTCTGAAGTTGTCAAGGGCGTGCTAAAGCATACCCGGTCGCTTGGTATTAAGTCTGAAACTGTGTTCCTGAATATGCAATATAGTTTCAGTCCTGTATAAGCTTGGAATCTCAGATTTAGGATATCAGATTTTATATGCTCTGTCATTCTGAAATTGGAGTTAAGCTCATAATTTATCTTCTAGTTCAAGTTTATCTCTGTTTATAATGCTGTTCACTAACCATGCAATGTTTTGTATTCAATTGCTAAAAGGGAACATCAACCAAATTGAAAACCATTGCAAAAACAAAAATACCAAACAAAAGGGGTGAGTCATTATAGTGGTATCAGAGCACAAATCATCCTGCCAGCCAATGGGTGATACAAATCTATGAGCATTAGTGACCGAGGAAAAAGGTACCTAAAAAAACATGGGTGAAAGAAATATTGGTGAGCAAGATTGTATGATGCAACTGTTGGATGCAGTGGTTAGAGGTCAAGAAAGAGCAGCCCAATGTGCTCAAGAGATCAATCAACAACTCACACAGTTGGTACAAAGATTGGATCATTTGGGGCAAGATAACGATGTGGGACAGCGAAGGGCAGCCAATCAGCAGAATGGAATAGCCATGGCTAGGCCTCTTATGCCTATATTTCCACCTAGAGTAGAGGCACAACCTAATCAGGAGCTTACTTTAGTTGAGATGCAGGATCAATTTAGACATGATTGGATTGATGTAGGGCCTGGTTTCTAGCATGACATATCACTTCGGGATTATATAGAACTTAGGATGAGTTATACGCCCAATAGGGGCAATAGAGAACATCATAATGACTTACAAAGGAAAGATGGAAAACTTAGCATTCCTTATTTTGACGGGTCTAATGAGATTTCAGCGAGAGCATGGGTTCGAAGGGTGGACATATACTTCAATCAAAACCCCATGTGAGAACAAGAATCCATAAAATATGCTACTATGCACCTTGATGGAGTTGCACATAAGTGGTGGCATCATAGGATGATCATAATGGGGCATGCTCAGATTACATCATATACTGAGTTTACTGAGAGACTCATAGAAAGGTTTGACAAGAATGAACTTGAACTTCATTTTAAGGAGACGGCAAAGTTGAAACCTTATGTGTTCAATAAAGAGTAGCTGGTTTAAGAGAAGTTCATGGCAGAAAAATCAGATGAAGTGATTGCTTTGAAGCTTGATGAATGTGAGATGGAGCCTCAGGATGACTCTTTGGTCATGCATGCAACTGCTGTAGATGAGGTTGTGCATGAAGGAATTGATGAAACGACGGCCTTGTATACTCCCTTAGAGCTATCCAATGAAGTTGAGATACCTTTAGATGGTGGGCATGATGAAAACAAAAGAGATGATGACTTTGAATTAGCTATTAATGATGATTCTTTACCCCATGTGGGTAATGGTGACATAGGTGGCTTTGGGTTAGACTACCAAATCAAGCCTATGGAGAGAGATGTTTATGATGATTTTAGTGATAATGAGTTGGAGAGTGACTTATTCAGAAAGGCAACTACTCATGTGGAGCACAGTGAACACTTATTCTCTAAACAAAGTGATCAGCCTTTCTACACATGGGATCCTGTCATGTCCCCTTCTAGTTGACATCTCTCAGAGCATATGATTAGCCTATTATGCGACCCTCGTAGGCTGATAGGATGGATAGAGGGTCTTGATGGAGCTTGGTTTGGCTTCAGTTGTCAGAATTTGACCAGTTGGCTCTCGTTCGGGCTCTTTCGGACACCGTTTGCCTGAGTTGCTATTTTTAGTAGTATAGTTTGGTCACGTGTAGAATCACTCCCTAGTTCGCCAGCTTCAGACGGTTCGAGAATCGGATATTTTTTGAGGAAGATATTAATATTTAATTGATTTAATTAAATATTAATTATTTGGAGCTATATTATAAAGTTATAATATTTTATATTATAACTTAAGTGCTTTGACTCAAGGGGGCGACCATCATTGAAGGGGGCCGTTTTTAATTATATTTTATAATTAAAAATGTGATTTTAAACTATGGAAAAATTAAAAAGAAGAAGTTCGAATTATTTTTAATGAAACCTAATTGTGAGAAATCGAGCTTTTGAAGAATATAAGAGATTTTCATTGAAAATCGAGCGATTACGAATTGAGTCGACTTTTTGTTGAGTATTTTCTTCTGAAGATAGAGCCAAGGGTTCAGGTTTTCAATTTGCATTGGAGAACGTGCAATCTTCAGTGTGTGCGATTCAGAGGCTGTGAAATACCAGCTGATCTATTGCCAGGCAGAGAGATAACTTTATTCAGAAGTTATCACAGAGCATCACAGGCAAAATATTATCAGGGTTTGATCAGAGACTCATCTTGAAAAGTGATTATTCATCCTAGGCGCCTATTTTCCTTTCTCCAGATCAATCTAATAGAGCCATACAAATTGTATTTATTGCTGGTACAGATCTGTACTGTCCTTTGTTGCTGTGTAGAAAGGCCGTACCATATCAGAAGAAGGCAAGTTTGTGTTTGGGCTAAATTGCTTTGAGTTTCAGCTCCAGAGAGGGATGCCAAAGCAAGTAGAGGTATCATCAGGCGAGTACAAGCTGGAAAAAACATTGCTGAGGTCAGGCCGTACATTTCAAGCTAAAAACCAGCCAGCTGCAATATCAGGTTTTCATCGAATAAAATATTGCCTTTTCATTTGCATGTATTTGGATCTTATTTGTAATCGTTCCAGAAGTTGAATAAATAGTCTGGCATCGAAAGTTTCAATAGATTCTATCTTCTTCAGAGTTATATTATTTTATTTGAATTTATTTATCAATTCCCTTTCAAAATCGCAATTTTATCATTCATGCAAAACACCCAAAAAACCAAAATACGCAAAAACAATAAAAAAATCACAGTTTCAGAAGTCAGGGGAAACAAGGGTTTCTACAGTGGTATCAGAGCTAAATCCTGCCATCCTGAGGGTTTAGCAATCTTATGCAACCACAAGAGTTTGGGTTTCACAGGTATTATACTCGCAGGAGAGCCTTGATTGACAGGCAACAGGGTTCGATCCAGCAGCCGGGAAACATGGCTGACAGAACAGATATTCCTAGAATAGAGATTCCTCATAACCCTAGAGATCAGGACGATGTAGTAGTTTTAGACACTCTCAGAGATTTACGAGCAGGTCAACGACAGTCCAATGATGTGCTACAGCAGTTGATAGTGGCAATCCAGAGGTTAGGTACATAGAGGAGACCGTCACCACAGCGTGACGATAATAGGAGTGATGCAGGATCTCGGAGAGCACCTAGGACTGTTTCACGGACAGCAGATAGGCCCACTAGGCCTACTTTTGTGAGACATGAGCCCGATGAGGCTATTGCAGGTGAAGAGCATGAGGAGTTGTTCGCAGACACACTTATGGCAGTGAACGAGGAGTGGGAGTTAGTACCACCTGATGTCAGAGAGAGGATTTCCTTTGACAGATTTGTTATACAGAGGAGAGAACATCACAGAGGTCGACAGGATTGGAGACCTAGACATCAAAACAATGATCTGAAACATGCTACAAACAGACTCAATCTAGCGATGTTCGATGGTAGTGGTAAGGTCACAGCTCAGGCCTGGATAAGTAAGCTGGACACTTTCCTCACATTGCGTCCGATGGCTGAGAGAGATGCTATCAGATATGCGACATTACATCTGGAGGGAGTAGCTTACGACTGGTGGCACCACGGGATGGTGACGCTCCAGCATGATCGGATCACCTCATATCAGGAGTTTGTTGACAGGTTGGTGGAGCGGTTTGACAGGAAGGATCTAGAATCCTATTTTAGAGACTTGGCTCAGCTGAGACAGAGTGGCAGTTTGGAGTCTTATATTGGTGACTTTCAGAAGTTATCAGTTATGGTTCCTAATATTTCAGAGAGACGACTTGTAGTGCTCTTCATGGAAGGGCTGACGGAACCATTGAGAGGTTGGATCAAAGCCTTTGATCCTCCTTCGTTACAGGAAGCGATGAAGAAGGCACGTAGTATGGAGTTGGCAGCACCATCCAGTAGATTCAACTCCAGAAACAATTCTTCTTTCAGGGATAATAAGGGCTTCAACAGAAATAGAGAGAAATCAGATTTTAACAAAGAAAAATCAGATTTCAAAAATGATTCAAAGGGAAAATCAGCAGCACCACCTTTGGATCGAGAGGCTCTTAATGATCTACGCAGGAAGAAGCTTTGCTTCTACTGCAAAGGTCCCTATGATGCCAATCACGATTGTCCTTTGAGGCCTAAGGGCAAGGCAAATCGAGTGATGTGGGCTTACTACGAGGATTCGGAATCAGAGAATTCCGAACAGCAGGAGAGTTCTGAGGAGTCAGAGTTAGAGGCTTCAGAGCCTAGGCAGAGGCAGAGTCAGAGCTCCAGATTCAGGAGGCACGCCTATCTAGCATTCAGCATGAAGGTTCATTTAGGCTTCGTGGAGTTTTGGCAGGACAGAGGGTCATTACCCTTCTTGATACAGGAGCCACCCACAATTTTATTGATGCTAGATTTGTGGAGAAGTGCGGACTCATCACTGAGGAGTTCGAAGGCATTAGGGTTAAGGTGGCAGACGGTTACACTCTCAGGTGTGAACGCATGATTAAGGATCTCCCCTTGCGCTTGAACAACTATGAGTTCAAGGCTGATTATTACGTGGTGAACATGGGGGATATTGACTTAGTCTTGGGTATGAAGTGGCTTCATTCACTTGAGGAAGTCACTCTTCGTCTCAAGGACATAGAGATTCGTTTTGATGTGGACGGGAAGACACATATTCTCAAGGCAATTCGGGACAGCAACATCAAAACTATTTCTTTTCGTCGGATGGAGAGACTCATGCGACATGACATGGTAGAGTGGGCTGCCGAGTGCACATTGGCACCTATACAGGAGGGACAGTAGAAGACTGAGTATCATCCTGACATACAGCAGTTGAGAGTCAAGCATGAGAAGGTATTCAGTGATATTCCACCAGGGAGACCTCTAGACAGGGGCATTGAGCACATTATAGAGCTTGAGGAGGGCGCTAAGCCCGTTATGATTACTCCTTATAGACATCCCAAGCGGTTGAAAGATGAGATCAAGAAAACGATCAAGGAGTTGCTTGCTATGGGTCACATTCAACCTAGCAAATCACCATTCGCTTCTTCAGTTGTTCTGGTGAAGAAGAAGGATGGCACCCTACGCATGTGCATAGACTACAGAGTCCTGAATAAGAGGACTATCAAAAATAGGTATCCAATACCTCGTATAGACGAGCTTATTGATGAGCTCCATGGTGCATGCTACTTCACGAAGATAGACTTAAGGTCAGGATATCATTAGATTAGGGTTCGTGAACAGGACATTGAGAAGACTGCATTCCGTTGTCATTGTGGACACTTTGAGTTTGTGGTGATGCCATTTGGACTCACTAATGCGCCAGCGACATTTCAGTCCACCATGAGCAGAGTCTTCCATTCACTGCTGAGGAGATTTGTACTTGTCTTCTTCGATGACATTCTTATATACAGCAGGACTTGGTAGGAGCATTTGGCTCATCTGGAGATCGTGCTCAGTATTTTGGAGAGGGAGTCCTTGTACGCCAAGGAATCCAAATGTGATTTGGGGATGACCGAATTGTTATACTTAGGTCATATTATCAGTGCAGAGGGAGTGCGGATGGATCCTGAGAAGATCCGTGCTATTATAGACTGGCCTACTCTGGTGAACCTTACACAGCTGTGGGGATTTCTTGGTTTGTGTGGGTTTTACCGCAGATTCGTGAATGGTTATTCACGACATGCAACACCTATGACGGACTTGTTGAAAAAGGGTGCTTTCTGTTGGACTCTTGAGGCACAGGAGTGTTTTATGAGGTTCAAGGAGTTGATGACCACGTGCCCGGTGTTGGCACTACCAGACTTTTCGAAGCCTTTTGAGCTTCAGTGCGATGCTTCAGGTGAGGGCATTGGAGCGGTGCTTATGCAGGACAAGCACCCTATTGTGTATGAGAGCCGTAAACTCAGAGGGCCAGAGAGGCTCTACAGTATTTACGATAAGGAGATGCTCGCTATAATGCATGCCTTGGCAAAATTTAGGCAATATCTTGTTGGCAGCAAATTTTGCATCAAAACTGACCACAACAGTTTGAGGCACTTCCTAGGGCAGCGAGATCTCAATGATCGTCAGCAGAAGTGGGTAAGTAAATTGCAGGCATATGACTTTGATATCTCTTATATCAAAGGTACCCAAAATGTAGTAGCTGATGCTCTTTCACGCAGGCCTTATCTGAGCTCTATGGTTCACATTTCAGAGGATTGGAGGCATATGATTGTGGCAGAGTATGCCAAGGATACATGGGCATCCAGCATTGTTGAGGGATCGACGATTGATACCAGATATACGCTTGTGAATGACTTGATCATTTACAAGAACAGGGTTTATTTGATCCCAGGGTCAGAGGTGAAGAACATTATCATGCGAGCCTTTCATGATGTACCTACAGCAGGACATCCCGGGTACTTCAAGACGTATAGACAGATTCGGGAGAGATTTACATGGAAAGGACTTAAGGCAGATGTTCTTCTTATGTGCGTGAGTGCCCTGTTTGTCAGCAGAACAAGCAGGAGAACACGTACCCGGCAGGATTATTGCAGCCACTTCCGATTCCTGACAGGAAGTGGGAATGCCTGTCGATGGACTTCATTACGGGCTTGCCTAAAGCCCAGGGACGAGATTGCATATATGTAGTTGTGGATTGGCTAACGAAGTATGCCCACTTCTTTCCGATTACCACCACCTACATAGCTACACAGGTAGCAGAGGTCTTCTTCCGTGAGGTATT
Source organism: Sequoia sempervirens (assembly GCA_007258455.2). Taxonomy (NCBI): domain Eukaryota; kingdom Viridiplantae; phylum Streptophyta; class Pinopsida; order Cupressales; family Cupressaceae; genus Sequoia; species Sequoia sempervirens. The sequence goes on along the minus strand of VDFB02000015.1, from coordinate 568,275,043 downwards.
CAGACTACATGGGTTGCCTCGGAGCATAGTGAGCGACAGGGATAGTCGGTTCTTGAGTCACTTCTGGCAGGAGGTGTTCAGACTTTGTGGGACCGAGCTTACACCAAGCACCAGTTACCACCCGCAGACTGATGGGCAGACGGAGATAGTGAATAAATGGGTGGAAGGTTACCTCAGGAACTATATTGCAGGGCAGCAAAAGGCATGGGTCAAGTGGATTCATTTGTGCGAGTATTGCTATAACACGACATTCCATATGACCATTCAGATGTCTCCTTTCATGGCGTTGTACGGGTATGAGGCGCCGAGTTTTCTGGATTTGCTACTGAGTGACAGTAGAGTGCCGAGTGCTGGAGACTTGTTGCAGGAGAATCAGGATACTATGAGGGCTCTCAAGGAGAATATTGCCAAGGCACAGAATCAGCAAAAGCAGTACGCAGATCAGAAGAGGACAGAGAGGTCTTTTGATGTGGGTGACATGGTTTATCTTATGCTGCAGCCCTACCGTCAGTCTACTCTTAGGAAGAGTGGGTCAGAGAAGCTTAAGCCACGATATTACGGTCCTTTCAGGATCCTGAGGCGTGTTGGAGAGGTGGCTTATGAGCTAGAGCTTCCGGCAGAGAGCAGGGTACATAATGTTTTTCATGTGTCACGTCTCAAGAAGGCGTTGGGACACCGTGTGGTACCTTCTGCAGTTTTACCTCCCTTAGATGATGAGGGAAAGTTGATTCTCATACTTGAGTCTATCTTGGAGTACAGAGAGAGACAGTTGCGTAGGAGGACTATCAGGGAATATTTAGTGAAATGGAGAGATTTGCCAGTGGAGGATGCTACATGGGAGAGCGAGGATATTCTGCAGCATTCGGAGTTGAGATTGCTTGAGGACAAGCAATTTTAGGAGGGGCGGACTGTCATGTCCCCTTCTAGTTGACATCTCTCAGAGCATATGATTAGCCTATTATGCGACCCTCGTAGGCTGATAGGATGGATAGAGGGTCTTGATGGAGCTTGGTTTGGCTTCAGTTGTCAGAATTTGACCAGTTGGCTCTCGTTCGGGCTCTTTCAGACACCGTTTGCCTGAGTTGCTATTTTTAGCAGTATTTGGCACTCAGCGAGGTACCCCTGCTATTTTTAGCAGTATAGTTTGGTCACGTGCAGAATCACTCCCCGGTTCGCCAGCTTCAGATGGTTTGAGAATCGGATATTTTTTGAGGAAGATATTAATATTTAATTGATTTAATTAAATATTAATTATTTGGAGCTATATTATAAAGTTATAATATTTTATATTATAACTTAAGTGCTTTGACTCAAGGGGGCGACCATCATTGAAGGGGGCCGTTTTTAATTATATTTTATAATTAAAAATGTGATTTTAAACTATGGAAAAATTAAAAAGAAGAAGTTCGAATTATTTTTAATGAAACCTAATTGTGAGAAATCGAGCTTTTGAAGAATATAAGAGATTTTCATTGAAAATCGAGCGATTACGAATTGAGTCGACTTTTTGCCGAGTATTTTCTTCTGAAGACAGAGCCAAGGGTTCAGGTTTTCAATTTGCATTGGAGAACGTGCAATCTTCAGTGTGTGCGATTCAAAGGCTGTGACATACCAGCTGATCTATTGCCAGGCAGAGAGATAACTTTATTCAGAAGTTATCACAGAGCATCACAGGCAAAATATTATCAGGGTTTGATCAGAGATTCATCTTGAAAAGTGATTATTCATCCTAGGCGCCTATTTTCCTTTCTCCAGATCAATCTAATAGAGCCGTACAAATTGCATTTATTGCTGGTACAGATCCGTACTATCCTTTGCTGCTGTGTAGAAAGGCCGTACCATATCAGAGGAAGGCGAGTTTGTGTTTGGGCTAAAGCGCTTTGAGTTTCAGCTCCAGAGAGGGACGCCAAAGCAAGTAGAGGTATCATCAGGCGAATACAAGCTGGAAAAAACATTGCTGAGGTCAGGCCGTACATTTCAAGCTAAAAACCAGCCAGCTGCAATATCAGGTTTTCATCGAATAAAATATTGCCTTTTCATTTGCATGTATTTGGATCTTATTTGTAATCGTTCCAGAAGTTGAATAAATAGTCTGGCATCGAAAGTTTCAATAGATTCTATCTTCTTCAGAGTTATGTTATTTTATTTGAATTTATTTATCAATTCCCTTTCAAAATCGCAATTTTATCATTCATGCAAAACACCCAAAAAACCAAAATACGCAAAAACAATAAAAAAATCACAGTTTCAGAAGTTAGGGGAAACAAGGGTTTCTACAGATCCGGGTGTGTTGGCACCTGAGTATGACAAGGATCCACATTGGGATGAATTTCTTTTTGATTGTAATGATGTCCTTACTTCATCCCGAGAGCCATGCATAGAGGATGGCATCGATAGTGATTTTTTCAATCTTGAAAAGGAATATGATTTCACATTGCAGGTAGCTGATTTGAACAAAGACCTTGTAGTCTGGTTGATTTGGATTCACAATCTTCTTTTGAGGACGATTGGGGAGAAGCACAAGTAATTTTAGACAGCCATGGAGACTTTGATAACAGGTATAATAGTTCTAATTCTCGCATGCAACATAACAGTAGTTTGTTACCCATGTTTGATCATGATTGGAAGGGACAATTCTTGGTATCTGCTGAAAATGAGGTGCATATTTTATCTAGTTTGGACAGCAAACATATGCATGTGGAAAAATTAATTCAAAATGCATCAATGGGACAAAGTGAGCTTAATCTCTCATTTTCTGATTTACATACATTGAAGAGCTCTATGGAAGAATTTAAAACTGCTTACTTACACATGATGCATGATAGAGATATAGCCACCAAGTTTGCAGATGAAACCTTGTCAATATCTAAGCTGTTGAGTGACGAGGTTAGTGAGCTCACTATCGAGTTTAATTCCACAAAGCATGCTTTGGAAAGTGTCCAAGTGGCATTTATTGAGGCTAATGAGCAACTCTATGAGGCTCAAAAGTTCAAGGAGAAAGAGAGCAAAGAAAAGGAAAAGGAGATCAAACAGGTAATGATGGAACTTTATTTCATCCAAGAGGAGTATGATCTTGCACATTGTCCAAAAAAATCAGAAAATAGGAGTTCGGATCAGCAAGAGGATTGGTTTGATTTGAGAGTTGAGGATAATCTTCAATTTATTGATAATCCTTTGTTTGAGGTAGATGCTGATATGTCGTATGACAATCCGCTTTTTGAGTTGGATGATGGGATTACTCCTAGTTGTAGCATTGCTTTGGATGAAAATTGTAAGGTTTGGGACCCAGGTTCAGTTTCCAGTCATGAGGTGTTGTCTTAGGATTGGAGTAGTGGGTCAACTTCCAATATTAGTATCGCTGCCCATTTTCCCATCAGCTTGCATATGACTTTGGATTCGGATCCGCAGATGAGTTGGATGGTTTCTTTAGTTCAACAATTGAGTAGTTCATGGTTGAGCTTGGATGGCAGTGATGATTTGATCCCAGGAGATGATTCTGTTGCTACCTCCATACTCATCTCTCCTATGTATTCAATAGGATTTCAGTTTGGGACCCAGGTTCAGTTTCCAGTCATGAGGTGTTGTCTTAGGATTGGAGTAGTGGGTCAACTTCCAATATTAGTACCGCTGCCCATTTTCCAATCAGCTTGCATATGACTTTGGATTCGGATCCGCAGATGAGTTGGATGGTTTCTTTAGTTCAACAGTTGAGTAGTTCATGGTTGAGCTTGGATGGCAATGATGATTTGATCCTAGGAGATGATTCTGTTGCTACCTCCATACTCATCTCTCCTATGTATTCAATAGGATTTCAGTTTGATTACTGCTGCCCTTACCTTCCTTCGTTGGTCTTGATGACATCTTTTGATGAGCAGATTGACTTTGAGTTTGGGCAGGCTTTGGGGCAGCTAGCTGTGAGTATCTTTCTGGAAACAATTTACCCATTTATTGTTTCCACTCGGGTGAGTGACGCTCACTGCAGTTATGTCATGGAGTTGATATGCATTATTTCAGATGATGTCATGTTGATTGTAGTGGTTTGGGTGTGTTGGGTGTGCTATGCTCATTGATTAGATATCAATCTCCCAAGGCCACCAATAAATTCTCAAATTGTCTTTGATTTTGTTTACCTTGTTTAAAAAACCTACCTTACTTCACTCAAGAATCTTTGGTGTTGGTATTGACATCCCAAGTGAATATTTGATACTTTTTGGTGGCATGTTTGGATAGTTTTAGATTTAATTTGAAGCTCCTTGGGGAACCTTTTGACAACCTGACAACCTGAAGTTATGAGATTTTCCAAGTCTCTTGATAGGGCATTCTATTATAGATGACTGATTACTCTACATGTGCAACAATTGAATGGATGATATTCATAGTCTCTTTCCCACCTCCATGGTCAAGAGGGAGATAGGATCTGAATTGCTTTGGGGTTGGGTTGCAAGAGATTAAACCTAGACACAAATCCTAGTATATGTAGATAGTTCTTTTTTTTCTGTAGCTTTTGCATTCAAAATAAAATTTCCAATCTGAATTTCTAGCTGCTCCAAAAGTTCCTTTTCTTAGTATGGGTGGAAGATTATAGAATTTGACTATCCAATAATAGTTCCTTTGAAGGATTGAGTTACTTCATCACAGGCCTTTTCTGAACTTCAATTCTACAAGTAACATGCAAATTCTTTGCAGACTATAATAATGTAACACAAAATACATTGATTCGTTCAGTGTGCTTGTTCATTTTTAATCCATCCATTCCAACAATTAAATAATTTTTTTTGTTGCCATTTCCATTCTTTATTTTAGAACTATATAGCCTAAAGGCATATTCACTAGTAGACATGGGTATGGGGATGAGGATACCATTTTCATAATCAGAATATGGGAGTGTGAAATTATAGAGTAAGTTGATTTATACACACATACAAATATAAAAGTAGAAAATGAATAACACAGAACAGTTATATGATAAATGTGGTTGTGGAGGTGGAGCCAAGTTGATAGGGTAACCATTTTGGAGATGTCACATGGTTGTTGATTGATTTTGTTGTGCATAATCCAAAACACTCTTGTTATTTCTTGCACTAGTCTGGTCTGGTTCTTAGTCTGACTGGCTTATATATGTTCAAGAGCATCAGTATGGGTGGGAAGGATCTTCTTAAGAGTGCATATTCTCGTTGATTCCTATGAGAATTTCCTTATAGCTTTTGTAGGCCCTTTAGGAATAAATCTTCAATTAAGAAAGATGATCCATGAAGGTTTTCGTAGACAATGATCTGAAAACATAATCTCTGGGCAAGTAGATCTTAAAATAATCATCACAATGCAAAAAATGATAATTGATTTACTTACCAATATTGCAAGATATGAATAATGTTTTTGCTCTTTGTCGTGATTGGAAAAAACACTAAATTAGTAGGAAGGTCAATTTCTCAGGTTTGTAAGATTGCTAAGTTTCACTCAATTTTGGTAATACAACCACTTTCTGGAAAGATTTTGAAGAGTAATTTCTAATGGTGCAATAATTGTTCTACACTTTTAGTAGGAGAAATCTGAACTACAAGATGAGGCATTTGTTTTAAAAAAATATAAAAATCAATGCAAAATTTTGCAGCTACTGCATTGTAAGTGGTTGCAGTGCCAGATCTGATAAAGAACACTAACATTAAAGCACTCCCCAGCTATGAAGATCGATGAAGTTAAGACAGAGGAACCTTTAAGGAGACTACATCTAGTGCATTGATTGAGAGATGCCTAAGGGTGATAATAAGGGTAGAAGATGAAGACCATGGGGAGAGAGAGAGAGAGAGGGAGGGAGGGAGAGGATTGACACAACTGAAGAAATATGTACAGCATTTAAGAGAGGGAGGGAGAGAGAGGATTGCCACAACTGTACATGTTGTGCACGCATCTGTATCATGTATGGGTAAAAGGTTCCAAAGGAGGGAGGATTGCCACAACTGCACATGTTTTGCACACATCTGTATCATGTATGGGTAAAGTAAAGGTGACAAAATATTATTCAAGGAAACTTATAAAGGGAGGGAGTTTCTAAGAATTATGTACAGCTTTTAAGAAGAGACAACAAGCCCATTTTAGAGAAAATCTTTGGGATGCAAGCATCGATTTTAGATCAGGATTGCAGCTATGTGCTGAGTGGTGGATATCTCTTTCAGCTTTTAATGGAGATATTCTTTATTGTAGTAGTTCTTTTTGGGCGCAATAGCTTTGGAAATGCTAATAGTCCTTTTATTGTTCTATGTTTAAAAACCATGCCCATGGTATATGGCATATGCTCTTAATTACTTATGCGATATCCGATATCTACTACAGAAGAAATCTTTTATAGTTACATGCATGGTTGCATTCCATTTACACGGTATTGACATTGCATCACAAAAGTATAAATGCAATTCAATTTCTTAGGTCTAAAACAGGAAAAATTTGGCAAAAACTTGGGAACTAAATAACAATGTAGTAATTATAGACATAGATTTATATTTTTGGTTATTTCCTGTCAAATATTTATCTTCTGAAAGAGATCTATTTAAAGTATAACTTAAAGAAAATTTAATATGCCCCAATCCTATACAAAAAATGTTAAATCTGCCTTCACTCTGTATTTTTTCCATTAACTGTAAAAATAAGCAAAAAAAGTCAAAGATACACATAAAAAAATCAAAACCATTTTTTGAAAAAATCTGGAAAACTTGGGAAACAGCGCGGTAAATGTGGTGGGTCATGACTACTTGGGGATAATCGTGGGTTATTTGAGTGTAATGTCACTTTTGTTACAGGTACAATCTAAAAATAAAACTTGATATGAGCCATATTCCTGGCATCAAATAGCTGAACAAATAAATTTCTTAGATGATTTAAAAATATTTGTAAGAGTCGTGCAAACCAGGTTGGTCATCTAAACTGTAAGTGTCATAAACGGGGACACATCCCCTACCCTTTTGCCCCCCGTACCCGTACCTGGGATGTTTCGGGGATGGGGGACGCCTTGGAGATGTTTTTCAGGCATCCCCAAAATGTTTCCTTTTTTTTGGAACGTCCCCGATTGGCGGGAACGTCCCGGGGATGGTAAGGGGACGGCTGGCCGTCCCCTTTTTTCCAGCAAGTTTTTACGAAAATTTTAAAATTCTAAAATTAAAATTGCTTTTTTTTATTGTTTCTAAGTGGACCCCACACCCTTCCAAGCCTAAAATGAAACATAAAACTTGCTTTCAAAGCCATTTGAGTTAATTTTTACATTCCAAAAAGAAATTGCAGCTAAGAGGAAAGTGAGCAAGAGAAAAATTGGCAGTGACTCAGACTCAGAGTCTGATTTTGATGCAATGTTGGCAGATGTCGAGTAGAGGCAGCCATCATACTTTCTATTACTATGGTTTGGACATTTGTGACTTTGTCATTTTGACATTTGTAGTGCAAACTTGTAGCCTTTGGGCATTTTATTTTTAAAATTTTATATCATATGCACATTGATTGTTTGATATGAATTATGGAAGCAATTAAGTAGTTGTAGTATTAATTTGTTTGACTCTATAATGTATATGCCAATATGATTGGTGATTACATTTGCAACTTTATCAATGTTCATTGTTATGATTATCATTACCCATATGAATATCTGAAATTTCCCTATATATATATATCCGTCCCCCCGTCCCCAAAAATCCCCCAAAAAAATGCTGTCCCTGAAACACGTCTCGCCGTTCTGCCGCCCCCCCCGTACTGGAAACTTGGTGGAACATAGCTGCCAATGAATAATTTTTTAGGTTTCTCTTCGAAACTCATTACCATCTTGCTAGGATTTCTGAAGGTATATGAAGAATCTAAAAGAAACAAACTATCTTTTCTTCACACACAATAATTGAGATAAGATGTAACAAACTCTTCCTTAATGCAGTTTGAATGGCAACATTTAAGATTGAATGACCTAATTTGCACTAATTTCTGAACAGCTTGTTATCATTGGATCTTGAGCAGGTTTCATCTTCTTGAAGAGTTCGATGAAGGGAAGAGAAGCTGTAGAAGACGGCTAGCTGGTCATAACAGGCGACGGAGGAAATCCCATCCTGATGCCATTATTGCGGGAGCATGTTTGAATGATGAGCATTCCACTGGATCTCTTATTATAACCCTGCTGAGGGTTATATCTCAGTTACAAAGTAATTCTCTTAGTCTGCTTCTATTTTTCATTATGAAGCAAAAGTAAAGAACATCATTTTTGCTTGTTTTTACATACAAATTTTTCAATGAAGAAGGAAAGGAAAGAAAAATCTTTGATCTTGATAGAAGAACTGTTTATAACTGTTAGCTTTGTGATTGAGGAAATAGTGGAAAATAAAAGCAGCAATCAATATTGAAGTTGTGATGAGACATTTGAAAATATTTGAGAATTTAACATGCTGACTAGTTTGTATCAACCATATGTACAGATTGTCAACAAATCTGTTGTGGACAGATAATGAGTTAGTTATCGGCTTCCTTCACTTAAAATGTTAAATGTGTAATCTCTCCCTGATTGATTTCATGACTTTGAAACAGCTCAAAGCTGAAGTTGACTGTATTTAACACAATTAAGTTGCTAACATATTATATATTTTCTGTTACAGGATTTCTAGCTTATTTGTTTCTCACCTACCTTAAAGACAAGATAATTTTACAGTCCATTACATAAATTGTAAAGCTTTGGTTCTTCCTGAGATGTATCATGGAATGTGATCCGAAAGATCAATGCCAGTTACTACCAGAAGCTTTACAGTTTACTCACCTACCTTGTCCTTGATTGAGAGAAGTGCAAAGCACAATTTACTCACCTACCTTGTCCTTGATTGAGAAAAGTGTGCTTTGAAGGCATTGCATGGACCAGCTTCACAATCTTGGCATAGCATGTATTGTCTCTCTTGACCATTCTGACTTAAATGATTGTGACTTTTGTATGTCAATGTTGATTAAATCATTACGTCTTTTAGGATATCAAAATAAAAATATCAAAGTTGCATCATATTTATTTAGATTCTGATTAATCATGTTTTGGCCTTTAAATGTCTCTTAGACAATATCAATGCACTTTGTGCTTCTGTCTTCCTTGTAAACTGTATTTTTGACTACATATTCACATTTCCATGTTAATCATTCACAAACCAGGGTAATATGAGAGTCAATAAGATATAGGGAAGACAATTGTTGGGTTCACCATTTGGAAGCTTCTACATTTTAGAAAGTGTAATGTCCCCTTTTGGGAAATTCCTAATTTTAGGCCTGCAAAATAATAATAATCACTAAAAACTGATAGCTGTAATAACAAGTGTCAACTTTATGGTTATATTCAGATTTTTACATAAAATCTTATAATATTGAGAGCAATACATCATTGCTAAAACATTATAATATTCAAATCTATAGTTCATAACATTATCAATATTTGAATTCAAAGGCATCTTAAAATCATTAATGATTATTCCAAGGCATATTCCCATAGCCATTCATTTGAAATGTTTGCAGACTGCAATATCAAGGACGGTTGTCCTTGTATTGCGAGAGCATGGGTGGATCCTCGTCCATCCATCTTGGGGTCGCGTACTTGAGAAAACCCTCAAATCTAGGAGCACTCTTCTGCCTCTTGGCCCACGAACATGGCATGATCTCAAGTCCACTTTGTCCCATAGTCCACCTTGGAGGCGCTCCATCCTCCTTGATCAAGCCTAGGAGCACTCATTCGCCTCCTAGACCACGAGCATGAAAGGACGCTCCATTCCATCCGTCTCGGGCTGGCATGCTTGATAAGATGCATGAAGACTGCCTTTGTCAACAAGCCCAAGAGCATTCATACACCTCCCGGCCCATGAGCGTTGCATCTCAGCATGGCGTGCTTGATGAAGGATGTGATGAACCACACTCTGGTGATCCACTCTGCTACCACGCTGCTACCACTGTAGTGAAATGCTCTGATACCACTGTGATGAACCGTCGCTCGGCTGCGATGATTTTCACCGTGCTTGTAGGTCTGATTTGTGGTTTTGTATTTTGCTTTTTCTTGTTTTTGTGTTTTGATGTTTGATGCCAATGATACACATGAATTTAACAAGCATATGCATATAATATGAACTCAAAATAAACTAAACTTCAATGATACTCAAGCAATGACTCAATTTCATAGTCAAGAGACTTTCTTCATTGCATAAGAGGGAGTACATAAGTGGACGGCTTACATTCATTTCAAAGAGATACTCGAGCAAGATTTAAAATGATAGTCAAGATGCATTCTTCATGATATAAGAGCTTACATGTAGTAGAAGACTTGCACCAAATTCGAAAGACAATACATCTTATGAGTTAATTTAACTTACAGCCAAACATCACTGTGAATAGTGACGTGCTACAGTACCCGCTCCTAGTAGATTGCTCATACAACCCAAAATACAAACTTCTCCTACTGTAATCTGGATGGAATGTTTTCTAATGATAAGGGTGCCCCTTTTTGGTGTGAAAGCAGCCAATAAGGAAAGGCGTTTTATTTCCTTTGAGCTGATCAAACCCTCAAGAAGGTGCGGCTGGCTGTAGATGAAGAAATCAGCTTCCAAACCTTCGTAAAATGCAAAGCACGTCTTCTAAATGGCGAATGGCGACTCTAGCAGCAAATATCCTTCCAGAAGATGCCTCCAACAACTTGTAATCAGCAAATTATAGCTCCAAATGAGTCAACAAGAAACTGACCAGCAACTTTAGGGTGGTATTTCACACCATCAAGAAGCCAAAATCGAAGAACAAAGCCCCGTCCAGGCTCACCCACTGCAGAAATCAGGAAACCCTAGTTTCCCTCTCTCCCAAACTCCACACTTCCAAACTTCAATCAGCTAAACATATCCAAGCATGAATGGGTCGAACTTTCTCAAGGTCTTTTATAATTTCACTTTGAAACACTATTCACTTAAGTTATGTCTTTTTTCACTTTAGCCATGAATAGTAACTGAAAAATAGAAAGTGACCCCTTTAAAAAATAGACACATGGTCCCTAAGCCAGAGAAGGTGAAATAAAAGGTGGAGATCATAATTTTAAGCTCAATTATCACGCCAAATGCACAAAAACACTCCGTCACCATACTCCAGATATCAATACTGCAAATTCACGACCAAGTGCCCGTTCAAGTGACCCTCTATCCCGAACCATTAGCCTACGAGGATCGACATAATAGGCTAATCCACCAACTCTGATGCTCGCGAAAGAATGGGGACATTATAAAGGAAAGGCCGGTACTTTACCTCTTGTGAACTTGGAAGGTTGATTGAGCTCCCTATTTGCAAAATACTTGTATAAATTTAAAATAGATTTGAATTGCATAATGATATTTTATTCTAAAACTTACTTCCCAATAATATTCTCGCTGAAAACAATATTTATTTCCTAAGTTACCGGTTCGGTTTTGGGTTCGGGTTTGGGTTCGAGAATCCGGTTCGCTAGTTCGGGCAAAAATTTTTTTGGGGTTGGGTTCATTTTGGGTTCGGTAATACAAAAACATATAAAAGTCAGAAATATATACATATTTGCAGCAGTAATTAAGTTCAGAATACACCACCATATTAATAGTCAAATAACAATAACATAGCAAAAATTAATTGTATATATATAAGTAATAAGAAGTATAAAGATACATTAATATGAGGTATCCTTCTCCAGACTCTATTGCATAAGTATATTTCTATATTGTATTTTATAGAAATTTATTTAAAATATATATGCTAGTATGAATACAATATAATTATATCGATACTAATATTTGCAATCAATATTTTAATATAAATATTAAATTTTTATATTAATTATAAATTATATTTATATACCATTATTATAATAATTTTGTCAACATTATAATTAGGTTCTTCATTATAACTATGTCAATATAATATATATACATTATAATTATATTTAAATTTTAAATTAATTTTAACAGTAATATATTAATTATTTCATTATTTTGAAGTTATTCTATTTATTGAAAATTTATTTTATTTAGTGTGAGCAAAAAGGCAGGAGACCCGAAGCATCACAATGGTGGAGTGATGCCACAGCTTCTCCGCGGGGTATGGGTAGGGTCATCTGCATTGATTCGAGTTCTAGAGCTGCCTTAGACATGAAATACCGTGGTTGAAGCCCCTAAAGGAGAATTTGGTGTGTTTCCACTGCATCGATTCGAGTTCTAGAGCAGTGTGCTCTGCTTTGTGTATCAGCCGTGTGGAGAACTGAATGGATGTCGCGCCCTTGTCTGAAACCATTAGAGCAATCTTTGAACACCCCTGCAGACACCTCGTTCAGAACCAAGCACAGATTAAAACCAGCGAACCTAAGAAAAATCTACAAAATTTGTTGCAAATTCTTTTGGGTCTGTTGAAAGCAAACCCACAGTCAGCATTTCATACCCTTACCGAACCCACAGTGCAAAATTTGTACCCTGTCCGAACCAATCACGGACCGAACCAGAATTTTGAACCTGGTCCGTTTCAAACCCGAACTAGGGGCCTAAAACCAGCGAACTAGTAACTTAGTTTATTTCTAATAGATATCTTATATTTCCATTTCTTATCTTCTTTTTTCCAATCTCATCCACTTGATGCCTCTACCCCATCATTTGCTCTCCCTTTTATATCTCCCATGGTGGGGAGAGTCACATCCCTTCATTGGTTATCCCAACAAGGGACAAATCCTTTCACCCTAGCGCTGCCCTTAAACTTTATTAATTAGTAATTATTTAATTTCTTGTGGAATTGCTGCATAGTCATTCTTTCCTTCATTGATTCCCATCGGGCCCTTTGAAGAGTCTCTGCTTTTATATTTCCTTGGTTGTCACTTTCCTAATATTTGGCCAGCGATTACCATTAATCCAAAACAGGCTGTGATTGTGGTTTATGATATATGGCGGGTGGGGGAGGGGCGCGGGTACATGTCAGAAAGTTTGTGTCATGCGGTTTGGCAATTTTTCTTGATGAAATGTCACATTAACAAGTATAAAAAATAAGAAGCTATTGTGGTGAAAGACAATCTTACAGCACTTTCCAGGCACTGCAAGGATGCTTGATATTTGAGGGGAAAAAGTTTCACTTCTGATTATGAAACAAAAACAGATAGCTTTAGTTCTTTTTATAGTTTGTTTTTCTTCACAGGGTGTGAGACATAACATCACAGTATCAACCATGTAATAAATAAAATAATGTATTCAACATTTACAGTGGGAGGAACCTGACATTCTGGTTTCTTTGCTATCCTGGAATCCTATAGACAACTATTTTGAATCATAGTTACCTAGGGATATAGTTACAGATAAAGGTGCAGTTACTGGTTTACTATTCTCAATACGTTTGTCTCTCAAGCTACACTGGTATAAATATTAAAATTATGCATTATGCATATGTGTGTGTGTGTGTGTGTGTGTGTGTGTGTGTGTGTATGTATAATTATAAATCTTTGGCGATAATTGATTGCTTTTGCTTCCCAAATGTTTAAAGGTATAAGAGGACTCCAACCTCTGGAAGCGATTCTAATTTTCATCTTAAAACAGTTGTAACAATTGAGACTTCATGTGCCAAAGTGTATTTGATGTATAACAATTAGCTTAGATATAATGAAAGAAGGCAAGATGCACTGTCTGAACTCAAATCTTCTAGGCCCAGAAAAATCTTCTAGCAAAAAACTATTAGGGGAGTACAAAACCATATTCAGATAGCAAAAAAGAAAACCAGTCACTTGAATTTAGCTCAAAGCAGAGTGCATTTTGCAGAGATGCCTGAAATGCAAGATCAAGAGTGAAAAACATTTGGATATACTTAAGTAAATCAAATCAAATAGTGTTTCGGAAACTTCTTCCCCGTAAGAGACGAGATACTAGTGTCCTGTGGATTTTAGTTAGAACTTAGAACGCCTCCAAATTTAAAAATATTGAAAGAAAAGAACTTCTCTATATGTTTCTTGTAAAGTGGGTACCTTCAGGGACATTCCAGAAGATGTAATGTAATATCAGTAACATTTGTGGACATTTTTTATTTGTGTTGAAAACCTAAGAGGATTTATCTGTAATTTTGTCAAACAAGTTGTAGAAACTATGAAATCACTGAAATAAACCACTGTTCTACTTGCTCAATCACAAATGATAGTTAATGAGGGAAGAATGCTGTGTTAGAAACTGAGAAACTTCATGAAAATTTGCAAAACAACACACAACACAGAATTTTTCCTGAAAAACCTCCCTTAGGGGAAAAAACCAGCTGGTATTGGTAAATGCCCAGCTATGTATTGATTATTATCAATAACACAAGCGCAATGAGGGGATATGACCTATTGTTGTTCCAGTTGCTTCAATGTCAAGCATACACAGTCTCATACAGTTGAATTCTCCTTGCTTTTACACATACAATACTCTAGAATTCCTCTGAGTGCTTGCACTAGAATTGTGATGGCATCTTATGGATGTTTGGGACCTTTACTGTGCACCAGAAGACCCCAATTTGGAATAGGAAGCACCAAAACTCAGTTTGTTTGAAATTCTGTGTTCTCTGTGTCGTGATGAAACTGTTGGTTGTCATCAGCTAGTGGTTTTGTTTCCACTGTGGTGGTTTCATAATCACCTCCTGTTGTAAAGCAGTGGTTTCGTCTTGTGGATAGAACCAAACTGGAATTTCCAGCTTCTGGATTTTGTTCGACTAATCAAGATATTTGTCTGGTTCAATCCATATGGATCATGACACCTAACATAATAGAAACTTTACATTGAGCAAGTGCATATTTATTCATTTGTTTGTTAGTTGGTCCACTGAATTCACCTAACAGCCTCATAAATCTTATTAACTGTAATGGTTGTCACTCATTACCCTTGCAACCCTACTTTGTTTTCTAAGCAACATCATCCCTAATATTGAAGTGTTAATATTCTGACACCCTCACCTAAAAAAAGTTTTAGTTTCAGATTTTGATCTCACTTAATGCAAAAGCTGAGAGGTTTCCACGAAGATTTTTCAGGAACTAAAAGATGATCACAGAATTTGATGATGAAGAGCATGTGCCCATTGAGGTATTTTGGCAACCAGTTGTGATGCATACTGGTGTTCTAGGAAGGTGATCTGCCTCCATTTTGTGCCTTAAGTTTTATCATGACATGAGCAAAAACTGTAAGATTGATTTCTTTATCCAACAGATCTGGAACTAACCACTAGTGCACCATCAGGCTGCCAGATAACCATTGGTGCACCATTAGGCTGCCAACATGATCTGACATTCTTAAAAGCCAAAGAGTTGTCTTCTCAATGAAAATGGCTTTGGCGTCAAACAAAATTCTAACTCAGTACTTTTTAATTGGACTCTATCAAATCTTAATGATGAATCTAGTTATTTGACAGTTAAAGCACAATAAAGGTTTTAGCTGTATCATTCTTAATTTTCAACTCAGCTAATTTGTCACTTTATGTTGATTTAGTTTTTATCTCACTGGGAATTATCTATAGATTTCTCTCCATTAAGCATAAATGCAGCTTCAATTTTCAGGTATGAATATAATAGCCCTTAAATTTTTTCTATGGATGCTACAGTTGATGTCTACAGTTTCAGAATCAAAAACTCAAAAATTAAATGAATATACCTCTAAGCCTGTTTTCAGCTGATTTTAGCACTGAATTTATGATGCTAGCCCTTGTTGTTTAAGGGTTGTTTTTGACCTAGCTTGATGAAAGTGTTTGTCTCTTAGTTTATGGCATCTTTGCTAGGTCATGACTGTGTTGTGTTGCATGGGAGCTGTTTGACAGTTTTTTAAGTTTTATCTCCATTTTCATCTCTTAGGAGAATAGTCTGCAAACAAGCTTATGGTCTGAGTATGCATGTAAGTATCTGTTGCAAAAAGTTGAAATATGTGCTTAAAGAAATATAAAATTGTCTATGGAAACGGCCATTGTCTTGAAAACATCCCTCTGTTATAACTAGCTGTAAATTGTGTGTGCCTGCTATATGATGGGGTCTTTCATGCTTTCTTGTGTCTGCAGGTGTGCTGGTCCCTGATGCATAAATCACAATTTAATTGTGCTCTTCTCCATTTTACTGGAGTATTGGTGCAATTTTTGCACTTTATGTTGCTGTTTTTTCACTTGGATTGATGTCTCATGGGGTTTGCTTTGTTGCTTTAGGTCATAATAGCAAAAATCTTTCTTGGGAATAACTCGGCAAAAAAAAGATAAAGATTTTTTCGAAAATTGGGATTTAATCGGGAATTCAAGAAACACAAAAAAAGAAGAAAAAACCTACTGTTTTTTCTATTTAAAGGCAATTTAATTGCATAAAGATAGATGGAATGAAGGAAATGAGAGTTTACTCCATGAATTTTTGAATATAGTTTTTTCATTAATTTTCAGATTGCTGATTACATTGCACAATGCATAGTACATTACTACATAGTAACATACTACAAGTACATAATTAGACTTCGAATTTGAAACTTGAAAAAGTATTCCAATCTAACCTACAAAGTACAAAGTACCAGAAAATGGAGTGAGCCGATTACTTGCTTCTGTAAAATATGCTACACTAGAGTGCTACAGGTCTTAATGATAAAGCTCTAGGGGTATAGCCTGTCCTAATACAATCAATCTCCTCAGGATCAATCTTGGCTTGCCCAAGATACTAAGATCTTTGCTGTCAAAAAGTGGCTCCTCCTTATCATTTGTGATCCATTCGGAATCTGGATCGATCTTGTTAAATTCAATTGGCTGATCTTCTTTGATGTTAGTTGATATTGTGAAAAGGTTTAAATCTGAGTCCTCACCATAATACTTGTCAATGTTGTCACTGATCTTACCATCATCAAGAGTCTTTTTCCCCTCTTCCAAATCCAAGTCTTTAAGGATTCTCCACACCCCACAATTACAGTTAAACCCAGTCATCCAAATCCTTGCCCTTTCTTCAATTGCCCCTTGCCCAGCATGTAAGCAATCACATACCATAGGCAATTTGCTGATGTGATCCCAAACCTGTTCAATGCTGCACATCATACTCATTGAGATCAAGGCTCTTGTCCATGTTGTCAATGATGATTGGACTGGTAGGGGGATGTAGAAATGCTTAAAGGCTGTCTTGAAATTTGGCATGGATGGTTTAGTTGTTGAAATTTACGAAGGTCATAAGTAGTGTTTTCTTCATATATATAATATAGATAAAAAAATGAATTCAATTCACATCATAGTTTCATATAATAATAAATTATCTGTATGAATATTTTACAAATTTCATTTGCAGAAAATATGGGCGCAAAACAATTTTTTTATTTTCTTTTCTTTCTAAACCAAAGTGGGGGTCTGGGGGTGGCAGCTCCCATTAGAGTCGAGTGGTAGCATCTCTTGTGGGAGTTTGTGGGTAGATGCATCTACAAATGTTTGCAATCTACTCAATGCGCCCAAAAGACAAAAGCTCAAGTGAAAACAATGAATAAAAAGATGTTCTTTGATAGTTTGTAGATTGTTTTTTTACAACAGTTAAGTTTTACCCTCAAACTCAATGAGTTTTGTCAATTCCTAACATTGAGGGCATTGAGTAACTAGAGTCCATACCTAAAGGTAGGCTTGTTGATGAGGAGGATAGCACATCCACCAAGCCTGAAGAGGCAATTGGTGATCATCATGGAATGTTAGGTCCATACATACCAGATCTGTGAAACACTAGAATTGAACACCACTGCAAATGAATTTTTGTGTACTCTCAACACTTCCTTTGCTAGATCAATTGCTATCAAATTGGCATTGCAAGCCATGTTCACCAAATTATACACCTTTATGTCCTTCCTCATCTTATAGCAATTTATTTATTATTGTCCTTACCACCAATGTTAGGGATGAAGAAAAACATGAAAACACCCCATTAGAGTTGAGGGATATTGTGTCTTGTGGGGGTCTGTGGGTAGATGCATCTACAAATGTTTGCAATCTACTTGAGACATTCAAAGGACAAAAGCTCGAGTGAAAACAATGAACAAAAATATGTTATTTGATAGTTTATAGATTGTTTTTTAAAAAGGTGGTCAATTTTTCACCTCAAACTCAACAAGTTTTGTCAATTCCTAATATTGAGGGCATTGGTGTTAGGGACAAAGAAATACATGTAAAAAACCTAGAAAATCCATATGTAACCGAAAAATTGTGGGTTTTCAAAAAAACTTGAAAAAATTGCAAATCAGTGATAATCAGTTTTTTGGCAATTTAATCAGGATTAAATCATATAAACTTGGCAAAGATGATTTTTCAATTAAAAAATATGAAGTGAAAAAAAAAAGAGGACATAGTTCGAGTGGTGATATAATTCTCTTCTCGTTTAATGATATATACTTGAATATTTTACAAGTATCTGGCTTCCAATGTTTGAGACAAATTCAAAAAACATCGCCTTGACTAGATGTGCTCAAAACTTTTCTTTTTTTCATGGTTTGAATTGTGTGGTGGCTTGATAGCATTGTGGAAAACTCAACAAGATACATAGATTCTAAAGGAAACATACTAATAAACTAACTCTATTAATTGCATTGAAATGATAAAACATTGTTCATCTATTAGGCAGTTGGTCCACCTTGTCATGGACTAACACGTAACTCTCATTTTCTCTAATGGTGGTTACTCAATACTAATGGTTCCTTTATTACATTATGGTTAATAATTAATATGATTCCTAACATTGGGTTGCAAATGCTTAAAGAATAGAGGTGTGTTTCTTTTGTTTGATTGAGGTGAACTACATTTATATACAGATGGGAAAGAGAAGGGGACAACAAAAGAGGAAAGAGAAGGGGATGATAAAAGAAGTTGGAGAAAACAAATAAATATTATCATCACCACAAGAGTAGATTCTAATACCTACATGAACAAGTCTAACAAGGCTGTAGATGCATACCAAATTACATACTTGATCTGTTCAAGCAAATGCCTTGCCCCTGCCTTTCCTTTGCAATAATTTGATCTTTTTTGCAAAGAAAGCTGATTTTGGCTCTCTTTCTTGCACTTCTTTTCTAGTTGGGAAAGTTCATGCTTCAACAATGTTTATGATCTAAAATGACACTCAATTGAGGGTCAAATATACCAATTGAGGGAAACAATGTTAAATATGCCAATTGAGGTGACAATGTCGAACATGCTAGTTTTGGGCAACAATGTTAGATGCCCATGTGCACAACTCAAATGTGTGAGCCTTCTTCAAATTGTAGGGAAAAGGGATAGGAGGCAAAGAGTTGCAGAGAATTAAAAATAAAGGTAGGCAATGTGCCAAAATAATATGTCAATTGGATCTCCTCCACAACATTCAACCATCTATTTATTCCTAAGTGTAATGACTAATGATAGAGTTGGTTCAAGCCACTTTCACTTGAGGACCATAAGTAGGCAGCCATTACAAAAGAAATGATAGAGTTCACTATTTGAGGCAAGTTGTTAAGCAATGAAAGCAAAGGTTGTATACTAACTAATAACTCCTATTAAAATAATATAGTAACATTTAGTTATAATGGTCAATCAAGTTGTTAGTATAGTCATTAGAATCTTTCCTTATTCTCTTCAATTGTCTTATGATTTTCTTATTTGTCGATCTTATCCTTATCGGATAAATCGCTTTTCTTAGTTGTCGATCTTACCCTTTTTGAATAAATCGTTTGTAACTCTATTTAAGGAGACTTTCACTCCTTTGTTAATATCAAAGATCTTGATAATCAATTCTCCATGTTTTCAATTATTATATGGTATCAGAGCTTAGGTTTTTTTTCTTAAAGTTTTGATGAATTTTTTATAAATTCTTGGGCAGTTTTTTTGACTTTTTTTTTTTTCTAAAAAAAATTGTGGGATTATTACCTGAAATTCGCAAGGGTTTTTTAGAAGATTTTTTTGGTGAATTTTTTAACAAAAATTTGTGAGATTTTTTTACTTGAAAATTTCATGAGATTTTTTTCAGAAGTTTTTGAATGGCTTTTTATAAAATTGTGGGATTTTTCTACTTTCTTGGACGTGCGATGGGATTTTTGTACCTGGAAGACAGTTTTTTAGGCGATTTTTTTCAAAATTGTGGCAATTTTTTGCCTCTTTCAGCTCTGGCTAGGGTTTTAGCCGAGTTTACAGACTTTTTTGGCATTTTCTTACAAAAATCGTGGGTATAGCAGGAACAAGGGGTTTTCAGCATTTTCCAGAAATTTATTGCAAGTTTTTTGACAATTTTTTAACAAAAATCGTGGGTATAGCAGGAACAAGGGGTTTTCAGCATTTTCCAGAAATTTATTGCAAGTTTTTTGACAATTTTTTAATAAAAATCGTGGGTACAGCAAGAACAAGGGGTTTTCAGCATTTTCCAGAATTTTATTGCAAGTTTTTTGATGATTTTTTAACAAAAAAATCGTGGGTGTTGTTCGCTGTTAGGGTTTTGAAAAAATTTCCTAAATTTTTTTGTGGTTTTGTGGGTCTTTAGCAAAACCCAGGGTTTTGACCAATTTTTTCTAGAAAAGTGTGTTTTTTTGCAAATTTTTCAGTAATTTTTATTGCAGACTTTTTTCGATTATTTGATAAAATTAAGGATTGTACTTGGTTGTTGGGGTTTTGGTAATTTTCTTTCCTAATTTGTTTTCCAAAGTCTTCTTGGGTTTCTTGTTTTTTGAGTTTGTAGAGTATGGGAGGGATAGATTCATTGACCAACATCATGTTGGAAGGCAACCAAAAAGTTCACCAACAAAAAGTACAATACTTGGAAACGAAGGATGCTCACTATTTTTTAGTGGTGCCTTGATCAGATTGTTCTTGGTGCTAATACCCGACCAGTAATTGCGGGTAAAGATCAAGACAAGTACGATGAGCGTAATTGTGAAGTAGTTATGCGCATTAAGTATTCTATCATGAATTTGTAGATTTGGAAACACCTGCGAGATCTACATGAGACGTCAAATAAAGGCAAGGCATTCTTCCTAAAGAACATGTTCTCAATAATGATGGATGAGAGGGTGTCTTTGCAGGATCATGTAATGAAAATCAGAGACATACGTGATCGGTTAGTTGCTATTGGTCGCAAGATGGAAGAAGACATGGTAGTTATCATGTTGAAAAGCTTACCACGGTCTTACAAGTATTTCATAGAAACTCTCAACATCATGTCTATCAATGTTGATTTGAAGTTTGATGACATATGCAACAAACTCTTGCAGCAGGATAGGTGGAAACAACAGTTTGGTAGCAGCAGTGACTCACCGAGTATAGAATAGGCTTTTGCAGCCAAGGACAAAGGCAAGTGGCCTCAGAAGAAAGGTCAAGGACAGAATGAAGACAATTCCAAGTATTTGTAGTCTATCACATGTCATTATTGTGGTAAACTTGGTCAAATGAAGAGTTTCTGCTGAAAGAGGTTGGCTGATCAACAATCCAACCAGGGAGGGTCTTCACTAGAGGCTCATGTTGCAAAACATTCTGAGCAGGAGTCAACCTTATATGCTTTTTGACCAGCAGATCATTTCAGTTTTTGGGTTTGGCTTAGTATAGTTAATAAATTGACCATTAAGAGAGGGTATTAAAATAATATTGTAATATTTAGTTATAATGGTCAATTAAGTCGTTAGTATGGTCTTCAGAATTTTTCCTTATTCTCTTTAGTTGTCTTATGCTTTTCTTAGTTGTCGATCTTATCCTTATCAGATAAATCACTTTTCTTAGTTGTCGATCTTATCCTTATCGAATAAATCACTTTTCTTAGTTGTCGATCTTATCCTTATTGGATAAATCGCTCTTTTTAGTTGTCGATCTTATCCTTATCGGATAAATCACTTTTCTTAGTTGTCGATCTTATCCTTATTGGATAAATCATTTGTAACTCTATTTAAGGAGACTTTTGCTCCTTTGTTTAATATCAAAGATCTTGATAATCAATTCTCTATGTTCTTAATTATTTTAGATCCAAATATCCTTTACAAAGAGGGAACTATTTATGGATTGTGGAAAGGGGAAACACAATCTTAACCATTGAACCAAAAGGGGAATTTGATGAATAAAATAAAAAAGCATGCTAACTAAAATGGGCCTCTTGTCTATTTGGGCAAAGCTTGTTTAGATTTTAGTTTTTTTCATGAAGGGGAGCATATGGAGATCATGACAACTTATACCAACTTGTGGGTTCAATTCAGTGAACCATACTTTTTTGGAATCTTGCTTTCATAGATGCTTCTATGTGATTGCCTCACCTTCTATCTTAATAGTGCCATTGATTTTCGATGCTTTTCTAAGATATTCCATTGAAGATGTGTCTTGTTAATTCAGTCATCAAACCAATAATTTTTCTTGGGTTAGAGGTGTAGGGCGCTAGTTTGGGATTCAATGATTAGGCATGGATCAAGAGGATATGGACTACCATAACTTGAGTTTATGATTTGTTGCAGATGGACAATTCCTTAGTACATTGCCCAAGCCAAATTTGCTGCTCAACCCGTTTTCCTTGAGAGCACTTCAAACTTACTTTTATGTTCACAAATTCAATTCCTAATGTGATGCGTCCTTTGGTCATGAGATACTCATATTTGACACTTTGTGTTTTACAGAGGATTGCCTCCTTGGCCCCTGCTAGACATCAACACAATTGTTATGTTTAGACTTATTTGCTCCTTTAATTCTTGAAGATCTCCATTAATCAGATCCCTCCATTCTGATACTGCTTGAATGCCCCTCCATGTCTTATTTCAAAAAGGTGATCACTACAGCTATTAGAAAGAATATATATTGACAATTCATTGAGGTTAGATGAACCTTTTCTATGCAACCTCACCACCCAATCATGGCCTTCTATGCCAGACATTTATTATAGAATTTGGATGATACCATCATTCAAACTTCAGATTGATCATCTCCAATATGATTTGTCACATAGGTGGACGCTGCAGCTTGGGTAGTTGAGAGTTTTCTCCCTCTAGTTTTGAGTTAAGATGGATCACCATATTCTACAAATGAGGGGGATACATTGTCTCTATTATCTTAGGCAGGTGGAGATTGAGGAGTACTTTAGTTTTAGTGTCCAGTCTATTTTGAAATGTGGAGGAGGTATCAATGCTTTTATAGAGACTTCCATATGAACCTTCTTTAGCTACCCTTGTTGAGGTGTTAGTCCATCTTCTTGCAAGAGTTTATCATTTTCTGGCATAGAGCCTTTAGATGGGATCACTAGAGCTACTATATTGATTATCTCTTATCAGTTCATCATCACAATAGTTAGGGATGCTAAGTTTCTTTTGGATGCTACTTAATTCACACAAAGCTATTGTTCATCTGTACCCTCATTCTAGATCTCATGGATCTGCCTTGTTTTGGACCAAAGACAAAGGAAAAGGGAGAGCAAGAGGAAGGAGAGGAAGAAGGAAGAGGATTTGTGAGTCAGTCAAATTACATTTCTCCTGATATGGAGGATCGTCTCTCTTTAGAGTTGGTGGTCAATCTTGATCAAATAGCATCAAAGCAGGTCTGGTTTCCCCTTTTATAACATTGCAATGCTACTTGCTAATGCACGACCTTACAGAGCCCAATCTGCTCCACTATCATCTTTTTTTGCTCCCATGTGAATTTAGTGAGGTGAGAGAAAGGAGCTTATTGTTTTTCACTGCATTTAATGAAGCTGAGCTGGCTGCTAGTTGGTTCAGTCATCCAAGTCTTGCTTTCTAAATGGTGCAATGTTGCCAAGTAAGCCTAGAATGAATATAATAGGTCTGCAGGACTCAACAGCACATTGACTAGAGAAATATCAAGAGGTAGTAAAATGTGAGCTTCTACCTTCTAGAAGAAAAAAGATACTGAAAACTGATCACTAGAAGCACAACAGCACAATGTTTTAAGGAAAAGCCCTTAAACATTTCAGAAAAGGCAAATATTATGTGATATAAACATTACAAATTACCATGTGTAAGGAAGATCTTCAGATAAGATAATGCTGATGGAGTCCATGGCTTGAATTGAAGGCTGTCCCAAACCTATAATACAGTTTAGAGAAGATTTAAGGATTGACATCCTCATCAACAGCCATGAAAGAGCCAACACAAGGTCTGATAATGTCCATAGGAGAATGACATGGATTAGGTGGGCTTGGCTGGACAATTGCGGAGAAGGGGGATAGGGGCACAATAACGTCTCCAAGAAACTCTCTTAAAATTCATAGTTGACAATCTTCTGGAAGTAGACAACAGCATTTGATGGGGATGTGTACTAAGGGGTTCAAGTGTAATGTCCTCAATTAGGAATCCCATAAATTTATGTAATTTTGTGTTTTCTGATTATGTAGAAAACTGAAAATAAATAATTGAAATCAAACTAAACCCTACTCTAATGCAGATCTGTAAATGTAATATTAGAAAATTAATTTAGAAACCCTAGTAATCATGTTCTATGTCAGAATAGATCATTAAATGACAATAATACTGAATGAACATCAATTATGAAACCCTAGAAATCCCAAATCAATGGATAATATCAGATTTGTTTGTTAGCAGCATTTAATATGAATAATCAGCATTTATGACAGTGAAATAACGGTTTGAAATAGGTCACTAATTTGGCAATCCATAACAATGCAATTAATGACAATTTAGCAATTCATTCCAAGGTGAATTATGACAAGAAACAGCAGTAAATTATGGCAAGGAACAGCAGCAATGAATTAATATTTAATCAACAAATAACTTCCAGTTACAGGTTGCCCTACAAGCTGTGCGGCAAGCTAAAATGTTGCCAAAATTGTTGTCAAAATGTTACCAAGTTGCTATATGGTATTGCAATGAGAGGTACAAGGCTGGTAACAGCCAAAAGATCATAAACAAAATGCTGTTACATGTTGATAAGAGCTGGAAGTAGCCACAACAAACTAGGCGCAGTAGTACAGCTGCTTGGAAATGGTACAGGCACAGCAGTAGCTAGGAGGCTGTATGGTGGCAGTTATGGCTGCCTATATGGCTGTAAAATGTTGTCAATCTTTGAAACTTTCTGATTTGCCAATGAAGGACAATTTACTTGCCAAAATGAGCCAAAACAATTGCAAAATAAGCACCAATGTGACACTTGAGTAGAATCACCATAAATGGATATGAGGGTTTTTGTTCAAAAATCGAAATTGAATGCAAAAGGGTTTTCATTCTTGAGTGTTCAAATTTGAAAATTGAATTCAATAATGACAAGAATGGATATCTCAATTTGGGCAATTGCCTTTCCTATATAGGCACCTCCACTTTGGGCCTCTTATTATTTCATTTTTCTCCTTTGAGTGAAATTTAAAAAAAAAAAATTAAATAAATAAATAAATACATAGGACTCATTGTAGTCATAAGATTTGCTGAATTTAATTGAAAATTTTGAAATCTAGAGAATCTTAAAAAACCCAAAAGTTCTCCATGAAATATGCATGTATGAAGTTTCGAAGGGAAATTCGTTTAAAATTTTTAAAAAGACAGTTTTAAATCAGGATTTAGCATTATTTTGGAATAAAAAATGCCTCAGTCTGCAAAACTATTTACAGGAGGAATGGTTCTTTGTGCCATGGTGATTCTTGAAAAGTTGAAACAAAAAACTAGAGTTGATAGGGGCCCTGCATCTTCTTTTTGATGTACAGATGCTATCACGCCCTCAGCGAATTGGGTTCAGATCTGAAGTGAAGGGCTCCCTCTTCTAAGGCTCTCCTAGAGACATCAACCAATTGGGACATGTCGGGATTCTGCTTCCAGAATGAATTGATGCCATATTTACCCCCCACTTTATTTATATTTTATTATTATATATTAACTTCATTAATATTTATAAATTATAATTTTGATAATACATTAGATTTTTTTGTTTGTATTTGAATATTAGTATTCAAGTTTATTTATATTTATTTAGTTTAATATTTTAGGTTTAGTATATTATATTCAATTTTGATATTTTTAATTTTAATATAATATATTTAAGCTTAAATATTTATAATATAATTATATTTAAATTTTAATATTTTAATATTAGATTTGTATTATTCTTTAATCATGAATTTTTTCTTGATTTTTGTAAGTGACGAATATGTTTCTAATTTTATTTTTACCAAACTTAAACACAAACACGAACCTTGTGACATAGGACCTCATTGTGTCTTATTTAGACAACCTTCAATAATAACACTTAAGTTGCCCTTTTAAACAATGATTGGGCCCAATTTATAATGCTATTATGAATTTATTTCCCTTACAATGTCCTTTAGCTTACATGAAATAGAAATAGAAATTTTAGTTGCATTTATTTGGGAATTTTTTTTCCATCCTCATAACTGCACCCCCATGCCCTTGTGTCTTCTTTCCCTGGAAGCTTGGGGAACACTAGTAGATAGGAAGTTGGTAATATGTGTTTGTTTGGAGCTCCTAGAATGTGGTTAAAGAGGATTTACTAACCCTCTATACCAAAGAAGAGTGGATTTCCTTGTACTAGTAAAGAAGAATAGAGGATAAAGATTTTAAATTTTTTTAGTCAGACGTAATATCATTATTTGGATTCCACTTTGGAATGTTTTTATTCTGTCTCCTTTAGGACCTCTCTTCAAGGAAATTATGAGATCAATAAAATAGAGGTTTCCTAGTATCTGCTAGTTAAGGGCAGCATGATCTCAACTAAAGTACCATCATTTATGTAGGTAGCTCCATCATCTAAAGGACACTTAAGCCAAGCACCTTTTATTAGGATGACAAGAAAAGGTATGGAGGGACTCTTTGAAACCTTCATAAAGCAATAAGATCTCATTGAATTACTTGGTAGATGAGAAACATGAAAATAACTTGCTCCGGCTGCTCCACATCTTAGGGAATGCAAAGGCGAGAAATTTGGAGAATATAGGGGTTATCCAACTTTGTATAAAAAAATTCAGATACTTCAATTTACTGTCATTTAATAAAGTTATAAATGAGTTGGATGATGTCATGTATGATGTCACTATTCCTTGGTTTTGTTTGGACATTTCATGTCTTCTTCTGCTGTAGAGTGTCCACCGTTGACTTAAACATGCAATTGATGGCTTCTCTGTGAAGGTATAGGTCTATCTTGAACTGTAACAGTCCCAACTTATAAATCTGAATCATTGGCTTTATCCCTGTTAAACACTGTCTTTAACTCCCTTTGTGTGCACTAGCATGAATGCACATGTGCATGGTCTGGCCCGACCTTTGTTTGAGTTTTGTGATGGTGTTGGTTTCCAGGCTTGCTCTCCAGATCCAGTATTGGTCTTCATAATTTTAGTTCTTTATGGAGGGGTCCTTCCCTCACAAGGCTTCTCCGTTTGGATCATATTCTTTAGGTTTTAAAACTACTTTAGATTTACCACCTTGACTCATAGTTGTATATTTACATACTTACCATTTTAGTATCGCATATTTACCAGATCCCAGGGATTATTCTACCCTAGTACTTTTCTATTGTAACTGCATGCAGTTAGAGAGCCCCTTTGATCTATATTGATCATTTGTGGGTATTAATATAATTTCATTTCATTTCCTGTAGAAAATTTTGAAGCTTCTTGTGAATGTTTGTGTACACATGCATGTCTGTATTTCTGTAGTGAAAAGGTTGAGATTCACTGGCAAGTTGCTGCATTTGTTTATTGTATAGTCTCATAGTGGTTTGATATAAGTATAAGTATATTTATAAGTATACTTATAAATATAAGCATTCTTTCTCTTCTGGCTTATGGCATAAGTATAAGCATTATAAGTTTTAGTATTGTGCTTTTATAATGGACAGATGTTGATTGTGTTTTTTAATGTTTTGCTGGGGATTTTCTTTCTACTTGTGCTAAATGCACCACTTTGCAGTCAACAGATATGTTTGCTTTATAAATAACCCATATGGTTGCTGGATCTAAGCATCTGTGTTGTTACAATCTGTATTACCAGAAAGTTGTTTGCTGTGACCTGATATTTACATTTATTATGCTTTCTGAATGGTGGAACCCTAGAACAACTCCATGTTGTGTTTACCATATTTTTGACTTACAAGATAGAGATTGATTGACACACAACATTAAACACTATCTAAAATGAACCTAAAATAAACTAGCAATAAGCAAGCTAAGTGTCTTAGTGTACAAAAATAGAGGTGAGCAACTTGTAAAGTTTCTCATTTAATATCTCTTGATGTAATCCTCATACCAACTGTTTTCTAATGAATTTCACAAAATTTCGAAATACACTCAGTATTCATTGAGGCTGTATCTGGGAGGATCCTAGTTATGATCTAATAATGATTCCTGAATTCAAGAGCGATTAAAATAGCAAACAACTCAAAGTCATACAATTCCAAAGATATACTGATTACTGTTGAGGCCTATGTACTACATATTGATCTTTACAATGCTTAAGAGTTTAATTGATGAATCATGAGTTATGATATATCAAGTTAATTCTTGTCTGATCTCCTTGAATATTATTTCTTTCTTTAATTGATCATATAATAATTCATGTTAGGCTATATGGACCGATGACAAATTCTTTGTTATATCTTGAGTAGCAGAAAAGTCCAATAAGAAATTTTTAAAATGATAATGTACATATGTTCTCAAAGTTGTTGCCTAGTGGTGAGAAGCAATCATTATCACGAGCTCATCAACAGTTAAAATCTCTTTTTAAGATATTTAAAGTTTTGCAAGATTAGGTTATTCTTAGTCTCATGAAAATCCTTCTGATAGCTTCTACTTTATGTTCAATAGAAAGTTTTAGGTATCCTTGTCATGAAATTACATTGATTTTTCAAACATGTGCAGCATCAAATAATTCTGAGCAAACAAGCAATCAGGATCTTGTAGTCCAACTTTTGAAGAAACTGGCTAATTCAGCTGATATACATGATGGGACAAATGCAGCAGCTGCAAAACAACCCACATTAAATCAGTGTGGCAACCTTCTCACTTGCAATACTGCCTCAGAAAATGGAAACCCTTATGATTCAGTCAAACCTCAAAATGTATGCAGTAGCATGTTGAATAGGTTGACTATTACATCATCATCCAGATTGGGAGTTGTTGACCCTCATCCTACCGTATTCCAGCTTGACAAAATTTCTACTGTTCCTGGCAGTGAACAGCCATTTGTTTCAACCCATGTGCCATACAATCCGTTTCTTCAACAAAACTCTACACATATAACCACCAAATCAGCTGTGCCTCAATATTCTAATACCTCCCTGGAGATACGAAACGGTCTTCAGCAGCAACTTGAGTGCACAGGATCTGTGCCACAGCATGCATGGTTACAATCAAATGAACAAAGGGGTCCTGATGTTTCAAATGCTTTTGATTTGAATAGTGTAGATACTACATCTGAAGAATCGTTACCTGCATTAAATGGGCCTTCAACATTGATGCTTCTAGGAGGAATTGATTCTAGGAGCAATCGGAGTGCTCCTATTTATCATTCAGGGGCTGTATCAGACATTCATCCAACAAGTCAACATCAAATAAGTGACAATGCAGAATCTGGCTCTGACCAATCACCATCTAGTTCCCAAGTAGATGGGCAGGTACAATATCCTATAAACTCAGGATGTCTATTTTAGATGTTTTCTGTCTCTTGTATCAAGGTATATGCTCTTCATTTTTAATGAGCAAAGATAATGCATTGTTAACAGTATAAGTTATGTTTTAGCACCTATATTTTACAAGATTTTCCTAGTCATGTGTGTCATTAATTTCAGCAAACGAATCTTTGTCATTTTCTTCTTCTCTCCAGTCTTGAGGCTGTGCGTTCTCCTTGCCTTGACTTGCTTCTACCTGCATATTCCTGTTACATTGTTATCTGTCCATATTAATCTGAAGTATATTTATCCTCAATTGGCTGGTGGGGTAGAACATTTTCTATTACAGGAGAAAGATTCTTTAAGAATTTGCGACAAAATATTTTATATGAAACCTATCTCATTTTCCTCTTTCCTTATAAATTTTTTGGTAAGGTTTATTCAAGGTACTGACTGGGTTGCTTGAGATTACACCTTTTCAGAAGTCCCAATTTCATTCAGTTTTGCTTAGCTTGAATGGTCTCTTTTTTCCATTTCATGTTAATGTAACAAATAACTTATACCTAAGCAATGATTCATTGTCAATATCTTTACAGAAAGCAACATTAAAAGTCTATTAGTGGTGGCTATTAGCAATACTTATCTAGGGCCTCAAGGGCGACATAGGCAAAAACACAGTAAACAGATTCAATGTGTTATGTGTGGAAATGAATGTACAATTAGTAGAATGCAACAACAACAATACTCAAGAGTCGTAAACCAAAGATAATTCAAGAACACTAAAACAACAAGTTAGATAAATTATGCAAGGCATAGTTAGCTGACTCGGCGAGTTGCTGAGTACTCGTCAAAAAAAATTTACAGTGAGTTTTTCTTGAGTTAACTTGTAGAGTTTTTTAAATTATGCAAGGCATAGTTAGCTGACTCGGCGAGTTGCTGAGTACTTGTCAAAAAAAATTTACAGTGAGTTTTTCTTGAGTTAACTTGTAGAGTTTTTTGGCTTGTTTTTGATGATTTTCAGCAAATACTCGCTGAGTCAGTGAGTAGTAATCACCAGGTACTTGGCAAGTTTGAGCCCATGACTCATGCCTCATTTGAAAACGTGGATTAAAACACTCAATTTTTATTTTTTTTTGCTTTATAAGCATATTTTGCATAAAATCTATGTTTTTTTCAAATCTTTGAGTGTTTTTTAAGTTGAGTTTTTGGTGAGTTGGAAATTATTGGTTTGCCGAGTTTGAATTGAGTCCAAGTTTGCAAACTATGATGCAAGGTTTGTATAATGATTCAAGAGATCCAATGTATTGACCAAAAAAGACTCTTTTATCTGATGTGTATCCTAAAATGTTATGTGACAGTTAAAAATAGAAGAAGATGACGAGACATTTGGAAGTTACTGGTTCA
The DNA here is from genome assembly GCA_007258455.2 of Sequoia sempervirens. Lineage (NCBI taxonomy): Eukaryota > Viridiplantae > Streptophyta > Pinopsida > Cupressales > Cupressaceae > Sequoia > Sequoia sempervirens. Next base: position 568,244,110 of record VDFB02000015.1, on the reverse strand, counting down.
TATTCTTCATTTTATCGGTTTTTTCAAGTACTCCTGTTTAAATTTGTTATTAGGGTTGACACTGTCAGATTTATGTGGTACCAAATATGATGAATTTAAGCTTCCCAGTTTGATCACATATGCTCAGGATGATGTTGAAGCTGATGGTGAAATTAGTTGACATGATGTACTGCGAGGTGATGAAATTCCCAATCCTCTTAGATGAGCTATCCTTTCTTGAGAAACAATGGTATCATTGTGGTGAGATGAGAGTAGATATAAAAAGTGTTATTCAAATTGAGCTTCGGCCGTTTCCCATGTAAAGGAACTTGTCCAATATTGACATTTTTCCTTGTAGATAGGAATTTACAGATTCCTTGTGCCTTTTTAACCTTGGTGTCAATGACTTGATCCACTTTTGTTGCCATACTGTAGTTAGGATAGTTCTTTTGCTGCATCTAGTGTGTCCAACAAAGGTGGAAAATAATGATGCAAGAGTTTTGCTTTGAAAACTGGATTAAGGCTTAGATAAGTTGGAAGATTTAGCTTAAAGGCATCATCTCCAACCTTCTTAGTATTTGTGTAGGGGATCATATCAAAAGGAAAAATCCTGCAGTAAGGTGTTGCGAGTCATTCCATATACAAGGGAAGGTTATTTTCTATCATCAAAATTGATTTGGTGTGGTGCAAAATGCTAACCATGGCTCTGCTTGTACTCAGCATTGGTCCTTTGTAGAATGGTAGGCAATTATTGCTGAATGTGCTAGAGGTGCTCAATGATCTTGGCTGCTTTATCAACTTCATTTTGGGCTAAATGAGTTTTTGGATGATGGCTTATTATAAGCTAATAGTTTGATATCCAAATAAAACTCAAAGGGTTGTGCTCAATCAGTTGCAAAGAGGCCTGCTGTAACTATGCTTATTGAAAGTCATACTTTCATCCCAAATGCAATGCTTTTTGGAATTTGATATTCTGAGAAGATGCATGATCATCCTATTCAGCACTTTTGTCTGTCCATCAGTCGCATGTCCATAATTGGCCAAAGTGCTTTCCAAAAATTGCTAAGGGATCCTATATCTTTATCAGATTTGACGATGATTAACAATCCACAATCAATTGATTATTTTTGATAGAATATTTGAGTTGTTTTGCAAGCTAAGATAGTATTTCTACATGATGCAAGAATTGCTGTCTTTGAGAATCTATCTACTAGTACACACACAATCAGTGACATGTAAGATGATTCTCAAATTTTGTTCAGTACAAGCAAAGGACTACATATTCCTTTTTCTTGGTGTGCTTGACTATAGCACATGCAGTACAAGATTAATGTATTTTGCAACATCTGACCTGAGAACTGGTCAAAGCAAGTACTTAGATATCATGAGGGTCTTTTCAACTCTAAAATGATTTGCAACCTTCTAAAGTGATGCATTCATACCAACTTTTGACAACTGGCTTTGTGCAGTGCATATGTGTCTCAAAACAATATGAGAGTTCATCCTACTAGTAGTAATATGGAATTGATTTACCATTATGCAATGCTTGATAGATTTATCACAAAGTTTGAACCTGATTGGTACAGTTTTTGCTCAGTGTGAATCCTATGCCCATATAGATCATACCGCACGGGGGTGGACTGAAATCAACTGCTATGGGATTGGCACATACCTTCTTACATTGGATGTTCAAGTGAAATTGTTAGAGATATGAAGACCATTTTTGATGCTGCTATTTGCTCTGTGTTTCCAAGAACTGGAAAGATTTGTGATCTGTAGAGATGATAGTTTCCTTTCCCAATATGTAATGCATCTAGTGTTTACATGCATGGACAATGGTATAAAGCTCTTGGTCATATATGGGATACTTTCTTTCTGTGGTAGTGATTCTCTCTGTGGTGAGCATTGACTGACCAAATTGAGTGAGGAAGTACTTTAAGTACATATTCGGATGCATCATTCTTAATCTCAAATGGTTATTGAAGGTCTGGTAATATGAGTGCTGATGCAAAACAAATTTTCACTTGAATTCCTCAAATGTATTCTGTTGTGTGGCTGACCAACTAAAAGTTGACTTTGTCCCACTCTTGATGACTTGGTTCAAGGGCCAAGCGGTGTGAGAAATTGGGTGCAAAACTCCTAAAGAAATTTTCTAATTCCAAGAAACTGCAAAGTTCGATTGGGTTTTTGGTGTAAGTGATTCCTGAATGACATGTATTTTGGATGTATCCACATGTACTCCATGTATGTGAACAATATAATTGAGATATTGTCTCTCCTTTGTAGAAATATTTTTTTCTTTTCAGATTTGCATAGAATTTGTGTTGCTGCAAAATGCTGTTCACTTTTTGAATGCGTAGAAGATGGTGCATGTTTTGTTTAAGATAATCAAGATAGACAATAAAAAATGCAGATAAAGGATATCATTGATTATCTGAATGGATGTTGCTTAAAGCACTTATTTATAGTTACAACCATAGTTCGCTCAACTCAAAGAGTCCTTGGCAAGCCCAAAAATTTTGACTCTGCAAAAACTTGGCAACTTATAAAATAATAAAATTTCTTAAATAAACACATTTTTTTTTGCAAAATTCAATTACAAAATGTATCACATGGGTCTAAAAAACCATGAGGAAGCATTTTCTATTAAATATGATTCTTGAATACATATGGATTACAAAATCTCATCATAATGCGAAGCCAGATAGTGGATACAATAGCTAGCCGCTAATTAATAACTATTATGAATTTATGATGATCGTCTTTGAAAATTGTCGTCATAAATTTCATATCTAGGCAAGTAAAAAATTACAAGTTTTTACAATTTCCTCTTCCCCAACCTAGTGAAAAATTGGGGGGTAGAGGGTATGGTCTTCGCATTCGATTGTGGCTCCCTGCATGGTGTGGAAGATTGGGCTTGTGGCTCTACCCTGCTAGTAGATTGCAATGACTCCACCATAAGGAAGAAAGTAACAATAGAGTAACATATTGGAATTGTGACAAATAAAATTTTGGACTTCTTTGCAATGTGGTTTTGGTCACCCACCTCAACAACAGGGGGTGCATGGTTTTATGGCAAAAAAATGAAATTAAAAATTGACATCTCCAAAGAGAAAATCTAGGTGAATGCATGGTTTTATAGAAAAAAAAATGTATGAAAAAAATGTTTTAACCCACAGTTTACCCGCATTTTGTTGTACCCAAAATATTTTTTTTGGCATTTTGCTTAAATTGAGCTAAATCATGTAAAAATGCCTTCAAAAGTCTGTTTTAGGTTAAACCAAACATAAGGTTTTTGTGGGTTTGTGTCAAGGAAGATGCTTGCAAATTTATGAAAATTTGAAAATTAGGGTTTTGTAGCCCTATTTTTAGGGAAACCCCTGAAAATAGGACCTTCCTAGAAATGATTGAAAATGATTTTGATAGGATTAATCGACTTCACGATCACACTGGTCAAGTCAGAATCATCAAAAAGTATGTTTTACTCTGGTGGGTCTATTTCCATTTTTCAGGAAGAAAGTTAGGAGCTCCGTAGCCATTAATGGCAGATTGGCCAGTACCAGGTGTTGAAAGCTTAGCCTCAAAAGCTTCAACGAAGAATCCACGGTGGAAATGCTGAAAAGGATGCTCTACGATGGAGGAGATTTTCAAAAGTGAAAATTGCTAAAAATTGGCTAAGTTTGGAGAATGCACGCCTTGCTACCAAGAGGAGGTTGGGCAGTCAAATGCCTTAGCCATTTTTCCAACACCCGTACACGCAACATGGTGAAGGTGATTGTCAAGACGCACGTGTTCGCATCGTCAACAACAACGCTCGAATCAATCAAGCTACACAGTGAACGTGAGACGTAAAGAGATGAAGATTTTTCAAAGGAATGATGAAACTGCAAGCTAAAAGTGCCCTTGCTGGCCAGGGGTGCCCTTGGATCTCAGGGGCCAAATGTAGTCACCGGATCTGTCTGAAACTGTCATCCTCTTCGCGTTCTTGTTGGCTCGACAACGAAACATTCAGTGAAACCATCTGATGAAGAGATCACCGACAAACGTCAACAGAGTACAGAGAGGCTGTTATCAAGAACCATTCAAAATGGTAGTCTGACATGAAAAAAGGCGCCCCTGCTGAAGAAAGGCACCCTTGAACAGGATGATGAAGATGTCACTGAGAAATGTTGTCTTCATGAGTTCTATCCGGCTTCGATCCAACTTTGCAACGAATCATTCAGCGAACCTGCGAGACAAATCAAACAACAGTAATGGTTGATCGTTAGAGCATGTAGATTGAAGGAAAAATCAGTGAGCTTCAAGGTAAAAGCGCCCCTGCTGGCCAGGGGCGCCCTTCTTTTTGAGATACCTGATGAAAGAATTAGTAGCTGCAATATATAAGGCATTTGTTCAACTCCCTCTCAACCTCTTGATCAAACCAACAGCGCGTTCATTGGACCTGTTAGGCAATTAGAGGAAGCAATCAAGCAGAAAATGCCAGAAATGGAGATTGAATGAAGAACATTGGAAAACGTGCTAAGTGTCAAAGAAAAGCGCCCTTGCTGAAGAAAGGCGCCCTTTCTTTTGGGCACTCAGATGCAGTCAATTTGCTGAGTAACCTCTAGGATGACCTCCTTTTTGATCGATCTCAACAATGAAACTGTTGGCGAGGACATTCGACAAGGCAATCATCTGATGACAGGGATCAAACTGAGGTAGTTTTCAACATGAAAATCACTGGTCAAAAGCCAAAAGGGCCCCTGCTGAAGAAAGGTGCCCTTGCCTTTGAGGACCTAAAACTGACTTTCAGAAGTTGAGAAGCCGGTCATCCTTTCCAGGACTGAGCTGGTCACTTGATGAATTGTCAAGCAAGATTGTCAGACTCTTCAGTCAACGGAGATATCAAATCGAAGCACAAAGGGTCTAAATGGAGAAATTGAAGAACAATCATTGAAAATTGACTAAGGCAGGTGTAAAAGCACCCTTACTGAAGAAAGCCGCCCTTGATTTTGGAGCCTCAAATTTAGTTTTCAGGCTTAACAGCTCCCAGATACATCTCTTCAACATTGTTTCATCTCAACAGTGAATCCGTTAGCGTCAAGTTAAGATCAATTGAATGATCGAGAGCAAGGATCGAACAGAGGCACTCCAACATAAAAAAATGATAAAAAAAAGGGTTCAAACTCAAGGACTCCTAAAAAGTCAAAGAGAAGTTTGTTGACTTGAGTTAGAGATTTTGGAGTCAAACTTGGCCAAAATGACCCACAATCAATGGAAATCAGCTTTTAGAACTCCAGATCAGGCCAAATCAGTCTTCAATCATGAGTTGGTGCCCATACTTGATGCATTTAGGAATCAATCACTATGTATCAAGCTTGGACATCATTATTCATTGTTTGTCTTTGTAGGTTGGAGCTCAAGAACAACCATTTGCTCTCCAAGATGTCTTTTCAAGATCTGACAGAGGGTTTTGACCATTTATTATTTTTGAAGATCAGCAACACAAAAGGATGATTTCTCAGGGGTTGCATCCAGAGGCACATTTTACAAGAAGACATAAAATAACTTCCAATCTTCCTCTTGTCTTCTTCCTCTCTTTTTTCTTAAACTTCTTGCATGTCCAAGAAAACAACAGATAATCACAGATTTGACCAACTGGGTATGATCAGCATAGCATATTTAGCAAAACCCACGTGTCAGATTTTACCAGAAAAAGTTGCCTTGCTGCCCCTATTTTCTAGGGTTTTCGAAAAAAGGTCACAATTTCAAAAATCAGACAAACTGGGTTTGTTCAGCTTTGAAGTGCCAACAATACCCATGTGTTAGATTTTTCCGGGAAAAATAAGCCTCTGCTGCCTCTAAAACCTTTGCTTCGAAGGGCTCTTGCATGTATGAGGAAAAGTGATATTTTGGGATTTCTGACGTTCTGGGTTCATTTATAAAATTATTCTAAGTAAAACCCACGTCTCAGATTTTTTCATAAAAATTACCCCTCGACAAGCTATTTTTAGCAGTTGCAAAAAAAGTTTTCTGGACATAACCGTGTTTACAGTCATCAGTCGAGTTTTTCAGAATATAGTACTCTCAAGTCGAAATCAAGACCAAAATGGTCCTACTTCACGAGTTTCTGAAAACACTCGACATGGACATGCATCAAGTGAAGCCCGTAGTCAAAATGGACGCCTTGGAAGGCGTAAATGACATCATTGTTCAATGGATAGCCAAATACGAAAGGTAGTCATTCTAAACACATAGCTGCCATTGGTTACTACCACACTACCTTCCACATTCCATGTCTGGATGGCGTAGCTACAAAGAAGATCGAATATCAAAAGCAGTTTGCAAGAGGCAGAAGAAGTCAACGCCTGGTTAGAAGAACTGTTGACTGGAGGTGGTGAGGTGTAAATCACCCACAAAGGACGTCCTACCCTCCAAAATAGCATTAATGGCGAACAAAAGTTAACTTGATGCCCCTTTCCAAGTTAACTCTATGTCCCACAGATCATGCATGTCAGATCCCACTAATTAAGGATGTCTAAGTTGACTTACATAATTTATGAATCTCAGATCTCCACTAATTGAGGAAGTCTAATTTGACTTACATAATTTGTGGATCTCAGATCTCCACTAAACGCGGATGTCTATTTTGGAGGCACTTTTGTAATAAAGTTCACCTTTAGTTTAGTTTCAGTCAACTGAAGTAGTTTCCAGTTGACTCTTTGTTTAGCTTCAGTTAAGTGAAGTAGATTTCCAGTTAACTGTTTGTTCCCCTTTCTTAGGAATAAATCTTGCTTGATTGATTGGCAAGAATTGTATGTTAACTCAAGGAGATTTTAGGGTTGCCTACTCCTTTGAGTTCTATAAATAAGAGCCTTGGGCTCATTATTTGTTTAACCTTTACTTACTATGCAAAATTGCTGTGCCATTGTTGCCACAAGTTTGAAAGTGATTATTTGTTCACTCTTGGATGAGAGTTAATTGGTTGATCGTAATTGTGCATGATTTCGTGCCTTTGCCGTCCCAATCTTTGTAACTTGTTGAAGAGATTTAAAGAAGAAAATCAGAAGGCGCTTGCATTTTGATCCAAAGATTTGAGTCCTTTCAACGTTTTGTGTTAAATAGCTTGTTTCGTTTCCCTCCTCGGATAGGGGTTCCTCCTCCTTGGATATTTGTTATCAAAAGTTATCGTGTGATGTTGTTTAATGGATTGACTTTCAACCTATACTTCGGACAGGGGTTCCTCCTCCTTAGCAAGTTTGTTGGCCAAAACATCGTAATTTGTTGATTCTAGTAAGCTGTTTCCTAGCCTATACCTTGGATAGGGGTTCCTCCTCCTTGGCAAGTCAAAGATCCAACTTACCGTAAAGAGTGTTTGCTTGTATAAAACCTTATCCCAACGTATATTCGAGAGTTCAGAGCCTCGGCCATATTCTAAGGAGACGGCGGATTCAAGTGATCCAACCATCCATTCCTGCTCCTATGCCCTCATGCTCTGTTTATCTTGAGGAGATAGGATAGATTAAAAGCTAGTTTAGTCGTAGTTAAGATCTGCAGAAACCAGAGAAAAACTTAGCTACGACGCATTGTGTTTGTGCACCCTTGTGTCCTACCGCTGAGTACAAAAAGATAGGAAAGCTTAGTCTACTCTACCCTTTCTTACACATGACATCAGCAAAGAGAGATCTTCCTCTCTATAATCCGAAGTAGCAGTACTATAACACTTGCAATAGCTGACCGTTTACAATAAGCACTCCAGAGGTGCTAATTTAATCGCCTACACATTTTTAACCGTGTTTTTCTTGTGTTGGTGTATGTTTTCTATGTCATGATTTTCCCCAGGTACTTGCCAAATTTGGGTGGGTACCCACCAAACAACCAGCAAGTTTTCACCCAAAAATCGTCCTTGCAAAGTCGTGATTTAAACTTGTAAAAGCTCGCCCTGTAAAAAAACCTGCGAGTACTCGACAACTCAGTGAGTACTCGTAGAGTTTGTGAACTATCAATACAACTATTACAAGATGCTCAAAGTACTCATTTATAAGTTTACAAAACCTGATTTTGGCATTTAGGATGATAATTAATTTATCCCAAAAATCAACGTCTATAAAGCAAATCACTAAAAAAAATTGGAAACGCTGGAAAGACTTCACTTTAAAGCATAAACTATTCTAAACAGTACTTAGATAAAAACTGACTAAAAATAGAAGCTCTAAAATCTGCCCAAAAATAGGTCCTCCGTGCTCTAACTAGAAGATTAGCTAAAAATAGCTAATGTGTGAGCTGCTTTCAGGGATTCTGATACAGTCCTCATTTTGGCCATGATGGATCCTTAAGAGAAACTAAAAGCCTTAACAATCAAACCATCTTGGTAACTTGAATCAGATTTTTTCCTAAAAGCATGTTTGTAAGCCGTAACTGCCTCTGAAGATGTGCAACACTTGGTGAACTGAAACCTTTGTCAAATCTGAGAACTTGCAACCCTAGCCTCCAACAAAGATGACCTCTGAAAATCCCTCTAAGCTGCTTGAAAAAAACTGTTTTCAACCCTAACCATGGGAGGCAAACGTGCAGCTCTGCCTTAAACTGCAAGCAACACTTTTTCCTATGGCACGTTACAAAGTGACTGTCTCTAGACATTACTAGAAGTCCTGTAAATGAAGATCAAATGTGCAATAAGAATGCTGAAAACTTATTGTGGATGTGCAAAGATGGTGACAAATGATATGCTGATGCTAATCCCTGCCAAAATGTCATGCCCTCGTAAAAAGCAATAAAATAAAATATACCAAGTTTGCCCCTCAAAAGGAATTAATATGGTCAGCGAATTGTGTGGAGTAAATAATATTAAATTACCTTTAAAACTGTCTAGTGGCATTTTCTAACAGCGACCTCCTCCAAAGGATGCGTGACTTATCAATTAATACCAAAGAAGCATCGGTTGGTTTGAAGGAGCAGCGATTAGTCTAAGAGGACGTGTCCCTTACCAAGGGAAGAATATAATGAATGGTTGTGTCTTTCCCCACCGTGGAGATATAAAAAGAGGCATACTTCCTGTTGTGACCTTTTCACACATCGCCCCATCGCTGATGGGGACCCCCAGTTGCCTGCTAGTTTTTAGGGTTCTGTCTCCTTGCAACGGTTACATGAGATCACTTTGCCAAGAGTTTCAGGTCAGTTTGCCGAGAGTCACCCGAGCCGAGTCAGTAATTCATGCTTGAATCAATGCGTAGACGTCATGGAAGCGCTCAGAAGGCCCAAGAGACGAAGATCAACTGTAAATTCGGCCAATTCTGACACTTCCTATTTTTTAGGAAAAGTTGCTTTTTCGATTTTTCATTTTTGGCATTTTTGGACCAAACGAGGTTCCCTATTTTTTAGGGTTGCTTTTTCTATTTTTAGAAAGTTTCTATTTTTGGAAAGTTTCTATTTTTAGAAGGGTCCCGAGTTCTGAAAACGCACTCAGAAGTTCGAAAAACTCAATAGAACTCTCAGAAAATCAAAATGAAAAATTTGAAAATTATTGAAAAATTTGCAAAAAAAGTTCAAAAAGCATGAAAATCAGACCAAAAACGTTCAAAAATCTGGAAAAACCAGTCAAAACCAGTTCAAGATCAATCAGATCTGAAGATGAAATCATGAAAATCAGTTCTTAAATGGTGAAATTTGTGAAAAATGTGCTCAAGTCTGAAATCTGCCATGGGAAATGAAGGAAAGATGAAGTTTGTGAAAATCTGGAAGTCGTGAAGTTCGCCCAGCAGCAATGGAGAACATCCTTGGATCTTCCAAAGTCCGCCCAGCATATAGCATGCCCATCCTTACACCTTCCAAAGTCCGCCAAGGATGTCCAAAGGTCTCCAAAGTCCGCCCATGCATCTTGAAGGCATATCCTTGCATCCTCTAAAGTCCGCCCTGCATGTCCAAAAGGTTGATGAAGTCCGCCATCCACTTTAGAGGAAGTGCCAAAGGGTCATAAAGTCCGCCATATGCCAAGAGGCAACATCCTTGGCAGCTCTAAAGTCCGCCATCCTTGTCCTTGACCCCTTCAAAGTCCGCCATCCACTAAAATGCATGTCCAAAAAGGCTCCAAAGTCCGCCTTGAATATCCTAATACCCCCTAAAGTCCGCCTTGACTTGATGCTTGTCCAAGGAAGCTCTAAAGTCCGCCCTTGAAAGGTGGGACTTGGCTGAAGGCTATACAAAGTCCGCCTAGGCATGAAAGTAAGGAAAAATCAACATATTTGCTAAGTGTTGGCGCCCAGCTAAGGAGAGTTTTGAAATTTGCTAAGTATGAAAGGTGGAAAATCCTTTCCAAAGGGATAAAATGATGAATAAGTGTTAAGAAGTTAAGGAGATCCGCCCTAGAAAAGAGGGATATCCCATGGTGCTCGTCCTAAAAACTTACAAAGTCCGCCATATGCTTGGAAAGAGTTAGCAAGGTGCTAAAGAAGTTCATGATGCTTGTCCAAGAAGCCAAGGAGGTCCGCCCAAGATGATAAGATGGTAAGATTTTTGGCTAAGTGTTAATGCCAAGTCTAAGAAGAGGTTCGAATATTTGCCTAAGTACAGAGGCTAAAGGATGAGAAATGAAGACGTTGGCCAAGTATTGTGGCACTTTCGAGAGGTCAAATGCCAAGATTGAAAGGACATGTGCTAAAGATTATCAGGATATGGCAAAGAATAAAACGGAATGTGCCTAGCACGATGAGGAAAAGAGGTAAAATTTGCCTAAGTATGGAGAAAATGTCGAGAAATTGTCAACTTTGACCCAATAAAAATGCGCAAGGCAGGGAGAAAGGTAGGATCGTCCTTGGTCAGAAGGAAGGAGAATATGTCAGACGTCAAGGAAATTCGCCCAACGAAGACATTCGGACAAGGATATTGCCTAGAAAAATTCGACTGAGCAAGGAAATATTTGACTTTGGCAGAGCAAAATAAGCTTAAAATCTCGCCTCGGCAAAGAAAAATAGGGATCTGGCAATGAAATTTTCGACGGAATGGCTTAAGATTTGGTTTGGCTAGACGAAATTGAGGATGAAATCGGAAAATAAACTCTTAGCCAAGAAAATTGGAAGAAAAATTGAAATAGTCATGGGTCCAAAACGAACGGGTTGGAATTAATTAAAATATTTTAATATTTTAATAATTAATTTTCAACTATTTGGAAATTAAAAATGCCTTGGACAAAATCGAAATTGCCAGACACGAATCGGACGAAAGTAAAGCACGCCAGGCGGAGATGAAATCCGGCAAGAAGAAAATTAAATTCACCATGAATTTAATTAAATTATTTAATGTTTTATTTAAAAAGTTGAAAAATCAAAAAATAAACATTAAATAAAAAAATCGAATTTTTGAAGATCAGTAAGATTTGTCTGGATAAGTTCGAGACTGATCCTTGTCGGAAGATAAAAGGAAAGTTGCCTGTTTGGAAAATGAAAACAAATCGAGATCGAGAAAGATTATGGCAGTTGCTAAATCGAATTCAATCCTTCAGCATTATAATGAGTTTCAGCAACTCATTTTTCACACACAGCTGAAGAGAAATTTATTCTTTCTCGAAATTGTCAGGCAATTAATTCGTCCATAAGCAAAGTCGAATTTTCCCAGAGAGAGAAGCAGTGTTATGCTGAGGAATTTTTCGCGGGAAAAGAAAAGGATATTTATTCAAAGCTGAATTCTTCTTGAAGAGGGGCGCACTTTTCAAAAAAATCAGATTTTTAAATCTGATTTGCATTTAACGGTCCTTCGCTGAGGTTTGGTGATTGGTCAATTAAATTTGCTATCTTTTCATGTACTGTCATCTTGACGAAGTTCTGAAGTAATTTTCAACTCCATCGAAGTCACTTTCAGCTTGCTTTTTCGCAATATTTTAATTATTTGAACAGCTGAAAGTTAATTTTCGAATCCAAGGCGCAAGATTTAATTATTTAAAAGTCTTTATATTAATGTTAGTTTTATGACTGCAGGTTGACGGACACGGCAGGCGGATTATCCAGGAAGCTGAAAATGAAGTTCGCCAACAAGGGTGCTCAGAAGGAGACTAAAGTCATCTCAAAGTGGAAGAATGTCGTGGATACTGACCTCGGACATGTGGATTTTGACGAATTCAAGAAAAGAGTATACGGTCAGAAGGGACTTCCCACAGCAATAGCCAGACGGATGGTCGGAAACGGGATATTCCAAGCAGCTGGATTCCCTCCGGCAATGGATTGTGCAGAGTTAATGGTGGAATGTGCTCGCCATTATGATGCCCAGAAAAGACAGATTATCGCCCCTGACGGAAGGATCTTGGCACACTTGAACGAAGTGTCAATTCAGGAGACCTTCGGCATTCCAGAGCATTCAAGAACGGTCTATAAGACCAAAGAAGAAGCCAAAATGCTATATGATAGTCAGCCAGATCTATGTGCCACAACAGTCAACAAGGTTTGGATGGACAAGCCAAAGCCATCAATCAAGAAGTTGCCCAAGAGGCCTCGCCGCACGGACTTCAAGGAAGATTTTGGGGATATTGTGCTGATGCTGAACAGAATAGCTGGCAACCCACAGGGCGCCTTCTTCGAGAGTTGGATGTACTATTTCATCGACGAGATTACCTCTGGAGTCAAAATGTTCAATTGGTCACGGATGATAAGTGACAACCTCCATGAGCAGCTGGTCAACCTTGAAGAAACCAAGTCTTTTCACATGAGTTCATACGTGGTATACCTATTAGCCAGGTCATACAAATATCCAGGGTTGATCTGCAAGGGCAGAATTGGCAATGGGGAGAACGAGCTTAGGCCTTACGACTGCTATCCTCAGCTCCAGTTGAAGGAGAAGACTCACTTCAGGAGGGTACATGATGCATTCCTAATGCACATTACCAGAAAGCTTCAAGGAGGAGTGCACCAAAGGCTGAGCCATGAAGCAAAAAGTCTTATCAGCAAATATGGGTCTTGGTTCATCCAGTTCCCTAAATTTACATATATCAGGATCCAGGGATTTACTGGAAATCCCTATAAATTGCCTATCTATCCGACTAATCGGATGATATTGCTTGAGGTTTTGAGACAATTAGAAGAGTACCAGAATATTCAGAGGCCGACCAAGAAGGCGTCCGTCACATTCCCATTCTTCATTGGGAACATGCTAGAGTACTGTCCATCAGCACAGGCGGCTGAAAGTGCAAGACTAGAGATCCAATGGTATCCTTTCACGGCATACAAGTCCAGGGTCAACTATGACCCACATCACAACATTCGGACAGTGGAAGGAAGGAAGTACAAGCACAGACAGGAATTGGAGGATTTCTGGGCAAATGCAGCCGATGAGTATGAGGTCAGGCGGAAAATGTGGTCCAGAATGTCCTTGGATTTCATGAGAACAATCGAGTTCTGCCGAGTGCCTGATCAGCTTCAAGATGATGGAAACCATGTCCAGCCACGCTTTGAGGAAAGCCGACCTCTCCCTCCAGTGAAATGGTCAGAACCGGAGCACGCAGACCTAGCCACCCTAATGAGGCCAGTAACTAAGTATTCCCAGTGGTGGGTTGATTGTCACACCCAAGAACTGAGACAAAAAGGAATCACGCTCACCTATGACCTACTGAGTGAGTCAGAGTCATACTCTTCTAATGCTGGTGCATCCCATCCAGACTTGGTCGGGATTGGAGAAAAAAGAAAAGCAATAATGCCAAGTGCTGAGCCTGTTTCCAAGAGGCATAAGGGAGAACCTTCTCGGTCGGCAGTATCCAGGAACATTGACCAGTTTGTAACCAATATAGACGACTCCTTGGCGGAAATGCTTGAACCTCTTGCAGCTCAGGAAGTAAATGAAGAGCCTATTCAACTAGATGATGAAGAGCCTGCGTCACCAACAGGCACAGAAATTTTGGGTTCAGACAATGAGATCGAAGCTCGGAACAATGACTTTGAGGAGGGAATGATTTCCGCTCTCAGGGAAGTCATGGATGTTCCTAATGAGGATGAGGTTCAAGTAGAGGATGGCATTGAACAGTCGACCATTCCAGACTGGCTGTTAGAAAGGATGAAAGTTCATGTGCCTGCTGAGGCTCAACAAGAAGAAGAAGATGATACTGCCGATTTCTTGGCAAGATTAGAACAGGTCGCAGTCAAGAAGCCCGCCAAGAAGTTCTCCACCATTCGGAGGAACGAGGCAGGCGACCGTTCCGTGCACATTGCAGTGCCTACAGTGGACAAGCCACAGGACGAGATCACTCCTCAGGAGTATGCTATAACCACAGTTGACCTTGGCCCGACCTCGAAAGGTCAAGAAGTAGAGGAGTTGGATAATTCTGTCTCGACCATCAAGGCGAGACTAGAAAAGGAAGTGGCTAAGAAGGAGTATAAGAAGGAGGTCGAACGTCTCAAAGAATACATACAGCATTTGACCCAGCCACTTGATCGGGGCAATGCGACTGTTCCTCCTCTCCTCAAATCACAGGAGATGACTAGGGGCGTCGAGCACGGAATGGTAACGGCCAGGGAAGCTCAAGGCTGGATGGCAAGTGAAGGCACAGAGGCGGCATTGTTCATGGAAAAGTTGGCACTGGCCTATGGGCGAACTTCTTCATTTCTTTCTAGACTGATGGACATGGCAGAAACGTGGGAAGGTATCCCGGACATGCAGGAAAGGCTTATTCCAAGCCTTAGAATTTTGAAGAGTACTCCGAGAGAGGAGTTAGTTGATAAAAGGGTGATTGCTGCAGGGGCAGCATATGATTTTCATCACTGGTTTTGGGCAGTGACAATACGAGAGGAAGTCTTGGAGAAGGCAAAAGTCGATGGGCTTGGAATCGAAGAACAGGTCAAGAAAATCCAGGAGGAGATTTGCATGATAACTACAGAAGTGTTCGACCATGAAGTCATCCGGGAGAACGACATGCAGTTGGAGAGATTGAAGCATAAAGTTCAAGAAACTTTCTTCTCGACCACTGGACCTTTCTTGAAACAAGACTTTGCGAAAGTGGCAAGACTCTCATCCGTTCGAAAGGATTTTGAGAAGCAGGAGGCAGGTTGGGAAGGTACTTTTGCTAGATGTGCTGAGAAGTTGGACGGACTTGAGTTCCGGATCAGCATGCTGCCGCCTGTCACGATGGACGAGGTCATTGCCGTAGTGTCCAGATTCGCCAAGCACAATGCTACTCAGATGGATAAGGACGCATCTCCTAGATTATAGCTGGAACTGCCACTTTTCTGATGATTTCTGATGATTAACTCTTGTTATTTTGGGAAACCCTAATTAGGGTTTGGTTGTAATAATCTCGGCCGTTGATCTTGTTTTAATCTCGGCCCTTCATTTCATTTTTGGAGCTCTATATAAACTAGTGCTCTCTCATTTTCATTTTGTGTGGAGACAGATTATGTATATTGTCGCATTGAGACTATTTTGAATGATAAAAGCTCTTGAGCATGATTTGCCTTGAATCACTTCTTATTGTTGAATAGTAAGCGAGGTTACATATTGCCTTCCGCCATAGATTAGAGTTAAAGTTAGATTAAATAGAATTTGCTTTGAAAAGTTGTTAAATTGAATGAGAGATTGATCGTATTGATTCAATGGTGAAGTGTAGCTCATACTTTTTTCGAATGGATGATTTGCATTCGATTTGTAAAGTTAGCCTGAGCTCTTAAACGTGGAAGCTTAACTTCAACCTCATTCGAGGTTTGAAAATTATTCTCACAACCCCTTGAAGATTGCACCCATTTTGCGTATGTTGTCCTGCAGGAGGCGAAACAAAGTGTGGTTTATCCTCTTCACCGAGTCTTTATTGTCTCTTGAGTTTTTAGGCTTAGACTAGATTCTCTGAACCCTATTCTTTTTGCCATTTTTTTTGAGATCCACAATTGAAAGTCCTAATTGAGAACCTACAAAGATAAATTTCCTAAGTCCCCGAACTTGTGCAGACTTTCTACGTAAGTCCCCTTGTTTATTACCAGCATTATCACAACGACCATTGAGCTTATCCACACGTCGAGACCCGACTAAAGAAACCTTGGAATCGCCTATGCGGTGGTTTTTCAAGAGAGGATAGAGTGTCTTTGGACATTTTTATTCTGATGTTTGGTGGATGATAAAACACTCATCAACACTTCCAAAATAGGGGCATCATCGAATGATATTCGGAAATGTATCTGCACTCGGGAAATGAATGTCTTCTGAATATTAAAAACAGATCGAACAGCAAGGCAATAGGAGGAGATCAAACATAATTATCTGCACTCAGCAGACAAGGGCAGAAATCAGCATTTGTTAATATATTTGCATTGTAGAATATAGCAATCTTATATTTTTGCAAGTATTGTGGTATGCCCTATTATGATTATTGTGAATGATGACATGTTTATTAATGTATAATCTCTAATGAATCTAGATATATTTATTGATGTAATTATTGGTCAAAATAGAGTCCTATTAGTCATTAAATTGCTCATTCCCAATAAGCAACCATGTGGAGGAGTGGGTAAATACAAGAAGGGGTAGCAGATACTAGATTTCCTTTTAAGTACACCACCCCATGTTGGATGCCCACGTGTCTGCCACTTGTGGGCCAAGGGGTTGAATGTCCACCCTTGGGCTTAGATAGGAGAATCTACGGGCACCCCATTGTAGCTTTCCCTTCAATGTCTACATGGGTTGGTTGTTGAGATGGATTCAAGGAGTCTCAATCATAAGAAGGGTGGATAAGGCAGCATGGATAAGGAAGGCAGATACAAGTTTATCCACTAAGCACACCACTCCATGTTGGATGCTCGTGTGCCTGCCACTTGGGGCCAAGAGGGATGCTATATCCGCTCTTGGGCTTTGCATGAGGATAGCTTCGGGCGCCCTATCATGTTTCTCATCCAAGTCCTATTATGGCTAATCTTCCATCATGCACTATAGATATGGTGTAGTTTAAATAGATTTGAAATAGTTATGTATTTTACATGGTTTAAATAGATAAGACATTTATTATATATGTTTTGATCATATGAATTATATTTCCAATATTATCTAACATGATTGCAGGACCTAAACCAAGATTCATTTTGCTTAAAGCATTTAATTGGTAAGTTATAACCCTAACTACATTAAACTTGTGATTCTAGGGCAAGATTTAGGGCAATCACAAGGAGGGGACATCGCACAGAAACACTTTAAAACCTGCTGATCATCTACTCCGAAAACCTTCTGTAAATGTTTCAAACCTTGCTGTTAATGTTTTCCTGATTTCATCATAAATTTGGAAATGAGTCAGCCAGGTGTGCTAGGGCATAACTAGGACATTTTTCTATTCTGAAATTTGGCACCCAATTGCAGAAGCATGTGCCTAGGGTTTTTGGTCACCTTTTTGCTCTGAAATTTTAACAAGCATATGTACTGGAGCATGCCTAAGCTTGAAGGGCTGTTTTAATTTTTTTGGGGGTTTTTGAATTTTTTCATCCAAACCCTTTATGGCACACTCTAGGTGTTTTGGACACTTTTCTGAATCTTAAAACTACCAAAAACAGTGATAGGTATGAGCTTTTGCTGAACATGGTCACCTTTTCATCCTGACAGATTTCATCCCTTTATGGTTATAGCATGCGCCTAGGGCTGAGTCCTTTCATCATTTCATGTGTGTTCAAAATTCTTTACCTCTCAAAAACTTGTCATCTTTGAAAACCTAGAGCGTTTGGATGTGTTGTTTTTGGATCTTGAAAGACTGAAAACTTGATGACAAAATACCTTAAACTTACTGAAAACTATTAGAATAATATTTAATTATCAAAAGATAACACTTACAATTGTAATAAAGCCACCCTAGTGGCAAGTGTTTTCTTTCTGTTTTTTTCTAGATTCACTTTCTAGCTTTTGTGAGTCATGTAATGTTTATCCGTTTTGGTGGTTTCTTCTCCAATCTCTATATAAGGAGATGAAAGTCTTTGTAATATTTATCCGGTTAATAAATATAATATTAAAACATCGTGTACAATTAATTTTTGCAATATGGTATTAGAGTAGGGGGTCATGTGAAACAAAGTTGAATCCTGTGGAGAAACTCGTGAGGGTTTCAAGGTTAAATCATAGGGTGGCTTTTTTTGTGTGGGCAGATTTTTTTAAAAGAATCGTGTAGGAATTTTCATGCAAAATAACTTGCATGTGCGCATATGTTAGTTGCATGTACTTGCATGATCTTTTATGTTGCTTGCATGTGCTTGCATGTGAAGGATTCATGGTGTTTAAAGTTCTTAGTATTTCTTCTATTATAATTTTTTATCTTGGCTAGCTTGTGGATTGCAGTGGATGTTCTGTGACATTTTTATGTAGATTTTTTACAATTTGTAACATGTCCTTGAAATGTGTGCTAGGGTTTGAAGATTTTCAATTTTATTATTTGGGTTTTCTATAAATTTCAAAAATGAAAATTCCTTTGGATAAATATTTTGGTTTCAACTTTCACACTAAGAAAGTAAAAATCCAGATGCAATTGATGCACAAGAATCAATGGGGAATAGTTAATGGAAATGAGACACTTCCTATAGATGCTAGTAAATTACTGGAATGGCTGAGCAGAGATGATAAAGCCAAAGCTGTTATTGGTCTTGACCTTTCTAATTCAGAGTTACATCATGTAGATTTGGCAAAATCATCTAAGGGAATTTTGGAGAATTTGAATACACTATTTGGAGCAGCGATTAATGCAAAAATCTCTTTAAAGTTTAAAGCTTCAACTATTCAAGTTCAAGATGGCTAACAGAATCACTATGACAAGCCATGTGAACAATTTAAGGTCTCTTCTTCGATAACTAGCAGAGGTCAATGCTGTAGTGGATACTGAAGATGCTAAAGCTATTTTACTAAATAGTTTGCCTTCAAAATTCAGCAATGTTATCTTTACTCTTAGTCAACTTTCTTCTAAAAGCTTGGAACTCTCCTAGCTGAAGAAAAGAGAACTATTGCAGAAGATACAACAAATGATCCTCAACCTGAGGTAGCATTATACTCAAGTAGAATATCTGATAAGGATAAAAGATGGACATAATGCTATTATTGCAAGAAATGGGCCACACAGCTTGGAACTGTAGATTTCAAGCAAATAATATTCTCAAAGGAAAACTCAAAGGAGCTATTGTAGCCATTGTTGAAGATCCCCCGGATGTTGACAATGGTGAAGGAGAAGTTGCTTTTTATGCATTCTAAAGAAGTCCAATTCTCTCAAGACAAGAAGAAAGCCAATATAGACAGTTCAAAATGGATGGTTGCCTAGTTAGCTTGGGAGTGTGATCTTGGGAGTCATACCCTTATGAGGGTTACGAGACAACTTGATGGAGCTCAGTGAAGTAGCTCAACATGGATTGTTGTCCAATGGTTGGGAGGTGTGTGATTCGGGAGTTCAAGGAGATGGTAATTTGAGAACTTAGGAATTCAGTTCAAGAGCTACACCTTTATGAAGGTGTGAGGCAGCTTGATGGAGTTCTACTTGGTGTATGGACTGTTTTCAAAGAAAAGCTTCTGAAGAATCACATATTCATGGTTCTGGGTGTTTTTAGTTTGTTATGTTTCGTTTTTAGTGAAGTAAACCTTAAGAGGTGGTATTAGAATAATATTTAATTATTATAAGGTAAGGCTTACAGTTGTAATAAAGCCACCTTAATGACAAGTGTTTTCTTTCTATTTTTTCTAGATTTGCTTTTTAACATAAAGTGAGTCATGTAATGTCTATCTGTTTGGGTGGTTTCTTCTCCAATCTTTATATAAGGAGATGAACCTCCTTGTAATGATTATCCTGTTAATTAATAGAATATTAAAATATTGTGTTCTATTAATTTTTACAATACACTTATTCAGATTCCAACTGTCACAGAATTTGGCAAACTGGATGTTTGAATCTGCAGGTCCAGGTCACGAAAACCCTTCTCTATTGATGCTTGGATGATCAGAAATTTATTGAAAAATATGTTTATCAAGGAATCGGAGTTGGAACCCTGAAGCAAACAACTGAAATTTGCTTGAAAATTTGCCTTAATCTAGCTGATATCTGCTATTTATTACCAAAACTTAGTAGGTCTACTGCTGCAGGTGAAGACTGTTAATGGCGAAATATTGCTATCTGCTGTTTCAAATGATGTATCATGTAAGTATGCTGGAAACAACCAAAGCTTGGCAAATCTGCTGAATTCCTAGGCGCCTGAGTATGGTGCGAAAAACCTGCTGGCATGGAATGAAAACTGCTGCAAAACCTTTAATCCTTTGAGAATCTGAAATATGCTGAAAGATTGAAGATTGCTTGAGTTTGTGCTGCTCTGATGTTTGTTGCTTGAAACATGGTGAAATGTTGCAAAGCGCAAGCCAAGAGGGTGTTTTCCATTCACTACTTAGTCATTTTTGCATTATAATTGGAAAAAGGTGTGCACTTTAGGACTTTCTGCTACTTTTCCATGCCTTAGTCTATTTTGTCAAATTAGTAGAAGCAACTCGCTAAAGTCATCTCTGCGACTGTTTTCATGCCCTACACAAATTTTGATTGTCTATCATGTCCAAGTTTTGATTTACACCTCATCTGGTGCATTGGATAGTACCATTTGTTGGCCATGCAATGCCACTGATTTAAACCTACAAGCACAACATCCATGAACATGGGAGACAAGAAGTCCATAATGATTCTTTAGAGGACAAATGACTTACATCAGACAAGCGACACTTACATGGAAAATTTTGTATGGGTACAACAAACTCTTGCAACGTCTCAAATATAGAGTCTTAGTGAGAGCCCAAAGTCACATTTTGCCTCCTTGGCATAAAATAACTATTCCTGCAAAATAGTCAATACTGTCTCTAAGTGCCTCAAATGATTGAAGCAAGACTGATTGTAACAAGTATGCTATCAAAGAACATGATAGGAAATAGATGCAAGTGCACCTTGAAAATGTGATCGTGCAAAATGGAAGGTAAAAGGGGCATGCAATATACCACACTGTGTTGCAAGAAACTCAAATTGCTCATAATGACACAAAAAGGCTGTCCTGGGTACATCCTTGGGCAGCAATCTAATCTGGTGAAAAGTATACCGTCTCAAGGAATTCATCAATGATCCTGTCAATTCAGGGTATGGCTGCCTATCCTTGAAGGTTTTCTTATTAATGGCTTTGTAGTCAACACATATTTGTAACAGACCATATTTTTTAACCAAAACAATGGAGGAGGCAAAGGGACTTGCACTAGATTGAATGTAGCCCAAATCAAGAAATTTGATGATAGTATTTTCAATTTCATCTTTGTAAATCTATGGGTGCTTGTAAGTAGAAGTAATAATAGGTCTCGACTCTGGCTCAAGCTTGATAACATGTTGAAATCCTGGAGTTAAATATCTCCAAATACAACATGGAACCTGTCTATCAGTATTTGAATGTCTGGATGGTATAATCTCTCTTGGGTTTTTCATTTTAAAAAATGGCTTGTGCTACCCATTGATACTTACTCTTTCTCATCATTCCGTCCAACTACTGTGCTGAAACTCTGTGAACTGGACCTGTTGTAATTCCTGTAATACTAATAATCTTTTCACCCATCCTGAATAAATCTCAAATTTATCCTGGAAATTTTGAGTGAAGTTGTTGAATGTATGCAATCATGGTACCCCTAAGATCATGTTGTACGCTCCAAGGCTCCAACCTATTTCAAATCTAGGAAACTCCTCTACTTACCCTGCTCACCATGCAATACTTTCATTTAGCAGGTAATGCCTGTTAGGATGACCACACATTCATCCACTTTCCTTGAAAGATGAAAACATGTTCACTTGAAATAGCTGGCAAAGCAGCCTGTGGGGGATTTCATACCTCGGCATCAACACTCTCTACCATTCCATCATCATCCTTCACTATCAAATCTTGTGTCTCAACTTGCTCATTTATATCATCCTCTCCATCCAAAATTTAAATAACCTCAATGTTCTGTAACTGTCCTCTACCCATGCATTTGTGACCTATATACCATGGCTCTCTGCTTGGAAAACACAACCTATGAAATCTCATCTCAGTCCTTGAGATATGTCCTTGTGTACCTTGATCAAGTCTATCTCCCATAGGGCATGCATCACTTGTGGTGCAGGCTTTGTAGGGTGTTGAAAAACTAGAGGGCATGGAATTGCTCCTCTAGGTGCTTGTCTCCCACAATAATGTCTAGTTGGTGTGGGCTTCTGTGCTTTTCTTCTAGATATAGCTGCACAACTGGAGGCTCATAAGATTCCTCTTTACTATTTAGCAATAGTCTTGGCCAGAGTGGCCTTGAGGGTGAAACAAATAAACCCATCCTCTGAGTGGCGCTTGGTTTGTGAATGCAAAAGCCTCTCCTTAGCTCAATCTAGCCAGTGTGATAAAAAATCCTTTATAACTCAAGAATAGAGCGTCTGGTTGCAATCATGTGCTGCAGTTGTGTAGGATCATTGTAATATTGTTCCTGGAAAAACTTAAAACGTCTCTGCCAATTGTTCCTTGAACTCTATATATGTGTGCACGTGCATGTGTGCCAAGGTGATTTTTCCTTTCATATGCTACCCCTGCCAGGTGAAGACTGCAAAGGTTAAGTTGCCAGCCCCAATCATACTGGAAATGCTGAAGTATGTTTCCATGTTTTTAGCCATGCACAGGCAGTTTCATTATGCCAACCATTAAACAGAGGAACTTTCATTTTATTAGATTTTTGAAAGTTCTTGGGCCTTCATCTCCTATACATATTCCCTTTATCCCTCCACTCACAAAATCTGAAAAGGTCATCTCCTGTCACAATCTTAAAGCATGAGATCTAACCAGAACACCAGCCTCCAAACCTGTATATTGTGAATCATCTGCAGCCACAGAACCAAAATCGTATTCCTGTTGTTGCGGATACTGTCCATCTATTATTCTGTCCATATTTAATATTCTTCTTCTGTTGCTTATGTCTGGCAAAATCTGCAGTCAATCCTTGTAAAGCCCCAAACAACTCTACTTTGGCACTATTCATAGCACCCTGCTGTACACCTGCACACTGTCCAGCTATATTCTGACCATCTGCTTGATAACCCCATTCATCACCAATATATCGTTGAACCTATTCTTGGTGGTCATGTTGATTATTCATCATAAATATTTGCAGTGAAATAAAGCTTTAACCAAATTAATTACACTAAAAACACTTGTATTCCCAATCACCAAGTTTATCACGCCAAGTTTTTTAATGCATTGGTTTTTCATCCTCATCAAAATTTCAAAATACCCAATGTAATTATCTCCCCTTTCTTTGCCTTATATACTTGGTGCTAAACCTTCATTGACTTTTTCCTACCATAAATAATTGCCTTTATTTAATTTGTACACAATTTTTGAACTTATGTTGGGTACCTAGTTTATAATGTTGGAAATTAGCCACACCCAGACCGACGATGGGCTGGCCAAAGAGGGGCCAATAGCTCAATTGATAGAGCACTCCAACAACAAATGGAATGTCTCAAGTTCAAGTCTTAGCTGGTCCATATGAGCTGTAGCTCAACATGTGGTGTTAGAGGTAGGCTAGGAGCCTCAAGTCCCTGAAGTTTGGCTTAAGTGGGGGTGTTGGAAATATTGACGATGGGATGGCCAAAGAGGGGTCAATAGTTTAGTTGGTAGAGCAATCTAGCAGTCAATGGAAGGTCCTATTAAAATTATATTTTGTAATTATTTATTTAATGCTCAATATTCTGTAAATTATGTAAACTAGTCGGATTCGGTGATGTTTCTATTTTAGTAATTTTGTAATTAGAAACATCTCTTTGTAAATTCTATAAATGAAGCATTCACTTCTTGTAAGTAATATATCGAATATTTCCAAATCTTCTCTGTTATAAGGGTATCAGAGCAAGTGAGCAGGAAGAATTTAAATATTTTTTTTCGGGCATTTTGAAATTCGCCTTTCTCTGAAATTCGTCAATTTTTTTGTGAAGGATTTGAAAAGAAATTTCGTGGCTTGTGTGAAGACTCTCGTTGTCAAAGTGATTTCTTTAAAAAAATTGCGTCTTTGATGGATTTTTTTTTTTTCCTGAATCAAGAAATTGCGCGAGGGTTTTCCTTCTCGTTTCTGCACGCGACTTTTTCCTGTTTGCATTCTTCCTCTGTATTTCGTGGGAGTCTAAACTTCTGGCGATTTTCATTTGCTTTTTCTACAAAAAAAATGTTTGTAAAAATCGCGTTTTTTTGTCACATGCGTCACCTCTTTCATGCAAGAGTCTTTGAGGCGCGCGACTGCAATATTTTGTCCGCGCGATTTGCAGCACGATTTCTAGGTGTGATTTGTTCATATTTCTGGGCGTTTTTTTACATGGATTTCTCTGTGCAAATTGTGTCTGAGAAAAACGACCTGGGTATTACCTCTTTTGCCCGTGCGGCTAAAGGATTTGTGCATTATGTTTCTAAAAAATTTTGACCTAGGGTTTTTCTGTGCACGATTTTTTTTGGCCAGCAAATTTTTGGGCACGTTTTCTCTAGAAACTTGTCTTCTCAGTGTGTTTTCTGGGCTGGTTTATGGGCGAAAGGTTTATTATGATCTTTCTCTGCAAAATAGCTCTCTGAGATTTCCGTGTGGTTTTTGACCTCCAATGCACGTGATTTTTTGTGCCTGTTTCTGCAACAATTGGTTTTTTATTTTGAGCATTGGTGATGGGTTTTGTCTTGTAGCTGGGTTTTTGGTCTTTTTTGGCCATTTTCTCTTTTTCAGTCACCTCGGGTTTCATGCCTTTTTCTGACAAATTTTCTGAGATTTTCTGCTTGTGGGGTTCTATGCCTCGTATTGGTCAGATTTTTTGTAAAAGGTACTCAATACAAACCTGTGACAAATGACCTCATTATCTCATATTATGCTGGAGGGTAGTCAGAAGTTTAACGACTGCAACTACAACACCTGGAAGCAGTGAATGATGACAATCTTTGAATATCGTTGCCTTGACCAGATTATTTTGGGTAAAAAGACACGACCTGCATTAGGTGATAAAGATTAAGAAAAGTTTGATGAGCAAAATCGTGAAGCGGTGATGCTCATTAAACTATCTGTCATTGATGATCAACTGCCTTAGGTTCCGTCTGGTAAATCAGCGAAAGAGATTTGGGATCATCTGAAGGATCTTCATGAAACTTCCAACAAAAGTCGTGCGTTCTTCCTGAAGAACATGCTGTTTTCCATCATGATGGATGAGAAAACATCTTTGTAGGCGCACTTGACCAAGATCAAGGACATCCGTGATCAGCTTGAGGGGATTGGTCGGAAAATGGAGGAAGAAGATATGGTATTCATCACTTTGAAAAGTCTACCAAAATCTTACGAACACTTTATTGAAACCCTCAACATTACTTCAGCTAATGTTGATTTGAAGTTTTCAGATCTTTGCACTATACTTCTGCAGTAGGATCATTGGAAACAACAGTTCAATATCGGTGCTAGTTCATCCTCCTCAGAGCAGGCATTTCCTGCCAAGACTATTTAGAAGAATAAGGGAAAAAATCAGCCCTCTCAGTAGACCAGTTAAGCGCGGTCTTCAGATTCTTCTTCTTCTTCCAAGAAGAAGAATGTTCAGTGCAACTATTGTCATAAATTTGGTCACATGAAGAAAGATTGTCGGAAATGCTTGGCTTTTGAGCAGAAGGAATTTGCGTTCTATGCTTTTATGGCCAAGAATCCAGCAGATCCTGTGAAATCCTTTGCCTAGTACATTGATTCATTGAGTTCATGCTTTTTAGAGATTTAGTCATATTTGGAGGTGGTGAGGAGTATACTGTTGTCGTAAAGTGCAGATTCATTCTGGTGGGAGAAATTTAATATTTCTCGATGTATACTTCGTCCCTTGCATGGAGTTGAACCTTCTTTCTGTCAATCAAATTATGACACACTCTCAGTTGGATATTGTTTTCAGCATGCACACTTGCAAAATTTTTGACAGAGAGACACGCACCACAGTTGTTTAGGGCATTGAAGATCATGGTCTTTATAGATTCGTTGACTCTGGTGATTCTCAAGAGCACGCTATGGCAGCCAGGAGCACATCCATCAACAGTCTCTGGCATCAGCATTATGGGCACCTGGACATGCAGTATCTCTCTTAATTAGCTCGTGATGATTTGGTTGGTGGCCTCCTTGCAATTCAGACTCTGAATCATGGAGTATGCGAGGCTTGTCAGGATGGAAAGTAGCACCAGACTCCATTCTCAGATGGTGATTCATGGTGAGCTTCCAAGGTATTGCAGTTGGTTCATGCTAATTTATGTGGTCCAATGAATACTCCTTTAGTTACTAGTTGCAGGTATTTTTTATTATTTGTTGATGATTTCAGCAGAAAAATGTGGGTGTATTTTTTGAAAAACAAATCAGATGTGTTTTGTATATTTTAGCAGTATAAGGCCTTAGTTGAAAAAGAGTCTGGTTCTCCAATAGTTACTCTTAGGTCTGATAATGGGGGGGAGTTTTGTTCTTCTGAGTTCTCCACATTCTGTGCTACACATGGCATTAAGCGCCAACTCACCACACCATAGACCCCACAGCAGAATGGTGTTGTTGAATGTAGGAACCGCACTATCACTAAAATGGCTCATTCTATATTGGAGCATAGACATGTTCCTAAGAAATACTGGGCTGAAGCAGTTTATACTGTTGTTTATCTTTTGAACCGATCTCCAACTCATGCAGTTAAGAAGATGACTCTTGAAGAAGCCTGGTTTGGACACAAGCCTAAAATCAACCACCTGAAAGTTTTTGGTTTGCTGCTCATGTTTGGATTCCAAATGCCAAGTGCACTAAGCTGGATTCCAAAAGCCAAAAACTCATGTTCACTGGTTCTAGTGAGAATCATAAGGCATACAAACTGATTGATGTAGATACAGATCGTCTCATCTTCAGTTGTGATGTTGTGGTTGATGAAACTATTGGGCCTTTCTTTCAGTCTTCTACTTCTGTGCATCTTGAGGATTAGCCTCCAACAACTTCTGATTTGGGTGTTTGTCTACCCCTAAGTCCACCTGATGGGAGGGATTTTGCAGTTGAGCAGCCACCTCAGCAGAATGTTCCATTACCCGCCCCTCCTTAGGATAATCTGGATCCTGATCCAGTTGATTTTGTACTAACCACACTTGGTGATGTTATTCCTCATGTTTCAAATATTGGTACTTCTACTCTCCGGCCTAAATGGTATGCTAAAACCATTAGTGATCTTCATAATGATGAATTGATCGAGGGTAGAACTGCTTGGAAAAAGAGCAAGTAGCAGAACGCTGCCAATTTTGCTCTCATGGCCAATCTGCATAGCATCTCCGAGCCTCAATCCTATTTTGAGGCTAAAGGCATACTTGAGTGGGAATAGGCTATGGAAGTTGAATATCATAGCCTTTTGAAGAATAACACTTGGGTCCTTTTTGATCTTCCACCTGGGAAGAAACCCATTGGTTGCAAATGGGTGTATAATACTATAAAGTTAAGTATAAGGCTGATGGAACCTTTGACAAGTACAAGGCTCGATTAGTAGCAAAAGGGTTCTCACAGACAGAGGGCATTGACTATGAGGAGACTTTTGCTCCTACAGCCAAAATGAGTACTATTCAGCTTGTCCTTGCTACAACAACCCAATTTGGTTGGAAAGTCCATCAAATGGATGTTAAGAGTGCGTTTCTCAATGGTGATCTATAGGAAGAAGTCTATATGACTCGGCCTCTTGGTTTCAAGGTTCCTGGTAAAGAACATCAAGTTTGCAAACTTGTGAAAGCACTCTATGGCCTTAAACAGGCTCCACGAGCATGGTACATGAAAATTGATTAGTACCTTACTGATCATGGTTTCTAGAGAAGCCCTTTTGATTCAAATTTGTATGTCAAACATTCTGGTGATGATATTCTTGTGCTGGTTGTCTATGTTGATGACCATATCATTACTGGCAGCTCAGAACATTTGATTGAGGAGATAAAACACAATCTCAGTCAATCATTTGACATGATAGATTTGGGACTTCTTCATTATTGTCTCAGTGTTGAGGTTTGGCAGACAGCTGACAACATCTTCATTTCTCAGTCCAAGTATGCTTGCAGTTTGCTTGATAAGTGTAGAATGAGTGACTACAAACCTGCAGAATGAGTGACTGCAAACCTGCATCAACACCTATGGAGAAAGGGCTCAAACTATCAATAAAATCAAATTCGCCTATGGAAAATGAATCCACATTCAGGCAACTAGTAGGTAGCCTCATTTATTTCACTGCTACTAGACCTGATCTAAGTTTTGTAGTGAGCTACATCTCTCGCTTCATGACAGCCCCTAAAGCAGAACATTGGGTTGCAGCGAAGTGTGTGCTGCGATATGTGAAAGGCACTTTAGACTTTGGCATTCTGTATGGAAGGTGCAAAGATCCTAAACTAATTGGTTATACAAACTTAGATTGGGCAGGTTCTGTTGATGACAAAAAGTCTACTTTAGGGTATGTATTTAGTTTGGGTATAAGTGCAGTTACATGGACCAACAAGAAGTAGGCAGTGGCTCTTTCCTCGATTGAAGCTGAATATCGAGCAACTGTTAAAGCAACTTGTGAAGCAGTTTGGCTTCGAAGGGTGCTTTCAAACATGCAAATGTCTCAAGCAGGGCCTTCCCCCTTATACTATGACAATTAAGGGGTGCTGAAACTCGCCAAGAATCTAGTCTTCCATGAAAGGACAAAGCATGTTGAACTTCACTGTCATTTCATTCACCAGCTTGTCGAAGATGGATCAATGGTATTGCAGTATGTTCCGATAGAGGAACAAATTGCCGATATTCTCACCAAGTCTCTCAGTCTAGATAAGTTTGTAAAATTCAGGGGGCAACTTGGTGTAGTTGATAGATTGAGCATTAAGGGAGGGTATTAAAATTATATTTGGTAATTATTTATTTAATGCTCAATATTCTGTAAATTATGTAAACTAGTTGTATTGATTCGGTGATGTTTCTATTTTAGTAATTTTGTAATTAGAAACATCTCTTTGTAAATTCTATAAATGAAGCATTCGCTTCTTGTAAATAATATATCGAATATTTCCAAATCTTCTCTGTTATAGGTCCTAGGTTTGAGTCCTAGCTGGTCCATATGAGCTATAGCTCAACATATAAAATGTAGTCTCATAAAATGAAATTAATTTAAGAAGCCCAAGGCCTAACTTTTAACTTACTTTATAAAAAAAAACTTTATCCAACTAAAATGAAAAATTTACTTTATTTTATATTCTTTAAATTTTTTTTTGTTAGTGCTTTAATATGCTTTTATTTTGTACAATACAAAAAAAATAGGTTTGAGTCCTAGCTGGTCCATATGAGCTATGGCTCAACATATAAAATGTAACCTTATAAATGAAATTAACTTAAGAAGCCCAAGGCCTAACTTTTAACTTACTTTATAAAAATAAACTAACTTTATCCGACTAAAGTGAAAAATTTACTTTATTTTATATTCTTTAAAAAAATATTTGTTTAGTGCTTTAATTTGCTTTTATTTTGTACAATACAAAATGGAATAGTTTGCAAGGATAAATCATTGTTTCAATTAGAAGGGGAAGCGCCTTTTGTAACATAAAGAAAAACTAAACCCTAGAATATAAGTAAGTGATGTCTAACTTTCTATAATATGTACAAGTTAAATATCGGGGTTTGAACATTCATTATGAACAAACTAAAAAATTGCCTACCTTTTTGGTTCTAGGGCAAGGGCACAAGGCTTATCAACACTCCTACTTGAGATGAGAGTTATCAATATCTTTTGTTGAAAGTAAACACCTACAATAGCTAACAAATGCCTATGGTCTCTAGCTAAAAGTAGAGAGTAGAAAGCATGAGGACAACGCAAAACATAGAAGTGGATCAAACATAAACACGATTTAGCAAACTGATTATATGTTATCATATGCAAAGCTGTAATAACTTCTTCAATGAGACCTGCAATACAAACCTTGCACTTTTCAAGAAAGATTATTTGATTTGACAAATGGATGAATACAAAATTACACAACATTCTGAACAATAAACTAAGCAAAAAATAGGTATAGTAAATTACCATTAACAATCCAACTGCCAATGCCACTTACTTATATGTGTTTATAAAGTTTTTGCATAAAAAAAGAAAACTAGTTGATGTTCATACAATGTAAATACCAAATTGTTTGCTTGCACATAAAGCAAGCTCAATATACTGTTTGGTCTGCAGATGCAATATTTAGAACAAGATATTTTCAAATAGATTTTTTATAAGAACAAAAATCTCTATAAATAGATCTTCTAGAGGGTCATCTATGAAGAGATCTTTTAGAAGGTCATCTTGAAATAGCTATCTCCCAAAAATATAATTTTTTTTGTATGGGTGCAACATAACCTTGCATATGTACAAAGCAATATTTAGAATTTTCAAAGATTTTGCAAATAATTTGGGTAATTTTAACGTTTCATTGTCTTTCCAATCTCAAGAATATAGATTTGGATGTTGCTTCATAGGCAAATGCAACTTATCACCTTTCTTTGTGAAATGAGATATCTTTGTCAGCTATAATGAATTATGTGATCATTCCAATAGTCATGGGTTAAGAGCTACAGCAATGAAGAAGCTATGCTAGTCACCATGGGGTTGTTGACAGCCAAAAGAAATATTGTTATGGTCATAGCAAGGTAATGCTCATAAAACTCCTGTATCCTTGTTCATCTTGAGTAATCATGATTTGTCACATTTTTTCAGGCCATTCCCCAATTTTTCCCAAAGTTTACCAAAAAGTGATTCTGATATTTCTTTATACATACCTATCTTTCTTTGGCTCATTTTTACACTTATGCCAAAATATACAGAGCATAGGCAGGCTGAAACATTTTTTGTAAGCATCAGGGTATTTCAATTTTTTTTTAAAGTTAACTTTGAATAGATTTCTTGTACTTGTAAAATTTTAAACCATAATCAGGATTTCCTTTTAAATTATGCCCTAAGAAGAGTTTAGTTAAAAAACATATGTCTGCTCGTAAAATGGTAGGCCATATTCCATGGTAGAACATCTTACTTTTATAGAAGCAGCCATTTATTTTTGCATAGATCCTCTAAGGTAATAAAAATTTTATTTAATCCTACATGTTTTTTTATGAGTATCATTTTTATAAGGTATTAAGGTATTATGTGCCTCTAATTTGGAGATTTTGGTGCTCTCTTAGCACTTGAACATATGTGAGAATCCTTAACTCTTTCAAAAGCTTCAACACTCCACACACTTGTATCGCCCTTAGTTTTTCCTTTCTCCTCTCCAATCCTTTGCCCTAGGGTTTTTGGCTTGGTTTCCTCTTCTATCAACAACTCTTCACTGCCTCAAATGTTGTTCTCATATGCTTCCCTCTCGTTATCTCTGAATGAGTCCTTGGACAACATCTCCAAACAAAGACTTTACTCTCATGGAGATAGCTTTGTTGGTTCCTCATACTGAACTGGGTTTTTGAGATATATGCATGCTTCTTTCTACAAGGGAAGATGTCTAGTGATCTTGACTCACACTTCTTTCATATGGTTGTTCAAAGCCAGTTGAATGTTTTGATATCTTTGCTCCCAACTATGACTTCATCTTAGACTCGAACTCAGGCTTTTGCTTCAAGTTAGACTTTGGCTTTGAATTTGAATTGATGGACTCTCTTTGGCTATTTCTTGTAGTCATCTTCTTTGTTCTCTATTCTCTTTGTTCCACTAGCCTTAGAGATCTTTTGATCTCCTGCTTTACTCCCTAACCACTTTGTGGTCTCTTACTACCTTTGTTTGGGTCTAAGGGTATTAACTTTGTGAAGAATGATGGTGGTCCATGTTTTTATCCTCTACTTCATGATAGTTCCTCTCCTTGTACCTTAGATTTATATGCCGCTTTTGTGCCTCACGATCTTGGTTGTCACACAAGTCTTGTAATATTGTGAAGTGTCTGGCAAGGATTTGGGGAAGTTGGTTGAGGAGTTTCCACTTCTTTGGTCATTCCAAATTGTTTCTTGAGGTACTTGTTTCCTTTCAGCTTCTTTGTGTATATTCTCTTTTACAAATATATTCCATAGGTACATTAGATCTTGTGTGAGATTGTCCTCTCATTCTTGATTAGATTCTGCTGTTTTGTCAACTAGTTGCCCTATTTATATGGCTATCTTCCAAGATTTTACGGATGCTAAACCTTGTTTAAACCCAACCAGGCTTTTTAAAGGCAGTATATGCCAAGCTTTTACCTATTGCAATCTAAATAGAATGTAACATAAAATACCAAGAGATTGTAGACCAATATTAATGATTGCTTTCTTTATTCGGAGTAGTGCTTGTACAAAATGTAGACCTGTCAAGATTAAACTATGTTGTATCCTTAATTTGCTCAAATATTTAGGTGGCAAACCATGTTTTATTAAAGTTATTAATAATTAATGTCCAATAATTTTAAAATTAATAGAATATTAATATTTATTTATAATTTTATTATTATGTTATATCATTAACTTCTTAATATTGTATAAGGCTTATAAATATTTCTATATATTAAAATTATTGGAAAATATGTATATTCGCTCTAATATTCTTGTTTTTAGATTACAAATATATATATTTATGATTTTTATATGTTTTTTGTATGTATGAACCGAAAACAAACCCAGCCTCAATTTTTTTTGCCAGATCCACGAACCGAATCTGCAAATCCAAACCATGATGCAAACCAGAACCAGCAACCTAGTGATTTTTGGATCATGGCTTCACGTTTTGTTTCTGAGGAGCTTAAAGCAAATGTTGTCTTTTGAACTGTTTTTTGTAAACTCCATAATATTGGCTGAATTAAAGACTTGTATAGTAAAAGACAGAACCTCATTATCTATTGCCTTCTTTGGAGGCATAATACAAATATACTTATTTTTAAAGGAAAAACATGCCTATCTAAAACAGATGTTGCCTCTTCTTATAATAGAAGCTTACTTAAAATACTGCTAAAAAATCAACATTGATGTCCTTGGTCATTGGGTTCCTTGGGTTTAGATGTGGCATCTTTGGAACTTCAACCTCTAAGGGCCAGGTTAGGCATTTTTGGGAGCTGGATTCTGTGTTGTGATGCTATATTTGAAAAAAAGGGAAAAATCATAGATTTGATACTCAAGGAAAAACGTTTGAGACTTACAGTCAGGGTGCACAATCCATAGTAAGCTCACTTGGTCACGCCATAGTAAGCTCTGAATTGCTTAGAAACTCTCCCAGTCCTGATACAAGTCCCAAGAACAAACAGGTTTGTTTTGTGAGTCCAGCCATGTTGGTGGACAAGTAGATAGTTTTTGAAATATATTCTCTAATGTCAGATGCTGAGATTTTGAATCTGTTTTGGAGTTTTAAAATTTCTAGCATTTATCAAGTTTTGCTGTCTTGCCTGGGTGCAGCCCAAAGAGTTTTGCCAAGTTTGAGCCAACTCCAAGTTTCAACATGTTACACTATGGTTTACACTCAATGTAATAAAATTCCTTTTGACCTTTCATGGTAATTAGTGTTGTATCCACTCTGATTGCAGCCTGGTTACTGGCTGTGTCTTGAGTACTGTGTTTTTGAATGCCCAGTTTATGTATCTCATGGTCACGTAACCTATGGTATGAATTGTAGAAACCTGGTCACACAGCATTTCTATTATGCTGAAACTTATTAGATAGCAGAATTTAATTTTTGTAGTAATTTTCATCAGAACACTAAGCCCCAGATACTGACTGCAAAATTGATAATCAACTGAATTTTACATCCATTACCAGTTTTAGTGTCAGTGCCAAAACATGCATCAGCTAAATACATATATCAGCACCAAACCCAGTTCCAATGTAGTAACACCAAATAATTGTTATTGCTGGTATCAATGCAAACTTGACATTAGCGCTAATACTGATTCTGCCCAATTTCATCTGATCGGAAGCATAAACTACTTGGTTCAATATTGCCTCTCTTTTTGGTGCCACACCTCCTCAGTGCTAAGTGACATATGGTGCTAGAGGTTTGCACTTCTGTGATGCTATCATGTAATGTCCCCGAATATTTGGTTTGAGCTTTGAATAATTAGAAAAATAATTCTTTATAGCTCAATTATTTTTATTTGGCTTGGTGGACTAGGGAATTAATTTCCCATAATTTATTATTATTTTATGTGAAGCCAAAATATTTTTATAATTTTTCTATGGGGCTGGGCGACCTCTTTTGGGAGATAAAAGGAGGGAAAAAATAATATTCAAATTTAAAAGGTGGAATTGGGCGTCAAATTGGGTCGGCCAAATTGGAGGGAAAAGGTGAAGTTTGATATAAATGCAAGTTCATTGGAAGGCATTTCATCATGGTGCATATTATCTTCAGTTTGATTCAGCAACTTGTTGCAACTATTCCAAGGACAAAAACCCTTGCAAATTGTGGGTGAGTTGGACAAAAACCCAGCTCATCTTGAGAAGACTTCATAATAGAGGTCTACTTGTGCTTCATTGCTATTTGGCGAAGGAGAAGAGCAGAATTCCAAATCAGATTTGTAGATCAGATTTGAAGAAGACATTATTTGGCAAGATTTGTTGCATATTGGCTAGAGTTTCACCCTAGGTTTGAGCACCACTACTTAGAGAAAGAGTGCCTTGCTTTTGGAGGGTGATTTTGGTGTTTGATGGGAGTTAGGGTTTGATTACATCTTCAGATTTGTAGCAGTAGCAGATCAGACCTAATTCACCATTGTTTGTGGAGTGATTTTTGGTGCTTATTGTCATCATTGCTTAGGGTTTGGCCCTACATTTTGAGTACCATCATTCGGAGTTGTTAAGAGGGTTGTTGTGCATCAATTGTTGTCATTTTGTAGCAGTAAAACCCTAGCAGACTTATTGCAGACCTGAGCGATCAGATTTGGAGCAGATCTCCTTCTTGTTGAAGAGTGGAAGACATAGGGTTTCATGCCCTAATTGGAGCGCTGCCCTTGGGAGATCATTTCTATCAATTCTTGGGCCATTTACTATTGATTTTTGGTATGCACAAGCCTATTTTAAAGTTTGATTTGTAACAACAGAGATCTGAAATTTATTATTGGGCATGATTGGCCCATTGTTTGAATATAACTTGCATATTTTAGAATTCTGATTTATAGCAGTTGTTCAACTCAGAAAATCAGGTTTTGTTTTATGCTTATACTTGCAATTTGATGATGTTTTGGTTGGATAAGTTTCATGTTTGGAAATATAATCATAAGGACGTATAATTGCTTTGTTATTGGAGCCTTTGGTTGCTTTTGTGTTAACTGTTATTATTTGATTGGAATCAGAAAATCAGATCAGAATCTAGGGTTTGAGCAGAAAACAAAAAATCAGAAAATTAGGGCAGAATTCAGAAGTTTGAAATCAGAGATTTAGGGCAATATCCTAGCTGGGATATTTCATATCAGCAGTTGTAAATCCAGTCTTGTAACAGATACAGGTTGAACTGTTTCAACTTCATATCTGTACCAGCTTCTTAATCTCTACCCTTTGATTATGTTTACGTATGTACCTCCGTTGGTTTAGGTACCTCTTCCCTCTGATTCTTCTTCATATAGAGGGCTTGATTAATTGTGTATGTGTATTGCATATTTTCTTTTCCACCTTATAACATATGAGGAGTCCCATCTACTATGTTGTCTGTAAGAGATCTCTTGGGCTTTGGAACAACAATCTCCTGTTCTTGTTTTCATCCTATTAACAATTTTTAAGTAGATGTGTTTTAGCAAGCTATTGCAGTTAATGATGGACTCTCTTGATTAAGTGATAAGAGATGTGCCTGTCTAATATATCTGGAGAATGCTTTCTGTTGAAATAACATTTTTGACCCTTTGCGAATGTTGCTAAACCACAGTTTACTGTTTCGTTTCTAACATTATTTAGATCTTGCTAAGTTTCAATTATTTCAGTGCATCATTAATGAGTCAAAATATCCCATA
Organism: Sequoia sempervirens; assembly: GCA_007258455.2. Classification (NCBI taxonomy): domain Eukaryota; kingdom Viridiplantae; phylum Streptophyta; class Pinopsida; order Cupressales; family Cupressaceae; genus Sequoia; species Sequoia sempervirens. The sequence goes on along the minus strand of VDFB02000015.1, from coordinate 568,208,225 downwards.
AATGCTTTTTCAAATTGTTTAACGGAAATCTTTCTAGTCATTCAAGATTCTGTATCTTCCACCCCACCTAAAGTATGGGATGCACAAGAGATAGTTATAATTTAAGTGACTAAATTGAGTATCAAAGTAACTGGTCCTTTAACATCTTTGTCAAACCAAGGAAAATTCATTTTGGATCAAAGCATTTGCAGTTGTGGATGCAGAAGTGACAATTGAATATAGTTTAAAATTTAAATCATCTTACTAATTGCATATGGGTCTAAATCATCTTACTATGACATTTTGACCTTGACAACTGATGGATTTGTAACAGTATCGTACTGGACGCATAGTTTTCAAACTATTTGGAAAAGATCCAAGTGAAATTCCACAACTTTTACGATCACAGGTACTTAGATCCAAGGAAATAATCTTTGTTACTTGTACAGTTTATTCATGACACATATTGTTCCATTTTATTTTAACATTGTTAAAATCCTTGAAATCCTTTGATATGTGTTGATACAAAGTAGAATACTGAATGCATCTTTCCAATTGAGTGTGTTATGGTTTATCAGAAATAGTGTTTCTTAATTCAAGTTAATTCTTTACTGTTTCTTATGCATCAAAATATGTGATATACATCAGATACTTGATTGGCTAGCTAACAGCCCTTCAGATATAGAGAGCTATATCAGACCTGGCTGCATCATTCTAACAATTTATATACGCTTATCTGAGTCCGTCTGGGAGGAGGTATGTCTTTTTCAATTGCAGTTTTATTGCTTATTGTCCATGCTGTGGTTGGGAATTTGATTGATGAATTATTTTCTCCATGCAGCTTGGTACTGGCTTTAAAAATAGTCTTGAGAGACTTCTTAAGGGTTCTGATGGTGGCTTTTGGCAAACAGGGTGGATCTTTGCCCAGACAGGGCATAGGATAGCATTCATATATGATGGTAAATTTAAAACTATTAGATGTTTCACAGGTTGAGAGTATTCTTATTTTTTTGTTGGTTCAAAGTTTCAACTCATTTTAATGTTAAAAATGGGCCTAGCTATTTCAGTGAGAATGCTTGTATGGGAAAATAAATCTAATCCTTACAGCTTCTTTACATATGGAATCACATCCATAGTAATTTAGTTAGTTCTTGGATGCAATGCTGTTTGTTGTCTTACATAGCTCAATATTCTTGAACAAGCTGTTTGTTAACTTTCAGAATTTGCTTTACCTAATCTTTAGCAAACAGATGTGCTCATAATGCATTAGACTGATTGTACTCGAGTTTATATTTTTAAAACGTCATTATTCATTGAGTGATGTTTTCTTGCCATGATCCAGGTCAAGTGGTTTTTGATGCACCCGCAGATTTTGGAAATGCTCCTAAGATCTTAAGCATTACTCCCATTGCCATTACATCTGACATGAAAGCCAGTTTTGTGGTCAAAGGACTTAATCTTCGCAGTTCAAACTCAAAGTATAGCATCTTACTTAAGTGATCTCATAGACACACCTGCATTAAAATTTAATGCAGAACACCAAATTGAATGCATCTCATTTTTTTATTTTCTATTGCAAACATGATTCTTCTCTGCAAAAAGTTAAGAATACATGGTGGAATGCGACATGATATTGCTTGTATTCGTTAGTTTTTCTTATAGAATCTGTGTAAACATTAATCTTCATGTGCCAATTTTTTAATGTACAAAACCAATGAAATCTAGTTTTTTGTTTATATTATGCAGGATCGTTTGTGCTTTCCAAGGAAAATATTCAGTGCAAGAATCTTCAATTGGATACATTCAGGAAGATAGTGATCCCGATCTCCATCACACAGATCAATTTGAGGAATGCACACAGATTCAGTATCAAAGATTTTCTTGGATCCCACCTAATTTGAGTGGAAGATGCTTCATTGAGGTTCAAATTTTGTTGCAAAACTTGATTGATTAAAATTTCTGCTTTCCTTGCCAATTTGAGCAAATATATGTAAATTTATTTTCCCGTTCTTATTGGGGTGGATGTTTCAGGTGGAGGGCCATGATCTGAGGGGTAGCTTCTTTCCTGTAATAGTGGCTGAACATGACATCTGTACAGAAATTCGCACGTTAGAAAGATATATTGAAATCTCTTCCAAGGCTGGCCAACATGAGGCAACAGAAAACTCTGATTTGCAAGTGAAAGAGAAAATAGAAGCAATAGAGTTCTTGCATGAACTAGGTTGGTTATTTCAGAGAAGTTGCTTGATACATGAGCCAAATCTCAGTGTCCTGCCAACTACATTATCACCTATGCGATTCAAGTGGCTTCTTGAATATGCAACTGAACAGGACTTGTGTGCAGTGGTGAAGAAAATTCTGAACATTTTGTTCAGTAATTATGTCAAGTGTGCTGATTCTTCAGCTATATCCATATTAGGAGAAGCTGGTATTTTACATAGGGCTGTGCGGAGAAATTGCCGGGAAATGGTTGAATTTCTATTAGCATATGTCCCTGATTCTATGACAGAAAACACAATTGGCACACCAGCACATGGACTTGAGAAACTTCATAGTTCTAGTAGCTTCATACTCAAACCTGACATGTCTGGACCTGCGGGGCTCACACCACTTCACATTGCAGCTAGCATGAAGAGTGCTGAAGGTGTATTGGATGCACTCACCAATGATCCATGCCAGGTAATTGAAGCTATCTAGATTGTGATGAGTTAGTGCATTCAATTAGTCAAGGTTATTATTTCAACATAATATGTATACTTTTTTAGTTCAATTAAGTTTAAGGTCTTGAAGTTACAACACGTGCACTCTCAAATAGCCCTTGGGAGTATAGGCAGGTTTATCTAGATAGAAATATTAGAATTATGCTAGGATATGATCTTGACATTCTTAGAAGTCAAGATCCTGGTTGGAAGTTAATGTTACCTTGATAATTTATGCATTTTTTTGTTCAGATTGGGGCAAAAGCATGGACAAATGTTCGTGATCAAACAGGAAGGACTCCTGAAGAATATGCATTGCTCGGAGGCCGTCATTCTTACATTGAATTGGTTCATAAAAAACTTGAGAAGAGAGGGACACCTACACATGTTAGCATTGACATCAATAAGTTAATTCCCAATGAACAAAACATGCTAAAGAAGGAAAATTGTGGAACCTCTTCAGCATCACTGGAAGTCTCTAGAGGAAAAGGTGAAGCAAAAGGGAATAAAGCTGACATAGAGTTGTCTCAGAAGTTTGGACAATCAGTCAGTCATTGTGCTGACAATGGTAAGGTAAAGCGTTTGTCATCTTATTGCAAACTTTGTGCTCAGCAACAACTCAACAAGCGCAGAGGAAATAACCTTTTATACAGGCCTGCAATGTTGTCTATGGTGGCTATTGCAACCGTGTGTCTCTGTGTCACTCTTCTTTTGAAGGGACCACCTCAAGTTCTCTTTGTCCAACCACCTTTTAACTGGGAATCAATGAAGTTTGGACCTAGATAATGTTTTTTCTCTCAAGTAAAATAGTTGGGGATGCTGATTAACAAGATTGGAGCCCCAGACACCAAATCTCTGCTGATTGCAGACTCCAACTTATTGAGTTCATCACTAGGTCCTGATTTATGCCGTGCAAAATTATTTTTACTTGACCACCTTCAGTGTGTATATTAAGCATTTATCAAAAGAGAAACATTTAGCATGCTCAACTCCTCTAATGGATCAACAAACTCGTTGAACATTTTGGCATGCATTTAAAGTTAAACTAACAAGGGGTATACTCTTCTGGGATTCCAAAGATGTACATAGTCTGGACATCTTTTTCTGAATCATTTGACTGGCTGCACTGCATGCATCAGATAGTTTCATTTTTATGTAGATACTGCAATTTACAACTATTTAGTAATCTGAAACAAATTTAGAGATTTGTGCCTTTACTTAACAGATATCAACATATTCAATCACCCCCGAATATGAAATAGCTAAGATTAGTTTCTTTATTATTATTGGGTAGTATGACATGCAATGCCTTTTATGGTGATTAAACTTTTTAGAGGTAAATTCATTATTTCCTCTCTTATTTATTTTGACGCATGATTCTATATTTTATCCTTTCCAAAATATGATAATATCAATTGGGTCTTGAAGTATAAGATCATAAATATTTTGCATTATTTTCAAGAAGTTAAATGCACTACTGTATGTACTTGGCATAGATATTTTAGCGATAGCAGATCATTAACTTTAATACCAAGACCATATACAATGAAAATTTGTGAGCAATTTCTTGTCAATTGCAGTTTTCAGTTTATTTTGTTTTTCATGCACTGTAAGTGGCAACTATTAAAAATTAAAAGTACATGAAGTATGTAGTCTCATGACTCAAATGTATTGAGCTTCCTGAGCTTGTTTGCATAGATGAAATCTTTGATCTTCAACAAACTGAATTCAAACATTGATATTCAAGGTGAAGTAATTACTACCTGATATTGGGACTGGGACATCATTTTTACCAGAAATCTGATCCAACCTAAAACTATTCTACTTAAGTTGATACTGACAGACAACTACATTGCAAGCTCAAAACTTATAGAGCTTCCTGAGCTTTCTTTCATAGACAAAATCATTGTTCTTCATCAACCTGACAACATCAGTATTGAAGAGGAAGAGATTACTACCTGATATTGTGTCTAGGACATCATTTTTACCAGAAATCTGATTAACTTTGTTGCTTCCTTGTACACTTACAGACAACTACATACATAGTTTCCCATACAAATGAACTGTGAAGGCCGTTTAGAAACAATAACATTATTTGCAGTATTATTCAATACCGTAATATGGTAATTAAAGCATCTGCTTTAATCTTCATCAGCTCAAATAATTTGACTATCTGTGTACTTGGAGGACCCAAAGTTGGCATGCTCTTACACACACGGAGTGAAAGGTAAATCTTATATCACAATGTCACAAAGTATGGTATTGGACATTAGCAAAAGAAAAGAAAAGCAAAGTGGAGTCATTCTTACAGTATGTGCATGTCCGTATGTCTTGTGTGGTTTGCAGTCGTTATCTCCATGACCTGGATACCATAACCTTTTGCACTGCTCATGTATACGTACATAGTCCTTAAACTCGCCACTATATCAATTCAGTCTTGAACCTCATCTTGAGAAACACCAATATCTAGAAAGATATTTTGATTTATTTGGGCCATTCGTGTTACAAACCTAATTAACTACTAGTTAGCGGTAGATAAGAGCAGAAATATCTAGTATTGTTTTCAGTAACTTAAATGTACTGCTGTATGTACTTTGCACAGGGGTTTTAGAGATAATAAATCATCAACTTTAGCTCCAAGACCAGATACGGTGAGAGTTTGTGAAAAGTTTCTTATCTATTACAGTTTTCACTCTTTTTTTTTGTGGACGCTTGTAACTATTAAAAGTTAAATGAAAAAGAGATTACATTAAATATGCAAGCTCTGATCATAACGATCTTGCTGAGCTTGCTTGCATAAATGAAATCATTGATCTTCATTAACCTTACAACATTGATATCTAAGCTGAATCAATTACTACCTCATATTGTCATGTCGGATCTCAGCATTCTAATTTTTACCAGAAATCTGATCCATCCTAAAACTGTGTTGCTTCATCTGTTGCTTCAGACAACTAAATCCATAGCTTCCCATTCAAATCAATTGGGAAGGCTATTTAGAAACAATAATAGTATCTGCAGTACGTAATTTTTGGATAAGTAGAGAGGGATCTATTGGGGTTCTCACTTGGTAAATATTTTAGTACATTAGTTTGATTACAGATAGAGAAGATAAAGATTACATTTTCTATGTACATGTTTTTTGAAAAATCTAACAAAATCTGATGACCATATTTTAATGCATTTTATGGCCCCCTAATCCTTAAAAATGGCATGTTTTCATAATAGATGAGTGGACCTATACCAAAATTAGCAAAGAAAAAACAACATAAAACTTTGAAAACATCTATATCACCACAGATACCCAATTGCTTCACACTACCAACGGCTGCTTCCTCCTAACCTGCCGCTTCATGAAGCGCAACCTAAATGACTCTGGACCGATCCCAACCATGCTGTACACCAGCGGACCCCAGTAGTTTGAAACCTTACACCCTTAGAAAAATTCTTGCAAATTTTGGTTACGACTGTTTTTCCCGAAGTTAGACATAGCATGGCGAGTACACCAGACACTTCCAACAGGCTGTTGTTGTGGTTAACCAACAGGTTTTCCACCATGTCACAAATCCCTACAGAATTCTCGTACCTCATGGAGCTCATGGTAGACTATTACATTTTCTTTTCTTGCAATGCGGACATCTGCCATTGTTGACTCCTTAGTCACTAACAATATTTTTACCATGCTTTGTGTAAACCTCGGCTTACAAATTCTTGAGTGTATATGTTTGGCAAAAACAGAGTAACCATGCCCACAATGCTTCATTCAAAACTGCCGTCGTAACTTTAGCCAAAAAATCTGCCCTAATACAGCCTTCGATCTAGGCATTATGTCATCTCCCAATCCCGACTCCCCTAGCAGCTTCTTGAGAAAACCCATGGCAACCGGCTCTTCACAATTGAAGATTGTATTAAGGTGCTTGTTTGAGAGTTGACCTTATCTATATGGGTCCCTCTTGGAAGATTTAAGTTGTTGGCGTGCCATATCATGAGTAGTGATTATAATGAGCACTGGCATCCAGCCAAATTAGAAAGCCCCACGACTAACCAAACCTGCAAAGCACCACCACAAAACAAGTGATGTATAAATCAAAGATAGCTTTAAAGCACATTCTCATAGATGCAAATATTAACACTGCGTGGGATATTAAACCATGTCATATCAAATGAGGGAGAATATAGTCTTAAGATATGTCAGATGGTTCAGGAATGAGAATCAAGCAATGATAATAAATTTACACGAGCGGAGGGATTATTATAGTTTATAATATTTGGTTAGGGTGGTGGGGGATTTTAGGGCCCTTAGTTTAGGAAGGTTTTAGTAAAATTAAATTAGATAAGCTAGACCAGAATTCTGGTGAGGCATTGTATTTGTTTGGGTGGGGGATGTGATTGATCATAATGGCCAAGAAGTCGGCTGCTAGGTTGGCCTCCAAGATGATAATCGCGTTAAAGACCTTGCTCATTTGCAATACTTTAGTGCAAAATTTGAACTCCATTACAAATCCGGTTTTTGTTCATGTTTTCAGTTGAAGCCATAGGCTTAGCAAAACTATATAGCCAGCCAAAAGGGAACGTGGCCCGATTAGATTTGCTTAGCATTAGAATGTGATAACTCTATTAGTATATTGTAATGAAGATAATTACCACTTATTGGTTTGAGTATGTTTTCAGTGGGTCTCTTGATAAACATCCCCACAAGTGTGAAGTCAATGCAATGAGATTAAAGTAGAAATTTGCACGTGATACAAGAAGGGAAAATGATGGAGAAAAGGTAATAAAACTTTTGAAAGAAATAGAGTTTTTTTGAATAGTAATATTTACTCATTAATACAATGACTAAGGAATCTCACATGAGATTCTCAATTCGACGTTTGAAATCTAATCAAACTTGCAATAAGACTCAAGTTTATTATGTGCATTTTCAATCACAAGGACTATGTAATAAGGGGAGAGTCGACGAGGCAAGTGGGTCATTTGTCTCAAATGATGGAGAAAGGTTTGGCAATAAACAATGTTGTCTATAATGCCTTTATTGGTAGTGATGCAGTCATAATGAAAGATTGCCTAATTATGCAGTCATAACACAAAACACTCTTTATCATGCACAACAAAATTCAAATATCATAACAATTTCATATTACATCAAAATATCTACCTTTGGGGCTTATGAAAGATCTAGACCTCGGTCTTAGATTCAAACACAAAATATGCACTAATCAAGATTGCAACTACTAATCAAACTCCTCAAGCTAATTTGGCTTCAATAGCTTGTATGTCAACTATTGGTTCTTCACTTTGTTATTTCTCTATCCTACTTGCTTTTTATGTATCATTCTCAATTAAGTCACCACCTTTTATGGTTAAGATTGATGTAATAGGTTGGTGCTAATAAAAAATGTAGTATAGTCCCCTATGCACTGAGGATAAAGAGCATGAGATCAATATCAAATGATTTTCCTAAGTTCGCCTTTGAATGCACATCTTTGAAATGTCTAAATGGTTTTCTGATATAGCAAGCTATATGACTCAAAGCTTGATGTTCTAAACATAAACAATCTTGGGACCATTGATGCCATTAATGGCATCATATGTTAGTGCAAATCCCAAAAACACAATGCACACTTCGTAGAGGTTCAATAGTGTTAGAACACAATAATATATTGAGAGGAGGGGAGTGAATCAATTATATCCCACAAATTTATTCAATTCAACATTATCAACCAAAAACTTCTTACTACCTCAAACAGACAAAGTATCAAATACAATTCAAAGGCACAAGCACACAACTATAACACTAGATTTACATGGAAAAATCACTGTGAGCAAGTTGCTTGGAGCTATTGTCCAAATCCAACCTCACAAATAAAAATAGGAATTACAATAGGTTTATGGGTTACAACCCAAAGGAAGCAACAAGTCCCTAAAACATAGTTTTTATGGCTTCAACCAAAGGAAGCTACAACTCCCTACAAATTACAAGTACAACATACTTGACACAATCTACTGATCAATCATCACCGCAACACTTTTCACATTGACATGTATCTTCAACACCTTTGCTCAACAACCTCTGTTGCCTTTAGCTCATTGCTTTCAACACACTTCATTACACATGTACTCGCACATTACACACACCATTTTGCAACAAGCTTGATTTTTATTTATATCCTCTGCAAGCTTCAAAAAGTTCCTCCTTATCGGCCAAGATGAAACGTGTAAACATGAAACGTGCAATGACCATGACTATTGGCTCCCAAAACATCCGCGATAAGAGGGAATCAAATGTGGTCCAAACCAGGAGATAATTGAGACCTATTTTTCCTTAGCACACATTTCCATGTTGACGCACACTTCAAAGATTTGGCACAAACACCTCAACATTCCAAGTCGCCCCAACAAACACTTAACCTTCCATGCATTAACTCCATACCACAAGCGGTACTTGAGAGACCAAATAACATCATGTGGATCACTTAATGACATTCATAAACAATCTCATACACTTCTTTCACAACTTCGTGCTACTTTATGCTGGCGCAAACAAACAAACACAAAACCCAACATCTCTTGCACACCTAGAAAACATAGACTTGAGATAGAACATTGGAAACCACTTGTGGTACACCTCAACACCTAAAAAATTGAAATGAGAGAAATGAGAGAACATACAGACAATTTGAACTTATCCTCCAAACCACAAGACCATATATTCAAATGTGGAGGAATGCAGAGCATTCCTCTTATCCTTCTTGACTGTAACAACACGGTCTTTACTCTGCTAGCTCTGGAAACTACTACGGTAACTTCTATGCCCTGAAAATAGGAACATAAGTACTTCACACCTATCTCTATCTTGCTTCCAAATCACAAGGCCGTATCTTCAAATGCAAAGCATTCTCCCGAGCTTCTTAAGTAAAACTTCCTGAGCCATTGACTACATGAAAACCTTTCATACTTTCTTTCATATCTTATGCAATGCTTTACATCAAGGGACAATGAATACAACATTCACAACACCATAAACAACAATTAAAGCTCTCTTCATCAACCTGAAGAAACCACAACTTCTTCATAACAACATTTACCTATTCATGAGCAACAAGAGATGTAGTACAATTGTGTACAACATGCTTATGACATTCATCATCATGTCCAACACTTCACAACACTTCTGATCATCACACTAATTGCATCACATGCAAACTTCCACAACCTTCCACACTACCACTCTGTTGACATCAATGACAACATATGCAACAAATAGTTGAATATGTAACTACCTCATATAAATAACATAAAATACAAAAATAACATGTGGACAAGCTATATATGCTATGTTGATGTTGTAGACAAACTCTCATGACAAAACTAATACCAATGCATTATTACACATATGACTTTGTCTAGGTCTAAATGCTTAGAATAATAACCGTGCCAAGAAATCCCAATGTGGCAAACCAAAGTGATTAATATTGAACTAAGAACTCTACAAAACAACCAACAAAAATGAATTTTCTTTCTTTGATGCAAGATTAATTGTTAGGCTTGGGCTACTCCCACATCATGCATCTTAGGTAAGTGATTTGTCACTTAGTTATCACAAATAAAATTTGAATGGAAATAAATCTTAGTACACTAAACACATGAATAGGCTTTCAAAAATAAATTTGTACTTCTCTTTTCACCTCTACTAATTTCAAATCTATTAACTAGGACTATCCACTTCCACCAATCATTATTTATACTTGTTTCCCTATTCCATTCTAAACTTCTACTATCACTTTTTTCTCCCTTTACTATCCTATTCCCTATTCCCATTATCTCAACTTGAAACTAATTACTCAAAGATACTATCGAATCTTCCCAAGCATTCTTCCATCTCATCCTTTTATGACACATTCTTTTTAGCCAATCTATACACAAATATTTGTAATTACCCAACTTTACTATCATGAGAAAATTCTCCACACAATCTCTACCATTTATTTTGTATTTGTTTTCTTGAGCCCTTACCAACATATTATACATATCTTCTACTAATCCCTTCAAGCATTACTCTATTCTTGACTTAAAATATTTGTTGCACTATTTTCAACTCATTATCCTTGTCATTTTTCTTCAATTCTTGACTCAATACCACCAATGACTTAAAATATTTGTTGCACTATTTTCAACTCATTATCCTTATCATCTTTCTTCACTTCTTGACTCAATACCACCAATGAATTAGTTTCAATCAAATCTACATATACATATGCATTTATTTGTTCAATTCTCCATCTTTGATTTGACAACTTTAATTTCTATCTTCTTTCAACATTATCTTCTTTTGCTATAATTTGTAATTTTCTATTTATCTCCCTTCATATCTTCTATGTCATTATTATGTTCAAATTATCTTAAAGTTTACCCTTACTATAACTATTGTCATTACTGTTGCCATTTTTGTATCACACACTTACATGACATCATTTCACTGAAAACTCCACTTGACACCTTTTCTTTTGTCCCAACTTCAACATTTCCTTCCATCAATTTGATATTCTTCTTCTCATAATCTATAGGTATTTTGTTGCTTGTTATTTCACTCGTCATGAGTATCCCAACTTTTACCATATTCTTTATCCTTGTATCTTTCACTATGTTAAAAATATTACCTATCTTCACTTCTAAATTACCTTGGTCTTGTCTTCTACCATTACTTCTCTTAAATTAATCACTTTTTTCTCTATGTTCATTCTAATCACCTTGGGCTTTGTAGTTCAAATTTTCTCTTGCCTTAAAGGCAAACTGATATATTCCTCCCACTATCTAAATTACCAAGTAAAACGTTTTCTCTATTTTCTCCACATTACCTTGAAATTCTTTATTCTTCACATTTTTTCGAACAATCACCCACTACCTATAGGACAAATTTTCTTCTACTCTTCTTAATGTTGGTCTTCTTTCCATACATTATCTAACTCCCTTTGCACTATCACACATTAGAGATCATTTCCCTACAACATTAGCTCTACTTACTCTTTCTTTTTTCCACATCTATCATTCTTCTCTACTCCTTGTTGGCGTCTACTATAACTTTTCCAATTTATCACTACATTCTTCGTCATCAATTCTAACTTTTCTCATTTCTTTATAGTGATCTTTCTAAACTTGAAACCATAACTCTAAAACTCATGTTCATCCTAATCATCATGAAAACAATAAATCACAAATTTTGGTTTGTAGATTATTTTAAATTTAGACACTTCATCTTCTCACTTTGAATTCAATTACTTTTGTTCAATCTTGCATTCTTTCCAATGTCTTCTTCATTGATATTTTATCTTCACACCTTAGGCAAATTTCCTCACAAATTTGTGATCTACCCACCCACTTCTTTAATATTCACTTTTAAATCTCACTTTCATACTTGCATTTATATGCCACTAACATATTTCCTCTCCATCAGTACTCAATCTACAAGATTATCTGCTTGTGCCTTCTCTTGCAAATTGCCTATCAATCGATGGTCTATATGCTCAAGCTTCTTTACTTCTTCACAAATTTGATGTTGGTTGCCTTACAATTGCCACTTTTTCAACAACCTAAAACCTTAGCTATCTTCTACCCAATAACTTAGTGATGGAAGAAATTTTCACATGTGTTTCCTTAATCAAATTTTCTAGTTCCAATGCAATGTCTTCTTGACTCTCATAGCTAGAGGATGCTCATGCAATTTACTTATAGGACTTACATATCATGACTTCACACTTAGATCCACTTATAGGATTCACAATACTCTTTACCTTTCTTAAGGTCTTCATAATCTTAACTTGACCCAATTCTTAATTCTCCTCCTCCTTAACCATTTTACTTTTCTCTCTAGGATTCAAACCTAAGCTTTGATAGAACTTGGCACAATCTTGATATGTGGCTCTAATGAAAAGCTACCTAACCATGCAACCTTAACACACAAAAAATCATGTATAATGGAATTCAAATATCATAACAATAATATGACAGTCAACTAGATCAATTTATTATTCTCCACAATCTTAGATTACATCAAAATATCTACCTCTAAGGCTTATAATAGATCCAAACCTCAATCTAAGTGCATTAAACAAGAGTGTGATTAAAATTATCAAAGTCCTAGAGCTAATTTCACTTCAATATCTCTTCTCTCAATTGCATACTTTCACTTTGTTATTCTTTGTTGTACCCACTCTTTCCCCATCCTTTCTTAATTAATTCACCACCTTTTAGATTCTAACATTAATGCAATAGGTTGGTGCCAACCAAAATAACAGTAGAGTTCCCATGTACATAAGATATAAAACATGGGACCAATATTAAATGATTATGTTATGAAGATTACATTGGAATTAGATGCAAATCTTTTAGAAGTATAATTGGTCTTTCTTTCTTGTGGTAAGTTATATGACTTCAAGTTCAATGTGATTCTCATGGAAAATAGTAATATTATGTGATTAATAGTTTTTACACAATTGGATTCATAATTAATGTGAAAGAAGCATAATTAATAATTATAATTCAACTATTAAAATAAATAAAAAAACATAATAAGAATTATAAATATACACAAGATTTTTTGTGGAAAACCCATAATGGTAAAAACCCACCAAGCTCATCATTTTATATTAAGAAAACTTACATTAAATTGTCTCTATTATATATAGATGAATTTGGGGATAAATCTTTTTGTGTTCCAGATGACCAATGAAACACCTTTTATGCATAGTGAATATAATTCACCAACCCAAAACTCTCAATTCAATAAATAATTCCTTTGAGGGAACTTCCCTTAAATATGGGAAGAGATGATAGGAAATACACATAAAGTAGTTTTTCATGCCTTTTTCAAAATAATTATAAATAATAATTAATAAATGATTATTTTATTAAACTATTGATTGTTGGAGAATGTCAAGATCAAGAGCATGAAACAAACTTTCAGAAGTGAACAAAATAAGCACAATAGTATTTCTATCAATATATAATGAAGAGTGTATAATACAATGATCAATCATTGCATATATAAGCAAGGATGAGGAGGTGAGAAGGTAGGAGTGAAACTCTGACTACCACTCCAAAGATGGGACACTTTTGAGCTCACTTGACAAGTGTGTGAGCAAGTTTCAATAGGTTTCTCAAGTCATGAGGAAACATGTCTCAACCATATGAAGTGAGACAAAAGCAAAAGAAACCTAAGTAAACTTAAGTTAGGTGTGAAAAGTTCAATCCTAGAAAGGTGATTAGCTAACTAAGCATGATAATGACTCTATTTACACTAACACCACCTCTTAAGTGCAACTTAGGGAGTAATGCATGCACTAATGATGAATTCCAACTACTAGTCCATGTCACGTACTCATGTACAAATATCTCATAAAGTGAATTAAAGGAGAAAAAACCAGTGGGAAATAAAAACCCCTCTCCAATAAAGAAATGATGCAATGAAATAAAATGTATAAGTGAAGAAGATAGAAGGACTCATGATGACCCCACAAGGAATATTTCTATCACATAAGTACAAGATATGTTCCCCCCATAGGAGAGAAAAGAGAGAAGGTCATGTGACACCCCCCACTATTGTTGTTTTAATCAGAAATGCAGATTAACAGAAAATTCAACACAGTGAACAAATAACACATAATTTATCTTGGGAAAACCCTCCTCAAGGGAGAAAAACCCAGCCAAAATATCTCTTTTATATATTTAATTTAAAGGAGCATAAATCTGCTTACAATCTTGGCCACACACAAGGCCAATATAATACAATAAAGAATCACACCTCACTTAGATGCAAATACACAATTATATGATCTCTCCTTAATGTCGATCTGCTTTATGCAATAATATGATCTATTGTAGATGCACAAACTCCTTGATAAGTGTGAATGTCTCTTTAGAATAAAATTGATGATCAAATGAATGAGCATCTCCTTCCATATATACAAAGTAAGGTGCCTCTTCACAAGGGTTGGCCTCATTCAAGAACCAAGGTGACTTTTCATCTTGGGTTGACCTTTAAAATAATATTTATATATCATTTATTATTTCGATTTTGAGAGAAGGATATCTCCCACAGCTAAAACATCAACACTCCCTCTTAGCTAGTGAGGTATCCTTCCAGATATCCATGTCATGGAGTCTCTCAACATGACATCCAAAATGACTACACCCATTTGAGAAAAAGTTCATCACGAAGTCTCTCAACATGATATTGTCATGGAATCACTCAACATGACATCCACCATGGCTACTCCCATGTGTGGAAAGAAACATATGCACAATTTTCCATCACAGAGTCACTCAACATGATGTCGTCATGGAGTCTCTCAACATGACGCCCACCATGGATACTCTCATGTGTGGAAAAAACACAAGTACAAAGAGTTCATCACAAAGTCTCTCAACGTGATGTCGTCATGGAGTCTCTCAACATGATGTCCACCATGGCTACTTCCATGTGTGGAAAGAACCACATCTCCGTCTCAGAGATGGACAAGGGCTCACACCTCATATTTCTCCATCTTAGAGAAATATACACTACAAGGGATTTCACCTCATACTTCTCTGTCACAGAGAAATATACACTAACAAGGGCTTTCACCTCATACTTCTCTGTCACAAAGAAATATACACTAACAAGGGCTTTCACCTCATACTTTTCTATCACAGAGAAATATACATTACAACAGATCTTCATGATGATGTGACTCCCTCTGAAGCTCCAAGTACTTGCATCAACCTCCTGACCTCCTTGTCCAAGGTTGCCTATGATGAATTGTCAAACTCCCTTTGAATGTTAATTCCTCCGCTTTAAAGAAATGTCTCCAGTTATGTGCCACCAAATCAGTCCCATGGCAACAAGCTGTGTCTTCATGTTTGTTCATTTCTTCAGCCTGTGTGTCTTCCTCACAGGATGCAGCAAGCTCTTCCTCCCTTGAATTCCTTATGCAATCTCTCATCATCCTTTTGCTCCTTGATCCATCTTGGAAGCATTTTAGAGAGATTAATAATAGTTCAAAACTATCCCGAAGAGAAATATCAATACTAGAAGCATACATGATTCACTATTAGCAATGTTATTGCATGAATTATTATTAACTATAAAATTCATGATCATTATTCAAACATAAAATACTTATCTCTTTATGTTGGTCAATAGATGTAGTCAGGTGCTTGTCTTGCAATCTCTTCTCAGCTGTTAAATGTAAATGATAGAGTTCCCTAAAATCGTTGAAGCCTCAAATGTATACACCATAGGTAAATTTCCAAACTTTACACCAATGTGCAAAAGCTAATATGACTTGAAGAATGAACATTGTTTTTCAGACCTAAGCATTCCATTAAACTCATATCCCATACGACACAAGAATGAGAGGAGATAACATAGAACCTACACACTATCTTTAGCAAGAACCAAAAATAACTCCATTGCAGCCCGCACAGATCTTCAGAACAATGTCAAGAAACCAAAGTACCATCGCATCCACTCACACCAACAACAACTCGTGATTTTCTATATACAACCACACCACAATCATATACTTCTAGATTTGTTCTCACAGTGATATCTAAACCCGACTTGCTGCCTTCAGATGCAATTCCTACTAATATCTCTATATTATTTTGTTGCTCCAATATTATAAAAATAATCTATCACAACTGAAGCTTCAAATATTGAACTCCTTGAAAGCACCTGAAGCTTAAAAATAAAATCAAATTCCTCCACACCTAGAAGTGATCTTAAATTTGCAATTGCTTCTGATCGAATTTCCCCTAAACTCGCTTTGATACCATGTTGTTTTAATCAGAAATGCAGATTAATAGAAAATTCAACACAGTGAACAAAGAACACATAATTTATCCTGGGAAAAACCTCCTTCTCGAGGGAGAAAAACCCAGCCAAAATATCTCTCTTATATATTGAATTTAAAGGAGCAAAAATTTGCTTACAATCTTGGCCACACACAAGGCCAATATAATACAATAAAGAATCGCCCCACTTAGATGAAAATACACAATTATATGATCTCTCCTTAATGTCGATCTACTTTATGCAATAATATGATCTGCTGTAGATGCACAAACTCCTTGATAAGTGTGAATGCCTCTTTAGAATAAAATCGATGATCAAATGAATGGGCATCTCCTTCCATATATACAAAGTAAGGTGCCTCTTCACAAGCAAGGTGACTCTTAACAAGGGTCGGCCTCATTCAAGAACCAAGTCAACTTTTCATCTTGGGTCGGCCTTTAAAATAATATTTATATATCATTTATTATTTCAATTTTGAGAGAAGGATATCTCCCGTAGCTAAAACATCAATACCCACCCCCCCCAAAAAAAAGAAAGTGAAGTGATGAACTTAATGTGAGGAAGTTCTTCCTCCCAAAACTAATAATAAAAGACAAACCATGCAACCTCCCCTCAAAATGATGTATGTACTATTGATAGATGCTCGACATTGGATTTTGAAGATGATCCACAAATGTTGAACAATATTTCTCCCCTTGAGAAGAAACAACACCACAAATGTGTGCAAGATGGCTTCCCATTTCAAATAGGAATGTGTAGGAAGTAAGACAAATGTCTCTAAATGATGCACATGATCTAAAGACTCAAATGATGCCAATGATGCCTTTGAATGATGCTCAAAAATCTCCAAGCCAATGTTGATGTGTTATGGATGCTAATAAAATTATTAGGTACCACATATGATTCAGGAACAAGGACCATGGATGTATAGTAATATTTGGATTAATGTGAATATGGTACTGTTGCAAACGATGATAATTGAGTTGGATAGGTCAACTCATGAATGTATGTACAATCCGTCACGATAAAAGCTAATGTAGGCGAGGCAAGAGCAATATATAAAGATGGCAATGGTGATGTAACTTCATCAAAGCAGACATCATAGAGGAGATGAATGTACTCAATAGTGTCATCCAAATTTGCAAGGTGGGATTCTACAAACAAAGATGTGATTTCTAGTAGATATGCATTCTAATGTGGTGGATTTGGAATGATGATAGCAATAAACTATTACAAAGAATCACTAGAACTCATAGATGAGTCAAAACTATATTCAGATGTAGCAACAAATGATATGGGAGATGCGATATCAATACAAGCCATCCAACTAGATTATTCATCCCCAAATGATGGTGTCTCACTATATGTCTAAGTGATATTGGATTATGATTTTGTATGTGTTGGGACTAGAGGATCAAGTAAGGAAATACCATGATTAAGAAGAATTTGCTCCATTTCCTCAATTCTAAGAAACCAAAATTCTTCTATTGTATGCCTTTTGTTTCCACAATATCCACATTTGATTTTATATTTATAGGAGGATTGTGAAGAATACTCAAATGGAAGGGCTTTAGTGTGAGACATGATCATATGAGCCAACAAACTCAAAAGCAAAAACACCTAGATTGCACCCTTGATTCAGAACCCCCCCAAAAAAAATAGTGTAAGAGAATTTTTACAAGTTGTGAAGATCATATGCCAAATTGACCATTTATAAAACACTAAAATTTTACAAAATGGGCTATCCAAATCTTAATTTTACATGTAAATTTAGTGCAGTCTAGAAAAATGTACACCTTTACATTTTCACTCTATGTTTGGGTCCCTTAATTTAGTTGGACTTAATTAAGCCTCTAATTGGCCCAATTATGCATTTAAAAGCCTAATTATCCTATTTTTTTGAAAGGGAAACTTGTATTAAACAATTACAAGCATTAATAAAAATGCCTTGGAAATAGAGTGTCCTAGATTTAGGTCTTAGGACCCATTTTCCCAAGGGCGAATGGGTCCTCCTTAAGTTGAGGATCTCAAATTTTAATATGTTTTCAGCGACATTTTTATGATTCAAATTCAAATTGCGATTGTCGTCCTTTGATGTTTAATTGTTGAGAAATTAGAAAATCACCTATAAATACAATTATTTTATCAATTCAAAACATCTCGCATTAAGGAAACTTTCACAAGAGAAAAAATATTGTCAAAAGCATTCAAGAGCAGATTTATCACTCTTCTACAACAACAATCAATATCTCAAGCATCATGTCAAAGTTATTTGCATCTATGCATATTTTTGGAGCTAACATTGTGATGTAGGTTTCAAGCATTCAAGCATCAATTCAAGCATCAAGATCAACATCCAATCAAGCCATTTCATGCAAGATCAAGACCTTGGAGAGATGTGTTAGACTTGAGTCCTCCAAGGGCAACCAATCAAGGGTTTGGTGAGTTGCAACAAGCTAGTATTCATTCATCATTCCTTCCATTCATGTTTCATTTCATTTCAATGTTTCCTTACCAAAATTGGGTTTGACCAAGGAAACCCCCCATTCAACAAAAACAAAAAAAAAGTCCCCTCTCTTGTATTTGCAGATTTACAGGTGAAGGATTGAAGATTGATCAAAAGTGCAATTTTACAAAGTTTTCATCAAAGTTGTCAAGCCACGAAACCTTGCCTAATTTAATTCTAAACTTTTAACAACAAAATCAGGAAGTGCAAATCTAAGAGTAGAGGATTGTGAAATCATATTTTGAATCCCTGTAGCAAGACCCATTCACCCTAGGGCGAATTTGTCTCAGGAGGACACTCAACAACAACTTTTGGTGACTGGTACACATCAACTTACCCTTCTTAGATCTACCAAAAGTTTGTTGTTTTTGTTTCTATTATGCTTTAAATTGATGATTCAAATTTTGCATTGCATAATTGAGTTCATTCACTATTTTTAGTTTTTCTTCCCAAAGTGTTGTTCAGGCAGATTTTACCTCATCTTGTCATAAGGAAATTTGCAAGATCTCCAATAGGGTTGACTCACCTAAGGGTTGAAAGTCAATCCTACCTTTGGGGATCTCATTTCCTAATGAAATTGGAGAAATATAGGTGCATCACATTACCCCATTTCAATATAGAAAATGACACATTTTCCTTCATTTTATTTTGGTGAACCCGACGTTCTTGCACAAAAAACTTTCTAATTTGGAGGTCATTAAAACCCTAGATCTAGGATTTGCAATAGTTTGCATTTCATATAGGGTTGTTAAATTTTCATTAGTTTTCATATCATTTAGGGTTTTAAATTTGCATTTTGCATTGTTTAAAATCTAAAAAATCCAAAAATTGCATGTATATTACATTGATTTTGCATAGTACTTGCATATTAGTGTATTTTCAGTCATTTACATTCACAAAATTGATCAAAATTGCATTTCAAAAAGTGTCACTTTGTTCATCATTTTTCATTAATCTCATTTGCATTAGGAAACCTAAATCTGGAAAATTTTGTCACTAAAACCATAGCCTGCAATATGAAACCGGGGAATTCAAACATTAAGCAAGAAAATCAAACTTTCATTTTTTAAAACCCTGACCTGGGACCCATTTGCCCTAGGGCGAATCAATCACCGTATAGGTGTTGTTTCAATTTTTTGGGCATTATTTTGTCTTTGTTAGCTTCATTACTGTTCTATTGTTAAATTTGTTTCATTTTCAAAAATAAGAAAAATCTATACTTTCTTGCATTAAGTTCAATTGGTCAAATCAAGTGCATTGTTTGAAATAAAAAATGGCATTAAAAGACATCATTTTTAGGTTTATACATAGCATAATTAGTAGATTATCTTATTTCAAATCTAAAAATTGCAAAATCTTTGTACATACTTGCATTGCACTTCCTACTTTTTGGGTGTTTATTCCATTTGTTTAGTGCCTATTCTCCATTTTGGGTGCACTTAGGTTTGGCGAAATATGTATGAGCTTCACAACCTGGTGTCCTATTTCCAATACTTTAGTGAGACATAGTTTGAGACTCATGCCATCTCGTGCTACTACATTTTTTGTGGATCTTGAGTTTTCCAACTTTTTCACTCATAGTGTTGACACTAGTCAACCCATTATGGATCATAGCTTTGATACCACATTTCACATGACCACTTTACCCACAACCAATATGACTGATGTTAACACAATGGTTGCTAATGTCCCTCAAGAAAACCTAAAACAAATGGATGAAGCCCTAGAAAAATTGCAAAATTTTGTGAGTTTTGAATACATTGTTGGTACTATGGTTCCTATCATAGATAACATGAGGAAAATTCTTGATAATGAAAGAGGAATAGAAATTGTGTGTAGCCTAGCTCATATCATTAACAATAATGTCCCTACAATGGAAAATTGTGCTGAAACTTTGGGGTACACTCAATGTCAATGTGGAAATCTATTTCCTCCTTCTACAACTATGGCCTCTATTCATACATACATTAATCTAGTTGTTACTACAACAAAGCAACCCACTAATAATATTAATACAACCTTAGGTATTTCCACTGGTAATCCCTTTAGCTTTGCACATTCAAATCTCATATCTCCTAATGCATCTCCCCTCACAAACTTACAATTCACTTGTCCTCCAAATACATATACACCCCCACCTTATTGACCTCCATCTCACAACACAACCAATGATTCCATCCTTAATCAAATTTGCAAAAAAATTCATCCCTCTAACAAAAAATTTCCACATTGAACCAAAATCAAAATGGCCAACCTTCACAATATGTCAAAAGAAACCCATTATCCTTGGTGATATTGAGAGCAAAAATTTCACAAGACATAAAGATTCCCATATTTGAGAAATATGGTGGTAAGGGAGATCCTAGTAACCATGTATCAGCATACACAACCTTATCTAGTGAATTCATTTTTGAAGATAAGCTCTTGGCTAAACTTTTCCCTAGGTCTTTGAAAGATACAACCTTGGAATGGTTTTTCTCTTTACCGAATAAATTAGTTCATTCAATAAACTTGTTGATGCCTTTCTCAACCATTTCCAAGTGCGCATTGGTCCCAAGATGACCTTAGCTAATTTAATGAAATGTAAACAAAAGGATGATGAAAAGATCACTAATTTCATAGCATGATACCAATTGCTTTACTCACAAATAAATATTAAGATTCTTGATGTTGACCTTCAAAGAATGTTCATTGAAAATTTGCAAAACAAAATTCAAGAAAAGCTTGGGATGATGAAATTTCCATCCTTTACACATTTGTGCATGACCCTTCGTGACTATCAAAATTCAACTAGTCATTGTGAAGAAAAAAATCCTTCTAACTATCCTAATAAATACAATTTCGTGCCTCATAACAATTTCCAACCATTCAAGAAACAAAATAAGAGCTTTTTTATAGATAAATCCACCCCATACAAGCCAACATGTTGACTCTCAAGTGGCTGCCATAAAAACAACAAATCCATATCAATTTTGGGAAAGGAGTAGACAGTTTACCCCATTACTCGATACCCTCCATTCCATAATGTTGCAACTTATGAGTAAGAACTTAGTTACCTTACCTCTCGTTAGAGCCATTGATACCACTAAGCCCTTACCTCAAAAATTTAACTCCAATGCCTTTTGCCATTATCATCGACAAAATGGACACGATATGAAACATTGTAAGTGTCTTAAACATATTATGCAAGACCTCATTGATTCTAATCGTGCATCCAGATTGGTGGTGTTAAGGATCAAGGAAACAAGTTCATTGCACCACCCAACCAAAATTTGCAAATCTTTACTAATCCCATGCCAAATCATAACATTTCTTTTGTAAAAGCGAATGATGCCAAGAATGATGGGATGAATGTTGACATGACTGATGATAACATGAGTGATGTCAATAAGGGATATGATACTCTAGTCAATTTCATTGATGTTCAACCTCATAAGGGACAAACCAACTTGTATATGAACATTGATTTCTCACAAAATGATATAATCAAACACACACCCGATGGTCCTCTTTACATCACTGGAAGAATCAATGACAAGCCTACTAATGGGATATTAATTGATCTCGTATGTGTAGAGAATGTGATCACTGAGGAATTCTTATTTGTGCATGAACTTTATCAATATTCTTATGAACAACCGAAAGCATGGATCAAAACACACAATGGTCTTGCTTGCCCTATGATAGGTTTGACACTCTCCCTTTAAAAGTTAGACCGAAACAAATGAATGTATCATTCTCCATCATCCCATCATCAAACCAATTCAGTGTGAAGCTTAGTTATCCATGGCTACGCTCCATTGATGCAATCACGTCGGTAGTGCATAAATGCTTAAAATTTCCATTTGGTAATGACATATTTACTGTGCATCATAGTGGCTTTAATCGTGTGTCTTCCCGTAAGAATTTCTCATTGGATTTCTTTTGGCCTTAAACTATGGAACCTCTTAAGCCTCGTAAGGATTTCTTTTTCAAATCCTATCAAAAGTTCAAGGAAAAGCGAATAGAAAAATTATCCCTTAGTAAAATGCCTCAACCCATGATTGAGCCTCCTATCATTGATAAAACCATGATTGAACGAAAAGCGTTTCCAAGTAACAAAGACCAACCCATGACAAATCCTTCACCTATTTCCTATAAAAGACCAAGAGATGACCATATAAGTCTCGTTGTGCCTCCTAAGATTAAAAATGTTTATAAATCTAAAGAGAAGGTGGTTGAACAACCTTCCATGGTTCCTTTTGTTCCTCCTTTATGGGAAGAAAAGAAGCCAATGGTTGATAAACCCACTCCTACACAATCTCAACTTAAAATTGTGTGAAAAGAAACATAAATGCTAAAGAGCGTAGGCGTAGATGTCATGCTATTGCTCGTAAGTTAAAAGAAGATAATAAAATAGAAAATCAAGATCAAACACAAATTGAAACAAAGCATGACGATTCTCCACATTCGCCACAAAAAACACATGAAACATTTATGAACATTGTCATTAGGCCTCCAATTATGATTAACTTGGATGATGATGATGAGATTGCTAAGATTGATGAGGAAGTACATAATGAGTTGAATTTATTGTTTTCTTCTTTCATGAGCTTAGATGATAACAACTGTGATGATCTTCCTAACAAAAGTGACTCACCATGTGTTGAACCTGGTGATGCTCCTAGTACGACACTTGTTGTTGTCCCTTTAGCTAGTTGTCTACCTTTCACATATGATGAACAAGATTGGAATGCAAATGACCTGCTATAGGTTGAATCGCATTTGCCATACTAGTCCTTTCTTTATTTTCTTTTCATGTTCCTTGTGATTGCATGTGCGTAATGTGATCCCCTGTACAATGTTGCTTGGAATGTCTTTATATGTTTGTGAGCCTACTTTGGATGACCCTTGTCACTCTATTGGTGCAAGGATACAAAGGAAGTGAATATGTCATGACATTCTTCTATTTGTATCTACATTCTTGTATATGTCGTAAACCTTTATATTTTATTTTATCTTGTGTTTTCCTTTTGGGGATGACACAAGGCATTGAGACATTTAGGTCTCTTCCATGTTGACCCAAAATATATATTTTTCTCTCTCTATGTGTCATTCTTCCTTTGTGCTCGTTGTTCCATGAGCTATTTGGGGAATGGTGACGATTCCAAGCTCGATTATATCATTATAGAAAAGACATAACGTGGACCCCAAATCCATGGATCCCTTATGTATTATCTTAGGATTGCATATGGGGGGAAACCTCCTTTCATGATGTAGCTCTATCTTGGAAACATGTTTACATAGGAATTTCTGAATAAAGTTCTGATTTATTGGCATTTATTATGTTCTACTTTAAAGTAATTACTCACAACATGGTGTTTAGCAATTTCTTTAAAGTGGGGGCATACACATCCTCTCTCATTGTTTGCTTCAAAGTTTGGTCTTCTTACTTCACATGATGTGTCTTCTTGGTGGTGACATTGGGTTTGATGTTCCTCAAGAGTGTGACCTTTCTTGGTATATGGCATTCCTCTTAGTGGTGATGTTATGGCTTGCATTCCCTAAGTTGTGAATCTTTTATCCTCGACTAGTCCTCTCTTGGTAACGTCAAGCACAATGTTCCCTGAGGTGAGACATTTCATGAACTAAGAAAAACCCCTTTTGACTATCCTATCCTATTGTATTTTAAATGACCACCAAGCATAACACAACTTGCTTTCCAATGGAGCCTTTATGTTTTTCACGAGTGCCTAGCATAATGTATCTTGCTAGCCTTGTGACCATTTATGTGGCGCCTTATCAAAAGTTATTAGGAGGTATAAATTTTGGTATGGTTGATATATGGGAGTCTGTAGACCAGGCATGACTTTCCCATCAGCCACCTTTTGGGGCTCACCTAGTGGACAACGGATTTCACTAGCCTGTGTGAGTATATTTTGTTTGCATAGCAAACAACGGGTTTCCACTTGTGAACATTTTTGGAAAAACACCTAAGGCTTGATCCATACCTATTGGAAAAATAGTTGAGACTTGATCCACCCTTTCTCTTTTCTCTTTGCATCAATTTTGGCATTGTATGCTTGTGCATCTTGTCTTGCATATGTGCATCATTCATATATGTTTGTTCCTTTGCATGTATGTTGGTTTTTCATGGGAATCTTGATCCTAGGGGCTTGATCATCATCCTTGATCTTTGTCATCCTATCTCACTAACATTTGTACACTTGGACCCCTCTTGACACTTATTTGTCTACTTTAGTGTGAGTTTGAGCGTAGGGCTCATCTTCTCACTAAAGTGAGGGCTAAATGTAGTGTAGAAAAATGTACACTTTTAAATTCACTTTATGTTTGGATACCTCAATTTAACTAGACTTAATTAAGCCTCTAACTGGCCCAATTATGCATTTAAAAGCCTAATTAATCCCATTTTATGAAAGGGAAACTTGTATTAAACAATTGAGAACATTAATTAAGTTGCCTTGGAAATTTTGTGTCCTGGATTTAGGGCCTAGGGCGAATGGGTCCTCCTTAAGTTGAGGATCTAAAATTTTAATATGTTTTTAGCTGCATTTTTATGATTCAAATTCAAATTGCAATTGTCGGCCTTTGATGTTTAATTGTTGAGAAATTAGAAAATCACTTATAAATACATCTAGCATTAGGGAAAATTTCATAAGAGAAAAAAAATATTGTCAAAAGTGTTCAAGAGTAGATTTATTAGTCTTCTACAACAACAATCAAGATCTCAAGCATCATGTCAAATTTATTTGCATCTATGAATTTTTTTTGAGCTAACATTGTGATGTATATTTCAAGCATTCAAGCATCAAGATCAACATCCAATCAAGCCATTTCATGCAAGATAAAGACCTTGGAGAGATTTGTTATACTTCAGTCCTCTAAGGGCAGCCATTCAAGGGTTTGGTGAGTTGCAACAAGCTAGTGTTCATTCATTATTCCTTCCATTCATGTTTCATTTCATTTCAAGGTTTAATTACTAAAATGGGGTTTGACCAAGGAAAACCCCCATTCACCAAAAATAAATAATTTTTCCCTCCCTTTGTATTTGCACATTTGCAAGTGAAGGATTGAAGATTGATCAAAAGTGCAATTTTGCAAAGTTGTCAAAGTTGCCATCAATGTTGTCAAGCCATAGAATCTTACTTGCATAATTTAATTCCGAATTTCTGACAATGGAATCCAAAGGAATTAGGAGTACAAATCCAGGAGTAGAGGATTACGAAATCAAATTTTGGATCCCTGTAGCAAGACCCATTCACCCTAGGGAAAATCTGTCTTAGGAGGACATTCAACAACAAATTTTGGTTACTAGTACACATCAACTTACCATTCTCAAATATGCCAGAAGTTTGTTGTTTATGTTTTTGTTATGATTTAAATTGATAATTCAAGTTTCACATTGCATAATTGAGCTCATTTGCTATTTTTTTAGTTTTTCTCCCCAAAGTGTTGTTTAGGCGGATTTTACCCCATCTTGTCATAAGGAAATTTGCAAGATCTCCAATAGGGTTGACTCACCTAAAGGTTTAAAGTCAATCCTACCTTTTGGGATCTCATTTCCTAATGAAATTCTAGAAAGATAGGTGCATCACATTACCCCATTTCAATATAGAAAAGCACCCATTTTCCTTCATTTTAGTTAGATTCCTTGCAAAAATTTAATAGAAATAAAAAAATTAATTTTTTTTTATAATTAGGGTGAAATTTATGCCTTGTTGAAATTTTCTTACAATGTTGACTTTGGAGGTTAAAATTTGTTATTAAACAAAATGAAATATATTTTTTTTCAACATTAAAATGTCTATAATGGAACTAGCTTCTCGTAGACTACTCACTTAAAAAAAAACCCCCTCGTTTGCAAGTTATAAAATGAAAGCGACCCCCCTTGATACATTTTGATGGTTAATAGACAGTCAACTTTAATGTATATCTAACCATTAACAACTAACATTAAATTTTATCATTACAACAAATATTGGAAAAAGTTTGAACATGGTTAAAAACAAGTCTGAGTAAGGGGTAGATAAGAGGGAGGTTGAAGCAAATAGTCGTTAAAGGATGTATGTGTTGAGGTTGACCAAGTAGCATGCAAATATCCATCAAAAACTTGAGTCAAGGTGTCATGATTTAGGCGTATGGAGGGAGCATTGACCACACAATAACGAGGTCATTAATGGTAGATGTGATGAACCCACAGGAAGAGGATTGGTCTATATGCTCACTAAAGCCATAAAGATAAATAAGGAAAGTCACCTTTATTTGCAACAAACTCAGCCCCACAACTCCTTTGCAACAAAAGAACAATCATGAGTTTAGAAACACAAATGATAACAACAAGCCAACTTTTCTTGGTAGAATGGGTGTGGTTGGATTTTGGAGGTCACTTGGTGTGAAGGGCTTAGAGATATGAAGATGGGGTTGCATGGGGGTTAAATGGGCATGCATTGAGGAGATAAAGCACTGCAAGGAGAAGAAAAATTCCTCAACAGACCTCTTTCTTCTTCTACGCAACATCTACAAGGCTTCAAAACAACAAAAAAACAATGTTGGTCACAAGAAATATCAGAGAGGAGTTGTGTGTGGTGAAAAAACATGTAGAGGTCGATCACATAGAATAAAATAGAAATAGAATACTTTTAACATCCACGAGGCCTAATAAATTCTATGGGATAGTAGACCCTACTATTTTAGCATTATGAAATGGCGATCTCCTACAGTATAGCTTGATGATGAGCTATCCAATTCCTTCCACCCATTCCACATTAAATAAATCTT
The DNA here is from genome assembly GCA_007258455.2 of Sequoia sempervirens. Classification (NCBI taxonomy): domain Eukaryota; kingdom Viridiplantae; phylum Streptophyta; class Pinopsida; order Cupressales; family Cupressaceae; genus Sequoia; species Sequoia sempervirens. The sequence continues at coordinate 568,180,432 of VDFB02000015.1, read as the reverse complement.
GAAAAGTTGTTGTTAAATCACTAATGTAGTTGCCTTTGATGCCACTATATGCTTTGCAATCTAAGATTAAAAAAAATTCAATTTCTATCCGCCCTATTATAGAAAAGATACAAACCCTCTCTTCTCAAACTTCTTTTGGCCTTATCCACCTCCATGTTTGACATCAAAGACAATGTGAGTTAGTCCCAACTACACAATGAGAATCTTTGACCTCCAAGGAATTTTGGCCTCTATATGTTCCTTTTGCTGATGGTCCATGTTGGGATTAAATTATTCAAGATAATACTTTTTCTTTCTCCCAACCACCTTTTCCCATATACCCTTGCTAAATTTCTCAACCACATACATCTTTATTTCTTTACTATTATTAGGACACACATTCAAGTGAATGTGCCACTTGTTCATCAACTTATAATTTGTATAGGAGTGAATTTTCACCCCTTGTGTAAATTAACCTTTTGCATCCCCTACTTTAGAATAATCAAACTTGAATGCAAAATTCCACATCACTCACCTGCCTCCCATCCACTTGTCGTTTGTCCTATGTGATGGTGTGGGAATATTTTTCGAGGATGTGAGCGCGACACGTGGATGTCTGTGTGGTGTGCTACCATCCCTGACAAATTGTTGCCTTTGGTGTCCAGAGGGAGGTTACGTTCTCCATTGGGCATGAAGCACATTGCCTATGTGTCGACCAACTGGCCCGAAAATGACTCCTTCCCTCTCATTTCGTGATCTTCAAATGCATCCATTTCACATTCATTCAATCCTCTACAATCTCTTGAGCATCTCTTTAGAAATTCTTGATCTCTTGAGCATTTTCACAATTCCATTGAGCACTATATTAGCTTGTTACTCCATCAACTTCATCTTGTACATGTTGTACTACCATAGAAGCTATGATTTTGGAGTCTTGCGAGACCTCCCTTCATCACTGCTGCGATCGTGTTGACTTTGCCAAGCTCGTTGTATTGCATTCTTCCTTCATTAGCCTTGAGTGCCTTTGGGTGGAGGTGGTATTGCTTCACTATACTTTCTTGTTGTGGTTTGATAAAATAGCATTGTATCTTTTGTAGTGTTCAATATTCTTCTTTCCTTTATCACATTTTCTACTTTGTGGCTTTCTTGGTTGTCCATGGAGGTGGAAACACCAAAGCGGGGGTTTGACTGAGGCAAACCCCTATACAACCCAACATTTTTTCCTCTCTTGGTTGTGTGTAGGTGTATGTGTGTGTGGAGCTCGCTAGCGCACTGGACCCTCAATGAGTTGGTCTTTGTCACCCTTACTTTCATCTACCTTCTTTACCATTTAAATAGTTATTTCTCGTACTTCATCATTCTATTCATTTCATTAAAACTAGTTAGCTAGACTGTTAGTAGGTTTTTTGGTGTTTTACACTATATTTCTCACTTTCTATCCATAAGAATGCTAGCGCACCAAAGAGACTCTAGCACACCGCGTTGTCGTCCTTGTCCCATGATGACATCCTCAGGTAGAGAGTTGTCTGAGATGCAGTTTAGATTCCAAAAACCAGCTCATCTAGCCCCATTCATGTTTTTGGACCTGTAGAGTGACAAAAGCACTTGAGAGTGCTCTTCATTCTCTATCCTTAACTTAAACACCTGTTAGCTTGAGGTAAGATAGGGCAGCCCTCTGCTCTCAGCTCTCTGTGACCTGGAGCCTTGGTGTGGTTGGTCCCCCTACCTTACATTTTTGGTGAACTTGACATGAACAACGTCTATCCATTTGTTTGTGTTGAGACTTTTTCCTTCACACCCAGTGACTATTGTAAACCTTAGTGTTTTGAAGGTTTATGAGCATCACAACCTAGTCCACAACTTCTGGGTACGTTGTTAGGAGAAGTGTACAACATCTACCAATGGAAAAGACAAAGGTCACTTCTAGTTTCACTTCCAATTTTTCCATTGGTCTGACTATTAACTTTACCACTGGTTTTCCTACAGGTTTTACCGACGAGATGGGTTTCATAGATGAAACCACTCATGCTCCTACCCCTCCAACATCCCCTATGGCTTTGTCTGTGGATGAGGATGATGTTGTGCATATCCCTGCAAAAAACCTTTTGGCATTGGATAACAAATTGCTAGACCTTGTGAATCATTGGAGAAAGTACCAAACATGACGAGAGTTGCTAGTCTTGCTAGCGAGGTGAGATGTATGGTAGGGAAGGATCAAATAGGCATAGAGTTCTTACACGACCTTATAGATCTAACAAAGCCTATATCCCCTCGTATAAGATTGGATCAGGTACTACTTGAGGATAGGTGCTTGATGCTTACAAGAGACCAATAGGCATCCTAATCCCCACCACGTCTATGTGCATGGCTGAAATGGTCCCTTCGACTAGTATTTCTTCTGCTTCCCAAAAGCCTAACATTTTCAAGGTGAGTAGAATGCCCCTTGGCTTGAGTTTCACCCCTCTTATTGTCCCTAGTGGTGGGGGTTCAGGTGGAATGAGTGGTGGTGACTTTGGTAGCAGGGGTGGCACTGGCGGAGGTGGCTCTGGTGGAGGCCATGGTGGTGGCTTCGGTAGTGGAGGTGGCTTTGGAAAAAGGTCCTACTGATGGTTGTGGGTCCAATGGTGGTCATGGTAGTGGTTCCAGAGGTGGCTCCGGAGGTGGTTTTGGTGGTGGTGGTTATAGAAGTTCCACTGGACCTTTGTCATCCTCTGACCCTGTTCTGAATGATCTTCTTCAAAAAATGGGTTGGATACAAAACTAGTTGGCGAGCCTTTCCCAAGCCTCTGCCCAACGATTTTTCAACCTTTCTTCTGACATAGCCCATTGTCGATGGAAATCTTGAGTACTCCCTTCCTGCAAGGAATGGAGATTCCTATGTTTGAAAAGTATGGTGGAAAAGGGATCCGCAAACACGTGTCAGCCTTCAACGCCATGTGTACAAATTTATTTCATCATGATGCTTTGATGGAAAAACTCTTTCCTCGATCTCTCAAGGATACAACACTTGAGTGGTACTATTCCTTGCTTGATAATTCAATATTCTCATTTGATCATCTTTTCAATCAGTTTCTCTATCAATTCTAGGCTAACATCGGTTTGAAGATGACCTTCTCGGATCTTGTCCAATGTAAGTAGGGAGATAAGAGAAGATAACTGAATTCATAGCGTGATACCAAGCACTCTTTTCATAGATATCATATGCATTGCCCGACTCTGATGTGCAAAAGGTGTTCATAGGCAACCTGCGGTGAGCCTGGCAGGAGAAGTTTTCCCTAATGAAAAACCCTTCCTTTTCACATCTATGTGTCGCGTTGTAGGAATATCAGCAAACAATAGTTCAGTTCGGGGGATCCTCCTTGCACTCCTGTTCTAAAGTAAATTCCATCATGTCTATCTCTAGAAAAGGAAAGGTTGTTGTGAATGTAGTGGTCGCAACTAATGATCACGACCTTAGAAGCAACCTGAAGTTTACAAAGTTAGCAAAATATTATTCTTCCATTTTACAAAAGTTGTTGAAGGATAGGATCATAACTTTGGAAAACCCTCAACTTCTAAAGGAATCCTATCCTAATTGGTATGATGTGAATTTGTCAGTACCATGATGTTAACATGCATGATACCAAGCATTGCATGCACCTGCATCATGAGATATAGGATCGCATCGACGATGGTACCATCCGTCTCGATGGGAAGACACAATACACAAATAAGTTGGTAGCGAAGGTCAATAGTGAGTTGCAGATTTACATGGACCCATTTTCATCTCATTCTACAAATTTGATTATTGACCCCTTCGATGCTTCTCCTCATCCCTCGACATATGTCAACATGGCTTCAATTACTCCTCCCCCACAGCTTGCGATTGGTTCGCCAGATGTGACATTCACCTCGCATGATTTTCCCTTGAATAATAAGCCCTCTCCCCTATACATTCCCACTCGCCTCAATGGAAACATTGTGACAAGAGTCATAGTTGACCCCACAAGCCAGATAAATGTTATTATAGAGGAGACGTTATGGTTAAATTCATTATAGAGGGACAAATATGAGGAAACCAAATCTACCATACGTACGCATGATGGACTCTCTCTTAATCCATATGGCTCTATAACTCTTTTCATCCTAGTTGGACCTAGGGTTGTGAATACAACCTTCAATGTTATCCCAAAATTTGATCTATTCAGGGTGAAGCTGGGAATCCCGTGGCTAGCTTCCATAAACGAAATCACTTATTTTATTCACAAATTTTTGAAGTTCTCCTGTGAAGGTGTGGTGCACATTGTTCATGACATTGGATATCATCCATTGGTATCACATGGGGGTTATTCCTTAGATCATTTTTAGCCCACCTTGGTTGGTCCGCTCCCTCTTAAAATGGACTTGCTTTACCAAAATTACGTAAAGTATAAAATTGGGGGTAAAGGATAGCCAAAAGTGGTTCCTATGGTAGCGCAGCAACAAGTTGCCTCTTCCTCTCGAAAGTGGAAGGAAAGGCCTACCTGCCATCAGGGCCCCAATTTTTCCCGCCTTCCCAAAGAGGAGCTTTTGGTAACTACTAGTTTTTGCATAAGGAGTATGATGGTACTTGCTTGGGGTAAAGCTAAGATTCAGGTATCCGAACTTCTTGCCTTACCCATGGGCTCTCGCCCCAGTATGTATGGTAAGGGGAAGGCTTCTCGTGGGTTGTCCTCTATGTCTTGGCCTTCACAACCTCCTACCGCTCCTGCTCCAAAGGTAGTGAATGGGAAGAGGCCCGCCACTGATGCATTGGATCTTTCTCCCCCTGCTATTGCTCCAACCTCTTCTCACTCTCTACCTCCTACTCTCATCTAGGAGTCTCTCCCTCTATCAGAAATGGTCGTGATGGACACTCCAATGGCCGAGCAGGAACCTTCTATTCCATCTTAGCTTCCGACCTCTAGTTCCCAGAGTCACAAGAACTGCCTTGCGAGTGAGCGCAAGCGTCGGTGAAAGGCTCTAGCCGTCGAGCAAGCCGCTCTGTAGAGAAAAGAAGGGGAGTTGACTGCCCCTATTTTAGGGCTTGCTATGGTGTCCTCCTTTCCCATCCCCTTTGCTTTAGTTTAGTCAGCCTCGATGCTGCTTTTGACTCTTGCTACGAGCGTAAACGCCCCTAATCCTAAAAAGGTGTAGGTGTTTATTCCTCCTTTGGTTGAGCTACTCCTTTTGATGTCCCTCCCAGACATCCCTTCGTTCTCAAATCCCATGGACATGCCGAACACCTTGGTGGTGTCCGTCGCGGTCTTTTCCTCGTCTTCTATGCCTTTTGCCTCTGACGAAGTGGAAGATGGAGGATGGCCCCACTAGCAATGGGGGCGTAAGAGGAGTCCACCTTCTTCAGAGGGTGGTACTGTATTAGCATCTATCATCCTAGTGACGGAAGAAGTTTCAGTGTCCCCTGAGTTCGTCACTGCTCCCGAGTCACTCAGTGATCCTAGCAGTGAATCATGGGTGCCTCCTTCCTCGTACGATGAGGCAACACATGGAACTCCGATGAAGTGCATGTTTAACTCTTTGGATGAGGTCCTGGCACTTTTAGTGATTTTCGTGAAGTCACTGACCTTTTCCCCACAAGAACTGAGTGGAGGGGACCCCGAAGAGTCTCCTTCCTTGGCTCTTGTCATGGGGGGGGGGTTGGAGGGTTCCCCCCTTGACATTTCAACCTTGCAGGCTCATTTTCCTTCCCCATATAATGATCTAGATTGGGAAGCCGATGACCTCTTGGTTGATGAGTGCTAAGGGGTGCCTCTTCTTTATTTGTAGTGTAGAGTGTGTGTGTGTGTTAGTGTTCCCTTGTTCCTGCATTATGTGTTCCTAGATGACCCTTGTCATCCTTGTAGGTGCATGGATATAGGAGTTATTATGTGTCGTAAACTTCCTCTATTTGTAGCATCATTCTTCCTCTATTATGTGTATTGATTTTTGACAATTGGGGATGACGCAAAGTGTTGGGGGAATTTGTTCAAAAAATGGCTCTATCTCAGAGAAGTCTCTAAGAACAATGGCGCCTTTGGTAACTTCAATTTCAATTAGATTACCTCAAAGACACAAACAACTATGTCCTAAAGCGGAAATAGACAGTTTATTTCCCACATTAATCCTTCTAAGAGAAGCACATATAAATTCAACAGCAAGCAAAAACACAGATGAAAGATAAAACCAAAAACCAGAACACACAGACTTACGTGGGGAAAACCCTTTCAGGTAAAAACCCCACACTCCAAAGATCGAGCCATTGTATTATTCAACAACTGAAAGTTACAATACAATTCAGGCTCATAGCCTTTTCAGAGATTACATCTTGTTCATTCTGGATACAATCTAGTAACCAACTCTCGCTCTGTACATTTCCTGATCAACCTCTCAAACCAAACAATCTTCGTACTATTGCAATACCCTCACACAGTATACAGTATAGACCAACACGAGAGATCAACCATGGCATTCAATCCTTGATCAGGAGAGAATTCGGCAACATAACCCTACCTATCACTTCCTCTGTTTCAGCCTCATGGCCTCAGCCTTCCAGCCAGCCACTCGGCCCTCACTCTACCTCTCACCTGTGTCGAAACAACCCAACCAACCACAATCTGCAATCACAGAGTATAATCATGTCATTCCATGTCTGTCGAGCTTCCTCACAGAACCATCACAACGAACAAACTTCCAACTGTTCATATTCGGCTTCTCCTATTGGTCCACGAGACTCCACATAGGACGGTCAAAATGGTCAAAAGAGTTCACACTGTGTTGGCATCTCGGTGAGACATTAACAGTGTCTCTCCGATGCCACATAGTCTTCACATCGATATCTGCAGGAGACGTTTCCATCGGCAAGACATCCTATCGAGCTTTCATGTGTTACACCAAAGCACCAGTCGGCGAGACCTATTGCTTTCGCCAAGAGATCACAGCGAGGTCCAAAAGTCTCATAGATGTGAGTTTACCATTCGGCAATAGTATTGTTCTTCGGTGAGACTACATATCGATACACGAAGTCACATCGAAAAGTCATTCTGTCGCCAGGACATATCACCTTCGCCGAGAGTTCTTATCGAAGACATATATGTTATACCGAAGACCCTTCATTATCAGCGAGACCCACCAAAGTCGCTGGGACTTCTTATCGAAACCACCGTGTTACACCAAGACCATTAGTCACCATGAGTCTTACCGAGAAAATACTTCAACATCGGCAAGACATAAACACATTGCCGAGACATCATAACGAAACAATCATTGTTACTCCGATGAACCCAAGTGCATTCCTGTCGGCGAGACTTTCATCGTTTGTTGAGACGTCTTCCCGGGACCTTTTGAGTTACCCCAAAGGAATATAGTCGGTGTAACATTACCTCATCGGTAAGACTTCTTACCGATAGTATTTCTTCCGGCGAGAGTTTCCCCGATGACTCCAAACCAAACGCTGTCGGCAAGACATTAACACATCACCCAGACTTCTTCTCGAACTAAACCTTTCGGCCAAGGGTCTCAACGATAAGCGATAGAATGGCCTATCGTACAAAGATCTCCACGAGGGGTAAGAGGTCACTCCGAACACAATATGTCATAGCGATATGATCCCAAAGTGCAACCATTCAGTGAGACTCCTCCAAGGTCACAACGACCTATACAATTTCAACAAGGTTTCAACTGCTAGTCGGCCAAACATGAATAATGTCACGCCTTTTCTCTCTTAGAGGTTTCAACCTGTGGGATTGAGGCACTCAATTCCAACAGAATTTAGGCTTCCCTTCCATGTTGACCCAATTTTTTATTTTTATTTTGTCTTCTCGTGCATTCTTCATATGGTCTGATATAGTAGGGGGTTGATGAAAGTTCATTAATAAACTATTACTATACTTATATATATTTATGAGTAGTTCTAACCCCAAAATATTAGATCACCCCTGTGTTTCCTTATTCGTGATGTCATTGTCTCTTTTTATAGTATTGTTATCTTTCTCTCTTCTTTTCTTATCTTGTGATGTTGTGCTCATGTGTTGTCCCTCGCGTGTGCGACAACATTACAATAGTTACATCTCGCTATGTTCTGTGGGCCATAACATCACTTTTTCATTCTTTCTTTTCTCTCCTTAGGATGCGACGTGCCTTTGAGTTCAACACACACCATCCTAAGGGGGGCTATCACATCATTTTGATTTTTCAAAAATGCATTCGGTGGCCAATGAATCTTTTCTCAAAATTATTTTCAAAACCTTTTTCAAAAATTGCATTCTCAACAAGGACCCCCAAAGGAACGTGTTTCCTTCGTCATGGGTTCGCAAAGAAAGAAATTTCCTCTGAGGAGGGAGAAAATTTTCCTACAAGAGAAGCTTCAACCTTCCCCTTGCAGGGGGCATTTTCTTCCTTTCGAATTCAATGATGAAGTGAACATCTTTCAAAAGGATTCCTTGATGTTGAATCGATTTGCGAAAAATATTCTTGCACTTTCAAACAATGCGTCCCTCGAGTGGACCCCTCTTCTTTTGAAGGGTTCCCGAGGGACTTCGTTGAAAGCTCTTCCTTCAATTTTTTAACTATCTACTTGTTTTCCTATGTAGCTGCTCTTTATTTTCTAACAGGTTTTATCTGCGAATTAACATGATACTTTACAGGTGCGCTTGTGAAGCCGCTTTCCAGTTTGAATCTACAGAGTCCCCTTACATCGAGCATCCTTTAGGAGAGAGTACTCAGGGGAGGTGCCTTCTTTGCATGTACAGGGGCCTATGAAGTTCTTGCATCTTGTAGGATTTTTCCATCATTGGTCTACGGGCCTTCAGTATACTTTGTGCAACTCTGTAGTTCCTAGGAGCTATGGAGTCCTTTGTTCAAACCTCCTCGGGAGAGAGTACCCGTGGAGTCCTTTTCCTACCTTGCACTTTCTAGTTCACTAGATCATGGTTTGCTTCCTCGACGGTTTAGGTATACATCTCTGAAATTTTTGATCTAATTTACAGAACACTCATTGACATTTGTGCTCGCTAAAGTGGGGGAAAAATGTATAGGAGAAAATTTTCACCCTTTGTGTAAATTCCCCTTTTGCATCCCCTACTTTAGAATAATCAAACCTGAATGTGAAATTCCACATCACTCACCTGCCTCCCATCCACTTGTCGTTTTTCCTGTGTGGCAGTGGGGGAATATTTGTAGGGACGCAAGTGCTGCGTGTGGACGTTTGTGCGGTGCGTTGTTGTCCCTAACAAATTCTTGCCTCTGGTGTCTGCAGGGACGCTACGTTCTCCATTGGCCATGAAGTGTAACGCCTTTGTGTCGACCAACCAGCTTGAAAATGACTCCTTCCCTCTCAATTTGATCTTCATATGCATCCATTTCGCATTCATTCGATCATCTACAATCTCTTGAGCATCTCTTTAGCAATTCTTGGTCTCTTGAGCATTTTCACAATTTTGTTGAGCATTACAGTAGCTTGTTACTCCATCAACTTCATCTTGTATGTGTTATGCTACCATAGAATCTGTGAGTTTGGAGTCTTGCGAGACCTCCCTTCGTCATTGCTGCGGCTGTCGACTTTGCCAAGCTCATTGTCTTGCATTCTCCCTTATTGGCCTTGAGTGCCTTTGGGTGGAGGTGGTATTGCTTCACTATCCTTTCTTGTTATGGTTTGATAGAGTAGCATTGTATCTTTTGTAGTGTTCAATATTCTTCTTTCTTTTATCGAATTTTCTACTTTGTGGCTTTCTTGGTTGTTCGTGGAGGTGGAAACACCAAAGTGGGGGTTTGACTGAGGAAAACCCCTATACAACCCAACATTTTTCCCTCTCTTTGTTGTGAGTAGGTGTACATGTGTGTGGAGCTCACTGGCGAACTGGAACCTCAGTGAGTTGGTCTTCGTAACCCTTACTTTCATCTACCTTCTTTACCATTTAAATAGTTATTTCTCATACTTTATCATTCTATTCATTTTGTTAAAACTAGTTAGCTACACCATTAGTAGGATTTTTGGTGTTCTACACTACATTTCTCACTTTTTGTTCGTATGGATGCCAGGGCACCAGAGAGACGCTAGCACATCGTGTTGTCATCCTTGTCTCATGTTGTCATCCTCGGGCAGAGAGTTGTTTGAGGTGTAGTTCGGATTCCAAAAATTGGCTCGTTTAGCCCCATTCAGGTTTTTGGATCTATAGAGTTACAAAAGCACGTGAGAGTGCTCTTCATTCTCTATCCTTAACTTAAACACCCGTTAGCTTGAGGTAAGTGTTAGAACACCAAATATACACCTTGTTTGCTAAGATTTTAATTGCACTTAGCAGATTTGGACCAACATGGGACTGCTTTCAGGTTGTGGGTAACCTGTTTGAAAGCAAACCTTCGAATTATGGGCCGACTTCCCTGTTTGATGTCACCTAACTATTGAATTTATGAGATAAGGGTAAGAGTTGCATAAAATAAACCTAATGCTAGAAAGAAACTAAAGTGATACACCAAAACAACCTAGACCTACTAATAGCTTTACACATTCAAATTAATATCTTAAAGCTAACTCACACAACTCCCTATCCAATGCAGTTCACATCAATAATTTATAAAGAGGTCTGTAACAGTGTTTTCAAAAGGAAAAATAGACTTCAAAATCAATAACACCATTAAACAACATAGTTTATAACCTGTAAACATGCATTTTATGTCAAATGGATGCATGAAACATGGGACAAGTTTGTAAGGAAAATGACTTTTCACAAAATAGATTGATCAACCATTAATGATACACCAAAAAACATGAAGAGAAAAGGTAAAAATGCTCCAATCTATTAAATCAAAGTGCTTATTGTATATTAGGTTTGTCTGAGTTACAATGCAGCTTCATGAAAAATAACTCCAAGAGAGTAAGCTATCCTCCTGCTAAAAAAGAAAGAACTTCCCCAAAATGACTTAAACAACATATTTAAGCCAAAAACATCCAAAACCCCCACACAAGTGTTTCTAGAAGTTTTTACTCGAATAAAACAGAAATGGCCCCAAAAGAACCTTCTAGAAGTCTCCAAAATGTCCTCCACGTGAAGAAAACATAGGCCAAGTCAATAGTCACCCCAAAAGTGTGACAAAAAATTCCTCCAGCTGGCCTCCCCTACCAAAATTAGTCCAAACTGCATCTCACACTTCCCACACCTCTGCAAGTCATCATTGGTCCAATTACGACATTTGACCATATCCCTATCATGCAATATGTGTGTTTTTGAAAACACATGGCCTTTTAAAGCATAATATAGTGATTTTGTTAAGTGATTTATAAAACACCACTTAGCAAATCACTTTACAATTAAGCTCAATTTAAAGGGCCCCACCATTTAAAATGTATTACATTTGCATTTGAAAATGATTTTCAAATCACTTATAGCTACTTTCAAAACTGACGACAAATGTAACATACAATGCCATAGCTAAAAGCCTTCAAAAAAACTTCTAAGGCATTTGACTATACCATCCTACCTTACTCAACATTCTTGGACACACATGGTAAGATACATGTTTACAAAGGCATTATAGGCTCCAAAATACTCGGCCAATATGGCCGACCTCCAAATCTCTTGGAAAGTATATTCCAAGTCACATGATGTTGAGGTAACAATCAAAGGCATATCATGTTGCATGGCACACTCCATTTGCAAATTGATGACTTAGCAAAGTTAAAATAAAGGGAAGAAATCCCTAAGGCATAAAATGCCTAAGTGATAACGTATGATATAAAGTGCAGACTTAGCAAAGTTTAAAAGTGGGAAAGTTTTTAAGGCATAAAATGCCTAAGGGGGAACACATGTTTCAACCCCATCACATTTATCATGTGTTTTGTTTTTTTTTAAAGCAAGGGATAAAATCCCATCGAAATGTCAAAAAGAAAATGTCAAACCCTAATGATAATGCCCAAAATGATGAAAAACATCATCATTTGATCTTTGCATGTTTTGGAGAATGTTGCTCTGCCGCCATGAGGGTTTGGGAAACATAGGAAAAATGATGCTCCTACTAGTTTTCAGTTGATTCTTGACATTCTTTGCATGAAAATGACATGGGAACATAGGTAAATGTGTCTTCTTGCATTAAATATGCATTTCATCACACTTTTGAGGCTGCTTTAGACTCACAGGCCACAGCTATGAAGCATTTTGATGAACCTTTGCTTCATTTTCTTGTTTTTTGTTGTTTCTCTCCTGTTTGACAGTCGCCATGAGAAGCTTGTATGAAGCTTGATAGGAAGTTTGAGTGGAAAAACTTTGCACATATCACTGCTCGAGCTCGGGTAAGCTCCCAACCGACCTTGCATTGTCTTTTTCCTCCTGTAGTGAGCAAGAAAAGCTCAAATGGAAGCTTTTAAATGTCTTTCATCTTGTTTTAAACATCTTGTGATAGCACTTGAAATACTTCATTATTTTGCAATTTTGAATAAACTCAGTGTTTTTCTATTGTTTTTCATGAAAATAATGGCTCACTGGTCGCGGCTATGAACAAAAAAATGTGTCTTTCATGTTCATTTCTAAAAAACCTCCTATTATCTTTTGATTTTTCCTTCTATTTCACAAATATTAATGACCCAGATGGGTTTCTTGGAATGTAGAAAAAGAAAGAAATTGTTTTGGGCTCGGCCTCCATTATGCAACTGGGTTTTCTTGTATTCATGATTTTCTGCTTCATTTCTGCATTTTTATGAAAAACCCTCGTTTGGGTTTCTTATAGCATGTATATTTGTTGAATTTGCCACTGTTAGTAGAGAACACAAGTGGGTTACATGATTTCTTCGAAAGGTTCAGATTTGTTGCAATAAATGCAGATGATTTTTGTAAATTCTTTCACTTTTCTGTATAATATAACAATGTGACTCTATTTGTTGAAACCCCAAGTGGGTTTTTCACATTTTGCAGAAAAAAGGCCAATTTTCACCATGGCCTGTCATAAACACATGAAATGGCTCTTCATTATTTTTGTAACAAGTTGTCATTTTCAGTTATGCACTTCACTTCTGTAGAATGCAATAATGTTTTAAAACAAAAACCCCACATGGGTTTAGTCATTGTGAACAACTTGCCTTTTACTGTTTTCTGAAAATGCAGTGATTACCCTACTTCTTTTTGTTTAATAAAGAACTTTTAGTTCTTTTTTATAATGAAATACGCTCCAACATCAAATGAGCAAAAGCCCTCCTTAAGTGGCTCCTTAGTGCATGTCTTTTTTCCACATTGTTTCAAGACTGTTATGTTGATATTGATAAACATACCATTCATAATGTATCCCAAGCCTTTTGAAAAGTGACATTTGACAAATGAAACTCCTTTGCTTGTTGTCCTTTAGACTTGAATGTTTAAGGCACATGCTCTGTTCAGGCACCTAAGATGAAAGTTTCTACCCCTAAAGTCCTATATCTGGGTTTCATATATTCACTCAACTAGTGACAAATGCCTATCCTTATAAGAGTGTACAATCCCTTGCAATATGCTTTGTGGCATATGGACCTATTCCTTCCTCATTGTGATCCACCATCTATTTGTCATGACATGTCAAGTGATTTCCAAAATATTCATGTTTCCATTGTTGGCTATGAATGAATCTCCATTTGAATTATCATTGTACGATTTTACTAACTTCTCAGACTTCAGCAACTTGTGCTCTCAGTGCAAATTTGAGGCCTAACTTTCTAATACCAGTGCTTCCATATCCCATGTTTATTCCATCTAGAAGTTGTCATCTTGTACTTCAATGATGACAGAGGTTGAAGGTTGAAGCTTCTTTTCCTTTCATGTAATGCACAATAAAGTGGAACTCATTTTCATGATCATGCACCTTCTCACTTTTCCTTAGACAAGACTACCATATACTTGCATTGCATAACAATGTTTTGTAGCATGAGGTTAGTATGCCTTGTTGGTGTTCCTATTCATAAGATCATATAGAGAGCATTTTGTTGGTACAATGCCACTATCCTTTAATGATGCTTCAAAGTTGGAAGGTTGTTGTCCATGTTTGGTCACGACTGTCCTTTATGATTCACAATGCTTAACCACTGTCATGCAACAAGACTGCCTTTATTGCATGGTAGCAATTACTAAAGGGTTGTCGACTATCCATTTTCTCTTCATGGATGATTGAATTGTGTATGCTTGAAATGACTGTCCTACCTTTGAGTGGTTGATCCTCTTTAAAAGTACTGGAATAGTTTGTGATCATGGCTAAGTAATTCATAAAAAGTGTATCATTATACTCCATTAGAAAATCACCTTGAAAATTTGGTCTACTGGCAACCCTCCTTACTTTGTGATGCTCAGTCATTTTATATGATTGTGCAAGGGCCTTCTAGACTATCCTTAATGCCAAGACAACATTCTTTGTACTGTCCTCACATTCATCTAACTGTACCCCCTCATGCAATCTTCTTAGGGAATCTTTACTGTCATATGGGAGAGTCATTATCATTGATATTAGCTTGCTTTCACCACTATGTTTGTTTCATTCTTGCTGCCCTCTCCTTTCATGAAACAATTGTTGTTGTCCTCCTATTCACCGTAAGGAATACTCCTTGTAGACTCATAAGAAGTTGTTGTCATGTTCACTTGCACATGGTCTTGGCTTCAAAAGAGAGTCATCTTGTACTGCTTCAAGATGACCAAAACCCCTGCATGAAAGGTTATGCGCATATTCACTAATGTTGTCCTTACATTGACATGTGCCATGCATTTATGATTGTTGTCCTTCCATGAGACTATTGTAATGCTTGCTTGTTGTCCCATGTTGATCTGTTGTCTGATTCTATCACATTACTTTCCCTTTTTCTTTCATGTGTGATACACAATTGTCTCCTCATTTTAACTTTATGTGATGTGTGATTTCCCCATAGGGTTACGGTGAGAGGGGCTTGACAATAACTTTAAATGATTCCTCATTGTTTAGAAGATGAATAATTGAACTTGATGCATCTATGAATTCACTTCCTTTACAAACAGATCATGGATATTCTTAAGAAGATTGAAGGACATATCAACACAATATGTTGTATCTTTTGAATCTGATAATGAAAGTTGATCAACTGGTGTGATTCCATAATGATTTAATGCATTGATAAGAGATAAATCTTTGATCAAGTTGCTCAATTTCCTTCTCTTTCAAAGCATGTTGAGCTCTACCCTCGTGGGAGCCACATTTACCCCACATGTTGTATTTAACTGAATCAGAACAATAACCAGACTTGTCCTAAATCTGTGCATGAAGCAAACAGTTAGAAAATAAATGCATATGTTGAATGTTTTGGTTTAATGGACTTATGGATCAATTTATACATGCATAGGTAGGTGTGTATGTAAGGATTGAATCATTCATTTCTTAGAGCCTCGCTCTAACATCATGTTTTCTTCAGATGTAGGGTGAGGAGCACTACAAAGCTGGGAGGGACACAAGTGGTTCGGGGCAGCAGCAACATGACAAAAAGCGACTTGTAACCAGTCATTCACAGGAAATGACTAGTTCCATTCTTACATGCACATTCTCTTGTTTCATTCTACTTATTCATGTGTGAGTTGTTTCATATTTTCATTGAATAAGAGAGCTATTCCCTTGGCTTGTGAGGGACATGTACCTTAATGATTATCAATAAAAGAAACTACATTTGAATACATGATTCTCTTTCTCATTTTTTGTAATGCACCATTGAAATGATAAAATGTAATCTGATTTACTTAACAATCACTCCTTCCTGCATATTGAAACTAGTAGTTTTATGGTTTATCTTTAAATGTTTAAACAACATGAAAAGAACAAACACTACGTTACTTGATTTAAGCTAAAAGCTAAAAATCAGGTATCAGTAAGATAGGGCAGCCCTCGACTCTTGGCTCTCCATGACTTGTAGCCTTGGTATGGTTGGTCCCCCTAACTTACATAATTTTGCTTCATCCATGTCTTCTTTCTTTCACCTAAGACATCTTTGAAAACAACATTGGGCCACCGATGAGCTTCCATTTGCTCAACCTTTTTCAAATATATCAAAATAATCACCATAGTGATGACCTCAATAGGAATTTCCCCTGTTTCAGCTAGAATTATTTCATAAGGAACTGATGCTTTTAGTTTGAATTTTCTTGTGATCAATAATTTTGAATTCTCTCTATCAGTGCCCACGTGATGTCAAAGGAACTACTAGCCTAGATTTCACAACCATAAAGAACCACTAGAATAACAAACAACCCAAATAGTATTTGAATAGTTTTCCAATCCCATATCCGTTGCACAATATATAGAAGATTTGAACCAATCAATAGAGCAACAGGTTGTCAATGGATTCACATTGCAAGTGCTTCTCCATATGATAGGTGGTGACTCCAAAATGTTGGCATTTCCTAGTCATAGACTCAGAGCTAGTGTAGCAGGAATTTGCAAGTTCTCCACACCTTCACAGGAAAAAAACTTGTAGCTTGCTTGATGATTATGCTCAATGGAAACAAAATTAGAGAGGGTACTCAGTGCCTCTACAAGATTGCAAATAGACCAAAATGGAAAAAATATCATAGAGAGAAAATATCGACCCAAAATGTTGATGGGTGACTAGAAAAAGGGAAAATTAGCAGAGGACAAATTGGTCCTCTACTAAAAAAACAATTTTTGACTTTTGTACAATCGGCACAGAGGCCCAAAAAATTATAAAAACTAAAAATTACTAAAATTTATTAAACAAAAGGTATTTTTTTGTTTCTCAAGCCTTTTGGCCACAATGATAGTTTTTTTTGGCTTTCTAATACTTCATTGATAAGGCTATATGCGGGAGTCCCCTCGATGTAGGAAGGAACATGCTCTCATGGCTCTGGTACCATATTGGACAATGCGAAGATCAAGAGCATGAACCAAACTTTCACAATTAAAAAAAATATGCATAATATTATGTCTACCAATATACAATGAAGAGTGTATAATACAATGATCAAGTCTTGCATATATAGGAAAGGATGAGGAGGTGAGAAGGTAGGAGTGAATGATTGACTACCCCTTGAAAGATGGAACACTTGTGAGCACACTTGACAAGTGTGTGAGAAAGTATTAATAGTTGTCTCAAGTCATGAGAACACATGTCTCAACCATATTAAGTGAGGCAAAAGAAAAATAAACATAAGTAAGCTTAAGCTAGGTGTGAATAGGTCAATCCTAGAAGGGTGATTAGCTAAATAGGTATGATAATGGCTCTATTTACACTAACATTAATGATATAAATAGAGTTTTGATAATGTCATGTAAGGTATTTATTAATTGTGATATAAAATTATATAACCCTTAATAATATTATGCTCTAACATTCCCCTTTAATTTTAATAGGGAGGAACAAATGTTATAATTTTTTTAAAATAAAATATGGAGTTCCTTTGTATCACAATATTTATCTGAGAAACATATAAAAGGAAAAAAAAATTATACCAAGATAAAGATCATGTATTTTGGACTATACAAAAGTCATTTTTATCATAATTTAAAATCTCACTTTTCTTAATAATTGATGTTTTTAAAATGTCTTATAAATTTTTTGTTAAACTATGGGTCCCGTCAAACTAACCTTCCTTGGGTTCATTACATATTGTGCATAAGTCTTAAATAAATACTTTTCAAGTAGAATATTTACAAAGAAGGATTAGATAATTCCTATAAGACATATTAAAAAAATAAGATGACCATTAGGAGGAGTCGTTGGGAGGTATGGAGTTCGTTCCCGAGGAGTTGGTGCAAATGAAAGACAACAAAAATTTCAGTCCCAATAAGGTGATTGGAAGCCGAGTCTCTGGATGCGAGTAAAGAGAAGATGGTCACCCCAGATGGTAAGTTTCATTTTGTTTCTAAAGATCTCCAGTTGATGGATGGTAATGATATTTTCCTTGCGAGGGAGGGGACTGGTAATATTTTCCTACTATTGAAATGGATTATTAATGAAGTTAAACATCTTTGAAGATTGATTCTGTGGCCTAGTTCAATATGTCTCTTAATGATAGTAATACTTTGGAATCTTTAGTTGCCAAAAAGGTCAAAATTATGCATAGTACCCTTGAAATTTTTTTGGCTGATGTGGAAAAGCTAAAGATTGATCATGAATCCAGATTGGTAGCTCTTGAAAAAAAAGTGTTGAAGATTCTTGAATATATTTCTACTCTAGTTTTTGTGATCCATGTGTCTTTGTAGAACAGTGCGAAGGGACTGACTGTACTTAATGAAAAATCCAAGCAATGGACTAGCAAGTCATTGCTTCATGGGAAGGAGATGTTGGTCCTAAAGGATGCGACATTTTTAGGTAATGCTAAGACTAGTAAGGATGATGGTCCTTGCACTTGGACTAGGAGTAAAATGAAGAATGGTGGAATTGTTTCTACCAAGGATCTTAACAATGTGGTTAAGATGCATGATAAAGTTATTGCTAGTGACGTGGAAGCAGTGAAAATTCTTAAGAATTTGTAGTAGTTGTTGTCTCTCCTTTTTGTCTGCATCTTTTGTCTTGTGCTTGTTGATTGGCTGTTGTTGGTTTAGCTGATGGTTGGTTTTTTTCTTGGGGGATGCTTGGTTTCAATGTTCTTCTTTAATTAGTAGCTTGCTTTTTTTCGTACAAGGTTTCAGGACCCCTTCAAAACCTGTTTTCCTAATAAAAAACATTCTCATGCACACTTCCCCTTAATGATAGCTCCTTAAGGAAAATAATTTCTTTGAATTTAGAGAATTTGGTATTGCACATAGGCTTGGTGAAATTTTTTTCAACTTGATCTTTATTTTGAGATAAGTTTAGAGAAATATCTCCATTTAGAACTTTCTCATGAATGAAGTGATCTTACAATACTTCGATGAGTTTATTCCTTTGATGATGAACATGATTTTTTGCAAGGGTGATATAACTTTGGCTATTATTTAAAGGTATGGTACTAGAATGAGTACCCATTGGAAGCTCATTTAGAATATTATTAATCCATATCAATTCTTTAATGGCACATTTATACTCTACTTGTATAGATGAAAGAGTTACAATAGTTTTTTTAGCTTCGTGTAACTACACCTATTCCAAATTTAAACACATAATCAAAGATATATTTTTTTTATCAATAGAGTCTCCTACAAAACCAACATCACAATATCCATATAGATGAGAATCTTTAAATAAGTATAATAGAGACCAAAATTAATAGTTCAAGTGTGTATGGAACTAGCATGAAAAAATCCCTCGTAAGGGTTTGAAGTGCTTTGCAATAGTCTAGTATGTGCGCGTGTGAAGTTTCCCTTCCATGGAGGAGGCTCGACCCTCCTCCACTTTTGTTAATAATTTTGTTCTCCTATGGAGCATCCAGTTGGTGTTGAGGTGTTGGGTCCTTCTGGTTTCATTTGTGTTCATGGACAATTATCTTGTGTCGACGGTTTGTTCTAGGTGTTTTCGCATGTGTGCTCCTTGTGTTGGATCTGATCTTGATGGTCAGGGATATAGATCCTCTGAGAGATTCAAAATTTAATGCCTCTATCCCAACTTTCAATCATGATTCCCCAAAATCATTTCGTGACATCGTTGTGAGTGAGAGACGAAAGCTTCCAGCGGGTGCCAAGTTTTCACTTGGTGGGCTCGGTGGGGGTTAGGAAGATGGTGGAGAAAGACAAGGTAAGCACTCCTTGATTTCTCCCCTAAAAGATGTGTTGATTCCTAATAATACTTTGAATGAGGTTATCTTAGAGGAGGATAATAGACTAGTAAAGATGACCATTTTCTTTGCGGCTGTCGACCCTAATAGGGTCCCGACAAGGAAGTATTTGGATGAATGGTTTTCTAATGTTTGGGAAAAAAGTTATGGTTTCAGTTCTATTACTGTTGTATGGTTTAGAAAGGATTAGACATTGCATTTTTTAATAACCCTAATTCTCAGTTGGAGGTAACTAGAAAGCAGTTTTGGAATGTGGGTTCGGCGGTTTTTCAGGCCCTTGCCTGGAATTTGAATGACATGGAGGAGGAGGTTCTTGCCCTCTCCAGCTCGCGTTGGCTAACCATTAAACGTGTCCCACCTCAATTATGGAAGTTTGTTCCACTCTTGTTGGAACCATATGGAAGTGTGTTAAAAATTGATGATACCAGAACCCCTCTTTCTCATTCAGATGCTTGGGTTTTGGTTTCTCTTTCTCTGGGTAAAGAGTTGTCAGGAGCCATTGAAATACATCTTAACACTGGTAATGTTTTTTGTGAAATTGAAGCCCTGGGAGGGCTTAATGCTTGCTATTTATGCAGGCGTGAAGGACATATAAGAAGGAATTTCCCTCTTATAAGGAATAAAACAAATGTTAAAACCGTCGCTGGTGGGGTGAATAAAGGTAACAATAGGAATAATAAATCGACCTCTAAATTGGAGGGCCGAGCAGAAAATAATGATAAAACTACTAGGGAATCGATGCAGTCGGGCCCCACTCCATAACAATTTGATGAACGATTTCCAAACCCTAGATTTAATAAAGCATCGGGGGTTAACTCCTCGCAAGAGGAAAACTCTAACTTGGTGAAGAATATTGATGTTGTCACTAATTTAGAAGACAATTTATCTTCTCTCCTCTCTGAATTGGAATTAATATTAAGGATGGTAATAAATTGATCGGGGATCCATCGAAAGGAACTGTGGATTATGTGCCTGAAGCTCCAAGGATTTCAGATAAACTAGATAATAATCTAAAACTAAATGCTCAATAGTTAGCCCTTCTAAAATTGATGCAAAATAAAGCTTCTAACGACACAAATAATAAGTCAAATACAAAAAAAGAAATTTACACTTTTAATTCTGAAGTCTTCAAAGAGAGTAATGTGGAGGACCTTCATTTTGAAGGGAGCCTTTTGGATAAAATCAACAAAATGATTTCTCAAACCCCTAGGGTTGAAAGTAAGACCCTGGAATCTAGGGAAGGTCTCCAAGATCTGGATGTTCTCTGGGATGAGGGACTTAATGGAAGTGGTGATGTTGGCCCGACCCCCCTCCCTAATGGGGATTTGGGGACTAAAACAAAATCCTCTAGAGCTTACAAAATCATATCTTTTGTGGTGGGAAATGAGAAAGTGCATGAGATTGTGATTCCCAATGTGACAGAAAATCTTCCTAACCTTATTGATGGACTAATGAGTTATGATGGTTTTTCTTCACAATCGGGCATGGATTCTATAGATTATTTAGGTATGTTGTCTACCAAGGATATCATTGATGGGGAGGAGAACCCCATGGAGGTTGTTGTGAGGAAAACTCAAAGATACAGAAAGAAAAAAGGTGTAGATGATAATAAATCACCTTTGGATAAGGATCTCTCCCAGCCTCAGAAGGATAAGAGGAAGAAACTAAGTGGGATAATCCCCCCTAATGCAAAGAGGGTGGAGGCAGAATCCAGGCTTCCTAAATGCTTTGAAAATTTTAGGAGTGATAAAGGACCACCATCTAGTGATCATACCTAATGGAGGTTAACTGTATTTCCTGGAATGTTCGGGGACTTGAATCCCCTGATAGGAAACTTGTGATTAGGAGGTTCCTTGCTCAAAAAAAGGAGAAAGATTTTTTCTTATTGCAATAAGTTAAGGCGGTTGACTTTACCCTTGAAACAAGCCTAAGATTTATATGGAAATATGCCTCACAATTTACTATTAAACATGATAAAGGTAAGGGGGGTGTTGCCCTCTTGATTGCTAATAATTGGGCCCATTATGTGACCAGCTCTGGGGTATCCCTTTGCAATAGGGCAGTGTGGGTGATTATAAAGAAAGATTCAAGGTGTTTTGGGGTATGTTCAGTCCATGCTCTGGAACTGGCTTTACTCCCTGCAAGATGTTCAGTGGATTATTGGAGGTGATTTTAATTTTGTGGAAAAGGAAGAGGACAAATGGGGTGGAATAGGTTGTGAGTGGAAAGGTAATGAAAGATTCTATTGGTAGAGGATGAAATCTAGACTTAGGATTGAAGATCCTATTGAAGGTCAGAAGAAGGACACCCATGCAATTTGGTTTACTTGGTGTAATGATCATAAAGGGGGCAAAAGAATCTATTGCAGGCTGGATAGATTTTATATTAGCAAGGACTTCTTCTCTGCTTCATTGGTGAAAGACATGCAAAATTGAGGTCTATCCTTTCACTCTTTCAAACCATCATCCCATTAGGGCTTCCTTCTGTTTGAGAGATGGGTTGCCTAAGGTTGATGGTTGCAGTAACAGTTTTTGTCTGAATACCAGTCTCTTGAAGGATGTGGACGATAGGAATGTTATCTTGTGTCTTAGACAAATCAACAAATGGATGTACAAGTCTATGTCTCCCATTGAGAGGTGGGAAGTGAACACAAAAGGGTGGAAAATTCTCTTTCAGACTATTGGGAGGAAAAAAGCTAAAGACTGTCGAAGAAAGGAGGTCCTACTCCAAGATAATCTTCTCCAAGTTGAATCTGAGTTACAGTCCAATCCCACAAGTGAAGCCCTTATAGATAAGCTGGCTTTGGCTAAAGATTCACTTAGAAGGCTCCAGAATAGTAGAATCAAAGGGCTTAAGGTTAGAGCTAAGATGAACTAGTTTGAAAATGGGGATAAAGGCTCCAAATTCTTGTTTAGATATATCAAGGAAAAGCAGGCTAGAGAACAGATTAACTTCATTTATGTGGAAGGTTCCTCGATGACTAATCAGGATGAGATAAGAAATCACTTTTTCTAGTTCTATAAAGGGATTTTCTCTTCAGAAAAAGAGGGGAAGGAAAATGTTTGAGCTAGAGAGAATATCAAGTGTCTCATCCCAAAGAAGGTTAGTGAGGATATGGAAAAGGAGTTGGGGAAAGAGGTGACCCTTGAAGAAATTAAAAAGGCCATTCTTTCTCTAAAGGATGATAAATCCCCTGGGGTTGATGGGCTTCCAACTGAATTCTATAAATCTTTTATTGATTGGATCTGTGATGATCTTCTTCTAGTGCATAGGGAAGCCTTTGAGAAGGGATCCCTTGGTAGCAAGATTAATAAAGGAGTGATCAAGCTGATTCCTAAGGATGGTGATAGGTCTCTAATAAAAAATTGGAGACCCATTACTCTTTTAAATGTTTCCTACAAGATCTTGGCCAAAATTTTGGCTGACAGGGTGGCCATAATCCTTCCTGCTATAATAAATTCTACATAGACTGGTTTTATCAAAGGAAGGTATATTCTTGAGAATTTGATCACTAGTTGGGAGGCCTTGAATTGGGCAAAAAATTCAAACCAGAATGTTGCTATGATGCTCCTAGATTTTGAAAAGGCTTATGACAAGGTTGAATGGGACTTCTTGCTGCTGATGTTGGAAGCTTTTGGTTTTCCTGAGGCCTTCTATCAAATGGTTAGAACTCTTTTCCGAGATGCCCCTGCTCAGGTTGAGGTTAATGGTGTACCCACTCAAGAGATCCCTTTGGAGAGATCCATAAGACAAGGTTGCCCCTTGGCCCCGACATTATTTTTCATTGCCTCTGATGCCCTCCACTATTTGTTGAGGGAGAATGCAATAGTTCCAAGGATAAGAGGGGTCAGGTTTCCAGATGAAAATGAGCTTCTCAATCTTTAATTTCCTAATGATACCTCAATTCTACTTGTGTTGGAAGACTAGAATTTTGCTAATCTAATGAGGAAATTGGATATATTATGTTTAGCTTCAGGTGCAAAGCTTGCCCCCTCTAAGTCTTGGTTGTTGGGCTGGACTAATAGACCCCCAGACTGGATTACTAAGTATGGGCTTCAGTGGGGTGGTCCTCACAAGCTTTTTAGATATCTCAGGATTCCCTTTGTTGTGGAACCTAATCTAAAGGAAATGTGGCTATGGATTTGGGATAAAATTGAGAAGAAGATCTCCAAGTGGAATAGGCAATTCCTTTCTTTTGTTGGCAGGATACAAATTTGTTAGAAGATTCTCTCTTCTTATAGCATCTATTTTGCTTATGTGTGGTTCTTTAATTCTTATCAAATTAATGAGATACATAAAAGAATAAGAGATTTTCTCTAGTTGGATGGGAAAGGGAAGAGAAAAAGGCATGATGTTAGCTGGGACTGGTGCATCATTAAAAAATCTAAAGGTTACCTAGGATTGAAAGACTTGAAGTTGCAGGGCGTTACCCTTGCATCAAAATGGATTCTAGGGTCTCTAGATGGTGGGGAGCCTTGGAAAGTCCTGATTCGGTAGAATATTCTCAGAGTTGTTCCTAAATGTGCTAAGGCTTGGAAGGCCTTACCTATCAGTGATATTCTTTGTAGCCAGGAGTCATGTTACCTGCAGGGTCCAGTGTTTTTTGAACTATATGGAAGGCCTGGAAGGTGATGGAAAAGTATCTAGATAATCATAAGTTCATCAATGGGGATTTTAGGACTATCTAGTCCCATTGATCTATCTGGTGGAATTTACAACACAAAGGGAAGGCCTTGGCTCTTATCCAAGGTTGCTCTGCTAAACGTTGGGCTTCCCTTGGCATTAGGAATTTTAGTGATATTTTGAAAGATGGAAAATTGAAGGGTTGGAATGTGTCAACGATAAACTCATACACATGAGTAAATATGTGCATGAGTATACATAGATAGACATATCTACTCATGCTCATGGACGGATTACCCATATGCATGGGAATATCAATCGAACAAGGTGACATATATATATATATATATACAAACTTGGTGTATATATGCCGATCGATATGATTGTGAATATATGTGTTTAAATATCGAGGCATGATATATATATATATATTATATATATATATGAACATATATGTATGTAATGATGAAAAGGAAATGTCCATACTAGTATATTAATACACACACACACAAATATATATATATATATATATATATGTATATATACACATGCATCAATATGTGAAATATGAGAATATGTGAATGTGTATTCGTATATCAAATAAAGTATTTTATAAACTTATATGTTGAGATATATATATATACATACATATATACATATTTTGTTACGTATATATATATATATGTGTGTGTGTGTGTGTGTGTGTTAATGATCCCAAATAGTGCTAAATTATCTATTAAGCGCGTAACATATTAAACACAACATATACATATAGTATATGGCACTAAGATAAAGGGAATAACGCTTAAGTTTAAAGCAACAAATAAACATAAGAAATATTTAAAGTATTTAAAATGTTGAGTAATATGAAATATTGGTAGCTCTAGAGTAAAGCACATGGTATCAAATGCTAACCAATACGTAAGTTGAATCTACCAATACTAAGTAAAACTTGAGGGAAAAGTGGATATGCAATGTACAGGAAACTTTGACCTAGTCATTAGCAAACAACAACTAAAGGAATAGGGTGCGTAAGGTATAATGTGGCACAAACTTATGAATAGCTTGAACCAATTAGAAGTCTAAACTACAATATGAATTTCAATATATGAAGTTGTAGACATGTAAAAATGACCTAACACTTATTGCACATCCTAAATGACATTTTCTCATCATCGACATCATTATCACCTAATATCCTAAACTTGAATAATTAAATAAATTATTCAAACATCATTCAAAAAGGTCATAACAAACAAATACAAACAATTTCATGAGTAATGGGTATGAATCTTAAATATTTGTTTGAGTTAAATCTTGTTTAATTCGTTTACATTGATTTCTTTATGCTTATTGATTTCCCCCTTACAACATTTGGCATGCTCGGTGGGACCTTGGTCCTTAACATTAACATTTCCTTGAGTGTGTTTTGAATAGTTGCAGATTCCATAAATGCACTTGAAAAATATTCACGCAAAAGCTACATGAGTTTTCACACGGTCAATCTATCATTTCTGCCATGGTCACCCGTTTCCCAACCGCTTTTCCCATTTCTAATGCTTTTGTTTTAGAAACAGGGCTGCTCTTGAAAATTCCAACCGCTTCTAATTCAAAAACATGGACTCTTTCGAAAAAGATGACCATAGTCACACATAACAGAGCCGCCTTTGACTTTTCTAACCATATTTGCTAAAAATAATAGGGCCTATTTTGATTCAAATTTTCACTTTTGCTCTGTTATTTTTTATCTAAAATCTGCAAAGTAATTTTTCAGTTTTTGACGCTAACAAGTGCTTGTTTTGGATGTTTTGTGTTTGTTGACTTTGTTTGTGCAACTCTTGCAGGATATGGTATACTTTACATCAAGAAACAACTAACAATTTTATTGCAGAGAAGGCAAACAATCCAAGTCCAACTTTTCGAAAGCTTTCTAGCTTAGAAAAAAATTAAAATTTGGTGCTTAAAAAATGAACCCCACAACTCACATGCTTTTGATTTGGTGCTTTAAAAAGAACCTTTCAAAAATATTTCTAGTTTAAGACATCTTTCAATTTGCTAATATAAAAATGAATCCCACAACTTGCATGCTTTCGATTTGGTGCTTTAAAAAGAACTTTCAAAAAGATTTCTAGTTTAGAACATCTTTTGATTTGGTGCTTTAAAAATAAATTTCAAAAATATTTCTAGTTTAAAACATCTTTCGATTTGGTGCTTTAAAAAGAACTTTCAAAAATCTTTCTAGTTTAGAACATCTTTCGGTTTGGTGCTATAAAAATTAACCCCACAAACTTAACACTTTCGATTTGGTGTTCTAAAAGGAACTTTCAAAAGCTTTCGTAAATTATAACAACACTTCAATTTTGGTGCTCACAAAATGGAATGTTGTCTTTTGACCAATGCTTTCATTATGTTTACAAAATGAATTATTTTATTTTGTTGACCAATTAAGAAAAGGATTGTTAGAAACAGTCAAGTTGGTGCTTAAAACTGGACAAATACATTCTAATTTTCACACTTCTATCTATTTGTTAGAAATCCAAAACACTTCATTTGCTTTTTGTGGATAGTGTCGTTTGAGGGGCTTAAAAAGAATATTGTAATGAATTGTATTATGTGTCTTCCGTGTTTGGAAAATTGAGTGTCTATCCTCTCCCCTCACATATTTTGGCGATCTTGGGTGATGAAAAGTATTTTGAGTTTTGCACTTGTTTCATTTTCAAAGCATTACCTTTAGAGGGACCGCCTTTGAGACACATCTCACGTTGGAGAACTCAAAGGCAACTCAAAGTGGTTTTTCACTCAATTCACTATATAAATGGTCAAGGCTAAATGCCAAATGACATAATTGGCGATTAATTTTCCGTTAGTGCCATTCACAAAAGGGGAGGTACCATTGTGTATATAGATCCTCGAGTAAGTTGGTTAGAGCCTTAAGTGGCTTGTTGGATGCTAGCAAAGCATTGGATCCCCTGAGCATGACTAAGAACCAATGTAGTAGAGGCCACCTTTTTAGCTAAAACATTCTTTGAAAATGGTGCATAAGAACTTTGCTTCCAAGAAGTTACTTACCAAGTTTGATTTATGGTTGAGATTAAAATACTCTCCATAAGTTGCATGTAAAATCATCCCTTCGGGGCATGAGGTAAGCCCACCTAAAAGAGCGTGTCTATCTCTAGGTTGTAAATTGTCTTCATGAACTTTCCAAATCTCTCAATTACTTTGGACATCAAACACTGTGCTTGAATTAAAATGAACACATCAAAACAAGCATTGAACATGGTTATCAAACATCAAACAATTTGGACTCAGTGAGAATACTTTGAAAAGAGCCCTATATTTTCACTCCTTAAAAGATATCTTAAACAAATATCTCTAAAGATTTTGAATATTTAGGCTTACATTTCAAGTCACACTAGAACAAAGTCAACATTGGGAACTAGGGATCTAGCATTTTGACTTTCACAAACTTTGAGCTTTTGTTGAAAGAAATGTGCTTAAAGCTATAGACATTTAGGGTCAAATAGTTTTGATTGTTGTGTTGTATTGTATCACTTACCAAAATTCTAAAATCAGATCAAAATGAGACATCAAACCTACAAATTTATCCAAGCTACTGCCAAAACAAAATCTGGAAAACAAACTTGCATAGAAAACTGCTATTGCTTTTGTTTCTGCCACTATTGACATAAACTTGTTGTAGTTGATCAAATATAGGCCACTATTGCTCTCTGGTTTTTGACAATGACTGTCAAAAACTTGCCACTTGTGATAAATCCTACCACAATTGACATAAATTGGCCATAGTTGATCCTAATAGTGTCACACTTGACCTATTTGTTTGCCTGCAATTAATGAAAGACTGGCTACTTTTTCCCAAAACTTCCACTTTTTCACTCACTGTTCACCAGTTAGAAAAAATACAAACAGAAGCCACTTTTGAGAAATCCTACCACAGTTTCTTTTCAAACTTGGCCACAATCGACTTAAAATTGGCCGCTTTTGATAGAAATTACCACTCTTGTTCTAAGATTACCACTTTTTCTCTGTTTTTTGGTGAAAACCAGAAGACTAATACGAAATTGGTTACAAATCTTTTTTAGAACGAAATAGTTAGACACCCAAAACATGTCATAATCCATTTGCAAACTCAAACACCTCATCCTAGTTTTAGGACTCAAAATCAAAACATAACTTTGGATCATTCCTTCACTCAAAATTCTAAGATATCAACATTTTCTTGAACCTCGAGGCTAGTTCAAGTATATTTTTCCAAAACATATCCTCTAGAAAAAAAAAGTGAAATATCGGTCCAAGTTTTCAACATTTTGAGTCCCAAAAATAGCGACATCCAAAACATCACTCAAACTTTAGGGTCTTGAGTATCACGAAAACCATATCAAAACACCACTCACTTTATGACCATTTGGCATCCTACTGCTCCAATTCAACAACTAAATCTTATGGAACCTATCATACAACCAAACCTCGCACAAATTGAAGGTGAACAATCAGACATCATCAGTAGTTTGAGAAGTTTTGTATTCGAGAAAAAGGAAACACCAACCCAATGGAGAAACACAACTAATATCCTAGATAAAGAGGAATGAAAAACGGATCTTGCAGCTGGAAGGCCCGTATTACCATCTCTTGCATGGCAATAAATACCATCCTTTTAAAATAGAAAATCTCAAAACACTCAAAAAAATGGAAAATCCCCAAAAACAAAGCATTAGTTCATTCCATAAGATAGAAATCACAAACTTTCACAAATTCTTGGGAATTGTTTATGACAACTATGCGATCGCAACATAGAAAAAATATGGAAGCCAACAAAAGTAGCTCTAGCATGCCCCCAACAAACACCACAAATTACGGAAGTGACCCATGGGGCTATAGACCAAGTGACCTTATAACTCCTTGAAAGGAACCCACATTTAAGACAACACCAAACCAACCACCAAGTGAGGAGGAGGTAATCCATAGACAAAAAGAAATTATGAATAAATCAAACTAAGACCCAAAGGACATGGTCATAGAAGAAGTGGATAGTGAGGAAGAATTTTTTCAACACTCTAATAATCCCAAGGTACTTAAACGGATGGAAAAAATCCTAAGAAAGGATCTGAATGCCTATTTCTTCAAATTAACACAAAGTGGTGCTAAATTTCCTATAGAATTTAATGTGGAAGGTCTTAAGGATCCTAACCTTATTCCCTTAGGGGATAACTCAGTTATGAGAAAAATACCCAAACTAGTGGAGATTCCAAACATGCCACCAATCTTCTCACAAAGCAATGGTCAACCTAAACAAAAACCAATGGAAACCCTTTGTTTAGGAAACCATCCCAAATTGAACAGGCAGTAGTGGCCTAACAATATCAAGGAGGTCCACCTCAATACATACCACAAGGTAATATCCCACCACAAGGACAATACATACCATAAAATGCATCATATATTGATCCTTCAACCAACATACCACATCAACAAGTTGTACCACCAATGCACTACCAGGGTAACCTTCAAAAAAATTCATCCCATTAACAAGGTGTACCATCAACACACTACCAAGGTAACCTTCAAAATAATTCACCCCAACAAAAAGGTGTACCACCAACACACTATCAATGTAACCTTCAATACAATTCGTCCCAACAACAAGGTGTACCACCAATGCACTACCAAGGTAACCTTCAAAACAATTCATCCCAACAACAAGGTGTACCAACAATGCACTTCAAGGGTACCCTTCGACAGAATCAACCACAGCAAGGTGTACCACTAATGCACCATCAAAGTACCCCTCTTCAAAAAAAAAAATAATGACTTAAACCTCCTTCCATACAACAAGGACCTAACCCTCCTTACATTCAACAAGGACTTAACCTTCCTTCCATACAATAAGGACCTAACCCTCCTTACTTTCAACAAGGACTTTTCCATAAAACAAGGACCTAACCCTCCTTACATTCAACAAGGATTTAACCATCCTTCCATACAGAAATGACCTAACACTCCTTACATTCAACAAGGAATTAACCATCCTTCCATATAACAAGGACCTAACCCTCCTTACATTCAACAAGGAATTAACCCTTCTTCCATACAACACGGACCTAACCCTCCTTACATTCAGCAAGGAATTAACCCTCCTTCCATACAACAAGGACCTAAACCTCCTTACACATAACAAGGACTTAACCCTCCTTACAATCAACAAGGACTTAATCCTCCTTTCATACAACAAGGACTTAACCCTCCTTCCTCCCACTATGGTTACCAAGGTCCTATACCTCCACCATACCCAACCTATTACCAAATGAAAATTATGAGACAACAAGGCTACTACACATAGGGTCCACAAAAAAATGTACCAAACACGAAGGTACTCATGCAACTACAAGCCCTAAATCAAAAGATATTGGAAATCCAGATTGGAAAACCACAGAAGACCTACACTCTACAAGATATATGTCGGTTGCCTTTTGATCGCTCTATTACTATGCTCCCCTTCCCTAAAAAATTTTAAATACCAAAATTTGACAAGTACAAGGGAAAAGGAGATCCGGTACAACATGTGCGAGATTTCTTGGTAGCTTGCATGGAAGTGCAAAATAATAATTCCTACCTAATGAGACTTTTTCCATGCAGTCTTACTAGTCATGCTATGAAATGGTTCTCCCATCTACCACCAGGTATTAAGAGTTTTGATGAATTGACTAACAAGTTTTTGAACCACTTTTAATTCAACATAGAAAAGGATGTCACCATCACTGACCTCTAGAAGATTAAACAAATCTAAGGAGAATCCTTTACATCCTACCTACAAAGATGGAGACATAAATCTAGTAGATGCAAGTGGCCTATTCTCAACAAAGAACTAGTAGATATCTCTATTTCTAATATCCAAGCAAAAATCAATTACCAACTCACCATGTTGTGCCACAATAACTTCAAAGATACTATTGAAAAGGGACTACACATAGAAAGAGCTCTCATAGAAAGGGGAGTCATTAAACTAAATAATTCAAAAGACAACCCTTCTAGTTTGAATGACAAACCCAACATTTGGTCCAAAAGCAAAAATGTTACCAATGATAGAGTAGTTGATGCTAGAGTTGTATGGAACGTGCAAAATCCCACTGGCCTGTAAAGCAAATCCCAAGTTGCACAAACGAGCTACACTCCTAACAATGTACAAAACAATCAACTTAGCTATCCCCAAAATAATCGATCGGATAACCAACAGAAAAATTAGGAAGGATAACAAATAAAATATAGCCCACCAAGGAGAAAATTTACTCAATTAGGAGAACCACTTGAGACCATCATGCACAAATTAGTTCAACAAAACCTCATCAAAGTCAAAGAGTGCATAAACTATTAAGATCCAAGTTTTAAAACACCATGGTACAATGAAAAGGACTTATGTGAGTTCCTCAAGATCAAGGTACATATGATGAATAACTGCATGAGACTTAAACATATAGTACAAGACTTAATCGACAAGGGACAAGTTGATGTAGAACCATCCTAGGCACCCTCTCCCAAGTAGATGACACTAGAGTCAGTGTGCTAAATATATGAGGCATGGACCCCCAATGTAACGTAACAACCCATCAAGGGAAAGTCACAATACAAGGAGCCCCGCCTAAACCTACAACTAAGTCATCCAATGACTATAGTATTGTGGAAAAACTGAAGAAGACCCCCGCTTTGATCTTCATCCTAGAGTTGTTGAGATTATCACCTATACATAAAGAAATACTAGAGAAATATTTGGAAACATTGGTCTCTAATGACCTCAATCTTGATTATTTTCAAGCCATGGTTGGAAAAATCACAACCACTCACCATTTAGTCTTTTCTGAGAAAGACCTTCCACAAAAATCATTCCAAAACCAAGCCCTCTATATAGAGGTTGGTGTCCACAAGCATAAGGTCAAAAGAGTATTGATGGATAACGGTGCAGGTCTAAACATTTGTACCTTGATATTTGTTAAATAGTTGGGTATTCTGATGATGTAATTGACGGGGGAAAAAGCATCACTATAAGGGCTTATGATGACCTTGAAATAAATTCATAAGGAACCAACAGGCTTCCCATACAAATAGGACCGACAATAACAAAAACATGTCAGGTACTAGACCTTGATATACCATATAATCTTCTTCTAGGATTCCCATGGATTCATGCACTACAAGCAATTCTTTCGATATTTCACCAGTGTCTAAAATTTCCTCATGAAGGAAAGGAGGCTACAGTATACACTGATCCTGAGCCCTTCCACTATTGTGCAAAATTGGAGGAGAAATACAACACAATCCAGTAGGTACCTAGTAATGATATATCATTCCACTCCTCATATATTGACCCATCAACACTACCATCAACCTCAACTAAACCCTCACCAATTGAGGTACCTAAATCTAATACCAAGATACAAGTACTTGACAAGGGTAACAAAAACTATCATTTCAATCAAAAAATTTGCATTGGAATGCTTCCCCCAACACCCAAGGTTTATGGAGGGCCTAAGGAGATAAAACATGTTCAAGCAGTAACGATGGTAGTCAAACCCACAATCTTTACCAAGTGGGGAGATATGAAGGATGAGGAAATATTCAAAGAGGACCTCTCATCAATGATCTACAAAGAAGACCAAGAAGAACCAGAATAGCTATAGCCCCTCCTCATTGATCCTAGTAGTAAAGGGTATCATCTAGCTAAACAAATGGGATACACAGGAAAAGGTGGCCTTGGACAACACAAACAAGGCAGATGGGAACCTATTATGGTGAACAGAGAAAGAAGAACATGTGACTAGGCTATGGTTCAATAGACGTGGGTACTCCAAACACTAGATGTGCCTCTCTTAAGAAAAGAGATCCTTCTACTAACGATAAGCATTGGATACCTACCATCGTATAAATAATGAATTACCAATCGAGGGCCTATTTGAAAGCTTTAGAATAAGTATAGTCCCTACCCGACCTAGCAAACCTATACTTAAAGACTATACTTATGAAATAGACTCCAACGTGTATCAATGGGATTCCCTCGCTTCTAGGGATGATGACCTAGATACTCAATGGGAGAATGATGCCACAACTATATTGACCATTTCAACAATTTCCGTAAGCTTTACAGATAACAATGATAGCCTACCCCTCTGCTACCCCCAGTTAATAGATTGGGACCAACAACATCATACACTTGTTTTGGATCAATTCCAAAACAATGAAGCTATTGTAGAGTTTATGAGACTTCAAACCGATATACCATCAGGAGATCATAAAGCATGGATTGTCATGGAACTCGAACAAGAAGCATATTTTGGAGGGGATATTGTGTCCTCTAGTCACAAAATTGAAAAAGAAAACTTAAAAATCAAGATGAGATCCCCTAGGGAAAACCACGATGTGGCTCTATCGGATCTTGGAAAGAGAAAAATAAAGGACGAATCTAAGGGTGAAAACCTCTCTGAGGCACCCAAAGATGGAGGATTCAATCTCCCTATTCTTGAATATCAAGAAAAGTTGACACTCCTAGTTGAAGAAGATGAACCCATAAATGTTGGCACAACAGAAACACCTAAATCACATATCATGCAATGTCACTTGATCCAAAAGAAAAGGTGAACTTCTTAGTTTTCATCAATGAAAGGAAGATAAACTTCACATGGACATATGCAGACATGCCAGGGCTAGATCCAACATTCTTTGTACTCCACCTAGCTGTATTTCCTGGAGCTAAACTCATCAAGTAGAAGCTATGAAATATGCATCCCCAAATAGCACTTTTGGTAAAAGTAGAATTGAAGAAACTACTAGATGTAGGCTTCATTAGACCAATTTATTATCCAAAATGTATATCAAACCTAGTAGCAGTATCAAAACCCATTGGGGGCATAAGAATCTACACCGACTTTTGAGATCTAAACAAGTCTTTCCCAAAAGACAACTTCCCTCTTTTGAGCATTGATATGATCGTAGATCTAACTACAGGACATGAAATGTTGTCACTAATGGATGAGTTCTCTGAATATAATTAGATTAAGATATCCCTTGATGATCAACATAAAATAGAATTCACTTGTGCATGGGGGACCTTCTATTGGAACATCTTGCCATTTGATCTAAAGAATGTAGGGACAACCTATCAGCAAGAAATGACTACAATATTTCATGATATGTTGCATACAATTATGGAAGATTATGTTGATGACATACTAGAAAAGTTCATCAAAAGATAAGACCATTTGATAAACCTTGCAAAATTGTTTGACAGGTTCGAACAGCATAACTTAAGGCTCAATCTGAAAAAGTGTGTATTCAAAGTAACATTTGGGAAACTACTCAGATACATAGTATCAAGGAAAGGCATCAAAGTAGATCCTGCAAAGGTAAAAGCCATATTAGAAATTCCTCCTCCCAAGACATTGAAGCAGTTGAGAAGTCTATAGGGGAAACTACAGTCCATCAAGTGATTCATCGTACAATTGGCAAACAAATGTCATTTGTTCACCCATATGTTACACAAAGACATCACATTCAAATGGGATGGTAGATGCGACCAAGAATTCCAACAAGTTAAGGAGTACATACTCACTCCTTTAGTATTAATGCCACCTATTCCAGATAAAGCAATGATACTCTATGTGTATACAACACAAGCAACATTAGGAGCTCTCCTAGCACAGCTAGATGATAGTAACAAGGAACGAGCAATCTACTATATCAGTCGAACACTAGTGGGCTATGAATTGAACTATTCACCCATAGAAAGAGTGTGTCTTTCTATTGTCTTTGCAGCACAAAATTTAAGACACTATATCTTGAACAGACAAGTAAAACTTATCTCAAAAGTAGATCCACTAAATTACCTATTAGCAAAAGCAGCTCTAATAGGAAAGATTGCTAATTGGGTGATGATATTGAGTGAGTTTGACATAGAGTACATAGACAAGAAAGTTTATGCCCAAGGTTTATGGATTTAAGGAAATAAAATGGAGAATGGAAATAACCAGGTGCCAAAGTCTATAGTATCAATAGCAAATATATGATAAACCCTATCAAAATTGAGCCATTAATTGGACTCATCATCCCCCCCAACCTAATGTTATGTTGGTCCTCCAGTAGAGGGAGCTATATTCCTTTGCCTAGTCAAAGCTCTGAAGTCACGAATTGCCAATTGTCCTAGATCAGTCTCTGCAATATCTAAATTGGGATCCCAATAGAATCCTTCCTTGTTTTCCAATCTTCTCCACCTTGGCCTTTCTATAGCTATGTCATACTGGTAATATCTATAATCTGGTGTTGGCCACAACATAGTAGGTTGCTAAAATGTCAATGGAAGCCAATATTGTTGCCTCATCCTTCCAATCTGTATGTATCTAGTACATTGTTTACATGTTGCAACATAATTTTGCAAGGAGTGGGGTTTGGCTTGTTTCAATTGATCTATCAAACTATTCCATCTTTGTGATAGGTACCCCATTACTATTTTCCCTATAGTATCAGCTGCCTGCTCATATTCTTGATACACTTCTTCCCTAACAAGCATGATCCTATTTTTCTAGCTTAGGTGATAAAGAATTTTGTGCCATGTATAATAAATGTATGAAGGGTTACTGGATTCATCTCTAAGAGAATAGGGGGTAATAATTTCTCTTTCCCTATAATTTCTAAACTGTTGCCCCCAGTTGATTTCATTCTAGATCCATGACATGAATGCCCTCAAATGCTTATCTCCAATGTATAGTAGTGGGTTCCAATCATGATCATTGGGTACAACATAATTATGCAAGTATAATTCACATAGCATATTTTTAACTTGAAGAGGAGAAGATTGGTAGGCTTGGAAAAACTCATGTGGAGTTTCAATAGAAGGGCTTAAACCTAAAATAATCCTTGACAACTTGAAGGAAAGATGTCGCTCCTTCAAATGTAGTGCATATACTCTGGGAGAAGTTTTGCATGCCATTATCTGGGGTAATAAAGCTACTACATTGTCTACCTTATCCTTCAAGGCACTAATCTCTACATTCTTTTCTTCAATTTTTTCATTTTTCTTTTTGACTTCTTCCTGTAGCTTGTGTCTTTCCTTTTTCCACTCCTCTTTCCTTTGCATTTCACTCCATAAGTTCAGGGCTACAAGATTCCATGAAAAAGTGGGAGGTTTATGTTTTCCTACCAAGATCTTTCCTCGCACCAGTTCTTGTTGTTCAAATAGCAGCAATTGTAATGATTCTTGTTGTTTATCTTGCTCTAGTTGGAGTGGTTCTTGATTTTCAACCCGCTCTACAATAGCAACAAGCTCTGTTAATCTTATGTTTGCTTGTTCCTCAAAAATTTCTTTCACTTCAACATTTATCTACTCCTTAGGAGCTTCTTTCTCCTTCCTAGGTGTTCTTCTAAGTCTAGGGCTTCTTTTTGGAGGCATATCAGTAGTTGGCTCAACTAGTTTTGATTTCTTCAGAGGGCTTTTATGTTTTTCTTCAGCTGTAGGAAGACTAGTGTCATCAACTTTCTGCTTCCTAGGGCTTGGTGTTACTTTTTATGGCATTGGCTTCTTGGCCTTCCCTTTCCTACTTTCTGCCTCTCTCATTTGTGCTTCCTCTTTCCGAAGGTCAGCCCTAGTGCAAATTGGGGTTTTAGGAAGAACATTGACATTAGGGTCTGAGGATGAACTTTCTTCATCCAAATACTCTGATTCAAAGGAACCAATTTCTATTGTTGATTCAGTTGTAGGAGGGTTTGTGCCAGAGGTTGAAGCTCCAGGAGTGGTTTTAGCAACCCTCTCGCCCCTACTAACCCTACAAGCTTGAGTCTGACCTCTAGGACGCACATTTTCTAGTCTAAATTGATCAATGTTTACAAATTCTTCCCATGTCATACCCGACACTTCTTGTAAATATTTTTCTACTAACAATTTTATCAAATAGTGATGGGAGACAAAATTGTCCCTACCTTTTTGCATTTCAGTTGCCATGATTGCAAGGAGGTTATACAACACATTGGGCATGTTCATCCTTCTTCCATGTCTCATATGGTTCAGGAGCTTAAAATGCACAAAATGGAGGCATCATTGGCGGCCTTCACAGGTAATGTATTTGACAATGTAGACAACAACTTTTTTCCACTTTTCTAGCAGAGAAGTTCTCCTTGTTCCTTTCTTATCTACAACAAGTGGAGGATCACTAGGTTCATTGAATTCTACCCTAGTTGACCTCACATCCCTGGAAGCAGGGTATGGCTCTCCTTCAGTAGGAAAACTCATTACTTCTGCAATTCTCTCCTCAATGGCTATCACTTCTATCCCTTTTACCATTGCCTTACCATCAAAAAGTGTCTGTGCAAATTCTAGACCAATGTCCTCATTGAAACTATCTAGTTTCAGAAAGTAGTCCAACCATCCGCAATTCTTGAATTCGGCCAAAGAGAGTGCATCCTGCAATATCACATCATGAACTGTAGGTTCATTCCTAATCAGTTAACCTCCCATTCTTTCTACCCACAATCAAGCAAACACTTCTATGAAATTTTCTTTCCTACAATCTTTCTCTAAAAACCCAATTTCTTCTTCTTTCTACAACTCTTTTGTAGTGCTAACACCAATGTCATATGAAATTTACCTTTTTGGCGACGTTTAAGATTATGACTAAGGTGATAAAGAAACATAAATGAAGGGTATCATCAAGAAAAATGGTGACGGTTTAGTGTCATATCACACATGCAAGCCATCATTTCAACTATATCATTCAAATTGGCTCATTTCAAATTTTCTGACATGTAAGACACATGGACATATGGGTTCACACTCCCCCCAACCTAAATTAGAGCATGTGTCCACACAGGCTAGGTGGTGATTATGATGTGACAGTGCAGAGTATAGATATGTGCTATCTAAAATATCAACATTAAGATACAGTAATTAAATAAATGCATTTAAGATAATTAAGATATAACAAGTTGTTATGCACGCACCTAAAAAATTTGGAGTGTTGTTTGCAAAAAATGTGGAAGGAAGTACAGGTTACTTTAAAAGTATAGTTAAGCAATTAAATGAAGTGGTGATGGAATGAAGTGATGGTGAAGTGAAGTGATGGTGGATTTGTGGAAGAGAGAGAAAGGATGGAGATGGGTGGGCGGATGGATTTATTGATGGAGTGGATTCCCACAAAAGTGGAAATCTTTATTATGATGTGATTGCATGCATACCTTGACTAGTCAAAGGGAGGGACACTAGGCCCACTTCCTTCAGCTGCAGGAAGTTCAGAGGTTTGGTGTTGAATAAATTGCTACATGAATTCTTGTTTGGAAGCCGGTTTATGATATAACCTGATATGGTGACCGTTGAATAGGAGCTTGAATCTGACAGGGTCAATGGTTGTGAGTTGAATAGCACCATTGGAGAATACTTCTACAACTTTGTATAGTCCCAACCACCTGGTCTGTAGCTTGCCTACATTATCTTGATATTTGGAGTCATAAAGGAGTGCCTAGTCACCTGGCTGGAACTTCTTTTCCTTTATGTATTTTTCATGCCATTTGACTCTTTGTTTTTGCACCATTTCAACATGATGAAGAGTTGACTTTCTCATTTCATGTAAGGCATTCAATTGAATGATTCTTTCCTTTTGTGCCTCAGACATGTCTATCCCTAGATCTAGTGTAGTTCTAAGAGTTTTATGCTCAAACTCTATAGGCATTATGGTTGTTTTCCCATACAGTAATTCAAAAGGAGTGAAACTAGTGGTTGTCTTCCAAGTGGTTCTATAAGCCCAGACAACTTCTGGAAACCTATTTTCCCAATCTTTCCTATGAATAGCCACTGTTTTGCTCAAGATAGCCTCTATTTCCCTATTGGTCACCTCAGATTGGCCATTGGCCTGAGGGTGATAGGGGTATATTTCCTATGCCTTACATTATATTTATTGACACATGCTATGACAAGGGTTGATGTAAACTGAGCCCCTTGATTTGTCACTATCTCTCTTGGAACCCCATAATGTCTGAATATTTCTTCATAGAGGAATTCTGCAACTTTATTATCTCTGGCATGTTTCATAGTTTTAACCTCAACCCACTTGGTCACATAGTTAGTGCAAACCAAGATGTAGGATTTTCCATTTGATGGTGGATCAATTGGACCTACAAAATCAAGTCCCCATTTATCAAATGGTGTGATGACTACCTGGGGGTATTAAGGCATCTCATCATATTTAGTTGGCGAACCCATCCTCTAACATCTATCACACTTCCTAGTATACTTTCCTGCATCCTTATGAAGTGTGGGCCAGTAATATCCTATATTAAGAATCTTCATTGTTGTCCTCTTAGCTGCAAAGTGCCCTCCATAGGGTTCATTGTGACATGCATGTAGTATATCATATGTTTCATCCTCCCTTACACATATCCTCATTACATGATCTAGTCCAATTAGAATAAACATCTTGCAATCCATGAGAAAGGAATTTTTTTCTCAATAAGCACCCCTCTCTTTTGGAGAGAAATGAGGGGGAACTCTCCCTGTAACTAGGTAATTGGCTATATCTTCATACCAAGGTGTGTGCACACTGATGGAAAAAAAAATTCATCAAGGAAGGAGTCATCAATGACTTGAGTGTCCTCTGATGTAGTCAATCTAGAGAGAAAGTTTGCCACAACATTTGCCTTACCCAATTTGTCTACAATGGTGATATCAAATTCCTACATCAACAACAACCACCTAGCTAACCTTCCTGAAATCAAGGGCTTATTCATGAGGTATCTTATGGTTGCATGGTTTGTATGGACAAAGATCTAATATCTTGTTATGTAATTCCTGAACTTGTTAAGGGCATAGATGACGGCCAACATCTCCTTCTTTGTCACTATGTAATTAAACTCAACTCCTTGTAGGTTCTTACTGAAAAAGTAGATTGCATTCTCAATTGCTCCCTCTTTTTGTCCCAAGACAACTCCTATAGCATAATTTGATGCATCTATGTGAATATGAAAAGGGATTTCCCAATTAGGTCCTTTGAGTACAGAGCATGGGTTAAGGTTGCTTTCAAATTAGAGAATGCTTTGTCACACTCCTCTATCCACTAGAACTCGGCATCTTTAGTTAGAAGATTGTATAGTGGTGTTGCCATCTTACTGAAATCTTTGATGAAGCACCTATAGTATCCTGCATGTCCCAGGAAACTTCTAACATCTTTTTGCTTGGCAGCAATAGGAAGATTGATAATCACCTCAATCTTGGTTGGGTCCACTTGAATTCCTTTCTGAGAGATGTAGTGGCCAAGGACTACTCCTTCCTGCATCATCATGAAGCATTTCTTGTTGTTCAAGGACAAATTATGGTCTTCACATCTCTGCAAATTTTTTCTTAGATTTTCTAATGCTTCTACAAAATCAGCACCATAGATAGTAAAATCATCCATGTAGATCTCCATACAATCATGTGAGATATCTAAAAATATATTAATAACTAATCTTTGAAAGGTTGTAGGTGCATTACATAAACCAAATGGAAGTATTGAATAGGCATAAGTCCCCCAAGGATAGGTAAAAGTTGTCTTCTCTTGATCCTCAGGTGCAATTTGTATCTGATTATAACCATTGAATCCATCTAGGAAGAAAAATATTGCTTTCCTGCAAGTGAATCCAGTACTTGGTCTATGAAAGGAAGGGGAAAATGATCCTTTTTGATGGAAGAGTTAAGCTTTCTATAGTCAACAAAAAATCTCTATTTATCTCCCTTTTTCGGCACAATTACCAATGGGGACACCCATTGGCTATCTGAGATATGGTAGATAAATCCTGCATCCAATAATTTATGTAATTCCCCTTTTACAATTTCCCTCAATGCAGGGTTGATTCTCCTTTGTGGCTACCTTACTAGTGTGCAGTCATTTCTGATATATATCCTATGAGTATAGAGCTTTGGGTCCAATCCTTTCATGTCATGGTAATCCCATGCAAATGTATGCTAATGGGTCTTCAACAGGTTTGTCAGGGACAACTGTTTCTCTTGACTCAACTTGTTGTTAATATTCAAAATTTCTCCCTTCTGACACTTGCACTTGTGTGGTTAACTCAATCATGTTTGTTTCACTAATGCTTGGCATTTTTAGTTCATTTGGTAACAATGTATGAAGCATATATGTTGTTTTAGGAAGTTCAAGTGCATGAGGAACAGACAAAAGTGTCTTCACTGGACCTGCAAAACCATATTCATGAGTGGATGATTCTTCATGCACCTCACAATGGTTTTGAATTATGTGGGATAATACTTCATCTTCTTCCTGAAGCTGCATGAAAGGAATTTTGCCTATCATCATGAGTTGTGCAACTAAATTGACTTCATATGCCTCTTCTCTGACATGTGGTTGCATATGGGGTTATCCATATCATGGGATGATTGAGCAGGAGGGTAGAGAACAAGCTTTTTAGTGCTTTTTCCATCAGAAATAGTCATGTCCCTTGACCGACATCCAATGTAAGCATTTGTTGTGGCTAACCATGGCCTACCCAGAATAATGGGATACCCTCCCAATGTAGCTTTAGGGGAGAGGATCATGAAATCTACTGGGTACTCCCAAGAGTCTAGAGTTACAACAAGGTCTTCTACTATACCATCTGGTTTGGCAGTGGAACTATTAGCAAGCTGCAAGACAGTAGGAATAGGTCTCATATTTGCAACATTCAGTTGTTGCAGGATGTCCTGAGTCATCACATTTATTGCTACTCCCAAGTCAATTAGGTCATTCTTTATTTGGATTCCATTTATAATAACTCCTACCACAGGACTATCTAGGTCAGTGTATTTAGGAACAATAACTTTCCCAAGCATGATATCTGCCAACTTTCCCACCACATGAATGGTAGTGGGTCTTTCTTTTTCCTCCCTGGATTTTATGCTCCTTGATTGCTTTGCTATATATAGGGACATCTTTTATAGCCTATAACAAAGGTATCTTAACACATATGTGTTTCAATTGATCCAAAATGTCAAATGTTGTTTCCTTCTTCTCTTCCTTTTGTTTAACAACTTCTAACCTTTGAGGAAATGGTGGGTCTTGATCAGACTGCTAAACTAGTTCAGGATTTTTAGGTACACTTGGCTGAATAGGGACATTCTAATGCTCCTCTTCTTCCTCAGGAAGCTCAGTGATGATAGGAGTGGAAGGAGTTGGAAAAGTGGTTCCTGAGCACAGATGAATGTCACTCACACTCACACCATATGCAAGAAATTGATTAGGATCTGCAAAGTAGACCGGTTGATGTTGTCATTTGTTATTTTGGTTAGGTGTGGGTTGAGCTGGTAACTAAGTAGGTCTAGGTGTGCTAGAACTTGAGCTAGTGGGAGGAGGAAGTATGGCAGGTTGTTGAGGCTGTGGAGGTGGTTTCATGTAACTAGTTGTCTGGTTTGTCCATTGCTATCCTCCCCTCCATTGGGATGTTTGTTGCCAGTTTCCTAGAGGTGGTTGCCAATTCCCC
The DNA here is from genome assembly GCA_007258455.2 of Sequoia sempervirens. Taxonomy (NCBI): domain Eukaryota; kingdom Viridiplantae; phylum Streptophyta; class Pinopsida; order Cupressales; family Cupressaceae; genus Sequoia; species Sequoia sempervirens. The sequence goes on along the minus strand of VDFB02000015.1, from coordinate 568,137,668 downwards.
TAGAATTGCTACCAATTCCCTTGCGATTGCTGCCAATTCCCCTGGGATTGTTGCCACTGGGGTGGAGAGTTTTGGTGATTGAGCCAAGTGTTTGCAGGATTGTTCCAAGGCTAAGGTGGATATCCTCCATAGTTGGATGGGTATGGGGGTTTCCATTGATTACCAAATGCATCAGAATTAAAATAAGGCCTAGTAAAAGATAATGGATCTGGTGGCATACCTTGTCTTGGGGCCCATGGTCTCCTTTGTGAAATATAGTAGACTTGATCATCATCACCCTAGATTGGCTTGAACTTAGGTGGGATCTGCTTGCTGTCAATGTTGGCTACCATTTTGCATCTGCGGTCCTTCTTATTTTGTCTACAATGAGGGTAATATTCTACCAACATTGCCTCTTCCTCCTCATGTTTCTTCTTTGCTTGAAGTGTATCTAACGGAGTAACCAGATTGTTTATGATGTCTTGCTTAAAATCTTCCAACAAGTGAGTAATCTCCATCCTTGAAACTCCATTGGTGGAGGATTTACCCATAGAGGATTGGTAACCTCTTCCTTTCTTTAAAGCTACCCTAGAGTAATTTTGACATATCTTCTTAATATCATCCCAAGGAACTTAGGCGATATCTCCTCCTCCCATCAAATCTAGAGCATTAATACAGTTTTCATTAATCCCTCTAAGGAAGAGCAACTTTTGAGATTCTTCATTGAGTGTATGATGTGGAGATTTCTGTAGGAAAAATAGGAACCTTGAAATATAGTCCTCCAAACTCTCATCTTCCTTTTGTTGCATCTTGAAAATATCATCTCCTCTCATATCATTTCCCCTACAATATTCTTTGTAATTCTCAAGAAACTTTATTTTCATATCATCCCAAGTCTCTACAATATTCCTACCTAAGCTCATAAACCATCTTAATGCAGCTTATTTCAAGGTGGTAGGAAACAACTTAAGCCTATGACCATCAATAGTATAGTCATAGCTTCTGCAAAGGATATCAAACTCAAAAAATAAAGTGTCAGGGTCTTCTGTGACAAGCTCATAGAACTCAGGAAGAACTGAAGCAGGGATGTTCTTGAGATTATCAACTTCATTCTGATGAGTGATAGGAAATGGAAAATATGGTTGGTTGGGTCTGTTTCAATTTGCACCAATCATACCTGCTTGATGGAGTGCCAAAGCAAATGGATTCTCAATCAGGTTTTGGGCACCTTGGTATTCAAAGGAAGTTTCAAAACTGGTCAAATTGGGAAATGCATCAGCAAAAGGATGTGCCTCTTCTTCCTCTTCATCTCTTAGTAGATTTGGAAACTCAACTAGGTTGTTATCAGGATTAGGGTCATTAGGAAGAAATCTCCCATAAGCATCTCTTCTCCTACCTCTATGCATGTGGTATTAACTCAATATCAGCGAAATCACATAAAGAATTGGTGAAAGAATAGCATATCATTACTTTTCTAAATGAAGGGCATGCTAAGAACAAACTTCAGAGATACTAAAGCAAGAAAGAAACTATAAATGACTCCAAGGAACTTCCTAGTTTGACACCATCCTCAGCAAGCACCAAAAATGTTGGCCTCCTCTAATGGTTCAATAACAAATCCCTGAGAGCTATAACTTAGAGATTAGACATCTGCACAAAGTAGCTATCTTAATCATTATAAAGGTGCACTTCATTGTCAACCCAGGGACGTAAAATTGAAATGGGTCAGCATTGTATGTGCACTAGGACTCCACTGTAGTCATCCTTAAACTAGAAAAGAAACAGTAATAAAAATAAAATGTTGGAAAGAAATTAACATGAGCACTAAGCATGAATCAACAACTGGACTGGAAATGGATGACATAAATAGTAATCTCAACAAATAGATAGGAAACTACTTTGTCTGCCTTGGGTGCAGGAACAGTCATAGAACAGACTTCTAGTGGCTGCAAGAATGACAACTGTTGAAACCTAAACTAATTACTGAATAGAAAAATAACTTTTAAACTAAATGGGTGGAATTCTCACCAAGTGGGCCCCCTTGAGTGAGTCTTCCTTAAGCTAAGTCAGATGCAGCAAATCAGAATATCATTTTATTCCTTGAAAACATGATTACAACATATCAACAATATGACTGTATTACTTAAATTGGAAATGCAAGTACAATCTTAGAACATCCAACCTTATGAAAAGGGGAATCTGACCATTATTTATAGAGGGAAAACTTCTAATTAACCCTAAATAACTAGGCAGTTGACTCCAACAAAATAGGAGGATGTCATTTATTGAAAGCATAGAAAAGAGAGGAAGTTATGCATGCGCCAGATTTGTTCAAAGAAAACTTGCCCTGACGAGGATCCAACACAACACACTTCCTAGATTAACTCAACTAACAAACATGATCATTTAAAAGGTACTTACAATATTTCATTTGAGCTAGGAATGTCCCTCCATTGGAAGTTTCCCTCCATTGAGAGTTTTCCCTCCTTTGACCTCTTAATGATCATCTTTTTGACTTCCTTAGCAACCGACCAGCTGGCAGGAGTTTCTTCCACTTTGCAAGCTTCGTTTACATTAACATCTTAACGTGAGCCTACATAATGACATTAACACACACAACCAATTGCATATCCATAATTACATTAAAGTAACATCCATTCAACCACATGTAAAATTAGCATAGATAATTCACATAGCATGTTAATGTCATCAAAAGTCACAAGGATAAGTTTATGCCCAAGGTTTATGGATTTAATGAAATAACATGGAGAATGGCAAGAACCAAGTGCCAAATTCTATAGTATCAACAACAAATATATGATAAACCCTATCAAAATTGAGCCATTAATTGGACTCATCAAGTGTCAACAACATAGTAACCTTGTTCATGCACCAACACAGGAACTGAGACCTATCACAACACCATGGCCTTTTTCGCAATGAAGATTAGACTTGGTAGGTAAGATCTCTCCTACTTCCTCCAATGGGCATAAGTTCATTATTACCACAACTAAATACTTCATGGAGTGGATAGAAGTAATTCCATTAACATACATCACAGGGAAATAGATATCCAAGTTCATCTTGAATTATCTAATCTATCGATATGGAATTCCCCAAACCATCATAACAGACAATGGAACCCAATTAAAAAACCAAGATTTCAAAGAGATTTGTTCCAAGTCCTCCATCCAACACATATTCTCCACCCCCTACTATCCCCAAGGAAATAGTCAGGCTAAAGCATCTAACAAAACCATTCTGAAGATACTAAAAAGACTATTAATTATTTTTATTGTGATTGGAATTTGCAACTAAACCCAACCCTATGGGCTTACCAAACTAGTATTCTTACACCTACAGGTGCCACACCTTTTTTCTTGGTATGCGGATCTGAAGCAGACGTATCTATTGAAGTCAAAATCCCCTCACTCCGAATATCACTAAAAGGCATGGTCAGCAATGAAGAGTATCAATTTTCTAGATTAAATTAGTTGGAACTCATAAATGAAAGGAATTTGAGAATGTTAAACCATCTTCAGGTTTATCAAAATCAGCTCAAATGAAGCTATAATAAAAAGATCAAAAACATAAACTTTCAAGTTGGTGACTTGGTACTCAAAGAGAATCAGAAGGTACAACTGAATCAAGATAGAAAAGGTAAGTTTGAACCCAATTGGTTAGGTTCGTTCATCATCACAACAAGTACGGCTCTAGAGCTTATCAATTAGCTACTCCTGAAGGAGAACCTTTAGCCAAATCGTTGAATAGTAGCCACCTTAAGAAGTTCTATACTTGAACACATCAAATACCCTAGGAAAAAGGGTAAAAATCCAAAAAAAGCAAGATAAATAGTTAAGATAAATAAAACGTTCTTTAAGTGAAAACCACTTTATGGCCCTTCTAGAATAAGTACCATAGTGAAAATCTGGAAAACAAGTGCTAGATTTGAATAAGACTAGCATTGTTATCTATCAGCACTATCTAAATCATCCACCCATTTGTCCCATAATAAAACATGTGTCCAACCATGGCTCGATGATTGATCATGTTGAACCTTGTTGCACCATTAACATCTATCTCCCCTAATGAAGGTAATCTTGTCTTGAATTGGGGGAAACTTCTTGAAACTAGTAGCAGATTGGATCTTTGTACATCCCATCATGGTTGAAAACTATCAAAAATAAAAAACATCCAAAAAGCAAACAAAATCAAAACAAAGTCGTAAAACATCAAAATCCCAAAAGCATATTATGCTTTGAGTCAACACTAGTCGATCTACGTGGTCTCTGCGTGTACAATGTAGGAAAGGATTATCAACCCCCGAGGCCTTAGGTCAGTCCCCTTAGGTGTCTATCATGCTTTCTCTTAACTTAGTCAAAAATTCAAAATCCAAAAATAATCGAAAAATAGAAAAAGTCAAAAACATGTTCTTATCAAACCAAGCGAACTAGACGAGCCTCTGCATGTACAACGTAGGCAAGGCTTATCTTTGATGAGCCCCCGAGGCCCTAGGTTAGTCCCCTAAAGACAACAAAAACATCATATAAACTCATAAAACCAAAAGGGTCCTACCTCCATCATCACCAACCACAATAAACTTTTTATCCATAATAAAACAATCATCACACTCACCCTTTGACAATGCAAACGACAAAAAAAACAAACATCAAAATCAAAAATTCCAGAGAGAAGATCAAAACAATTAGACAACTATCAAGTGAAAACAATACCAAAGTGTTAACTACCTATCTATTGACAATTCGCCAACAACATCCTGAGATATGTCTTAACAGATAAAACGTTCCTACAATAGACATCATCAACACTGTATAATAGCCTGAAACCTCAAAACAGATATGACAAGCAATACTACAACATTGTTTATCTTTTTATGGTCTTACTTTTTTATTTATCATAATACCACATTCCCAAGATCTCTTGAGGATGTCCATAAGGATTTAGAGAAGAAGGAATAGTGGTATTAACTGTCAATTTTCGTTAGTTTTGTTTGTAAGATGTTTTGTGATACTACCACGGTGAATACTTGCTTTGTTTGGTGTATGGAAGTTGTTTTAAGACAATTCATGTAGCAGTTGCATGTTAGGTATTCCATACCTCTCTATGTAACTAGTCTGAAATTTTTTAACATAATTCAACCATATGTTCTAACAAAGTTTTTGTATGTCTGATATGAGCAAGAATATTCTTTGTATGCCGAGTCAAAGTCCACGCAATGGATACAAAGCCACCTTGGTTATTAATATCCTGGTGCATCGTATTTGTTTGCTACATCAAAAAGGATTGTTGAAAATACGAAGCCTCTATGCAAAGAAAAAGCAACTCATCAGTAACTAACAAACATCAAATTTCTATCCATCTCTAAATCATCCAACATATCTTCTAACTAACAACATCCATCATGCATCAAAATATCATTAGTACCACATCCATCTTGCATCCACCAATATCATCATGATCATAATAAAGCAATAAAAACATCATACATCGCATGTATAAGATATAGATCATCCATCCATCCACACCATATGCATACATCAGAAAAGTACAAAAAACATGTATAATCATACATCATCATCCATAATCATCTCATAACACATAACAAATCCGAATTGAACACATGGTATATCTCGTATATCAGTAAAACTAAGAATCTCATATACATCATAATGTAACATGTGTGATATCATATACAAAAATATACATGTATATGAGGCCTCAGTTGGGCCAATGAATGTATATACAAAATCGTGTCTACAACAATGTCTAAAAAAATATACATCATAATGATCAAGTACAAATAGTCATATTACCCAGCCAAAGTTTGGGATCTCTTATGATCGTGGATCTAGTGCAGAGAAGGGTGTGGCATAACTAATGGCTGATTTGGCTGCCTAACTGACTAATCACTGGAATCAGCTGCACTAGTACTTGTACTAGGCTTATGAAATTGAGGACATCTCCATGCTCTGGGAATTGATACCTCATGTAGAGTCTGATAATAAGTAGCCTCTCATACACTAGTCTCGCTCTGCTCAGAGAGCATCACACTCTACCTTAAGGTTATCCCTCTTAGCTATAATAACCTACACCTATGCCTTAGCAACATGACATCGCCCACTCTCAGTGTCTCTCTTTTCCCTGAAACCATCTCTCTCCTATCTAGCAGTGTCACACTCGGTAGTAAAAATGACATGTGCCTCAACGGCCTGCCACCGCACAACCTCTACATCTCCCACAACTTTCATCTGCGCTAACTGAACTGCTCTGTCCCCAAGTGGTGGAGGAGGACCCAGAACCTGTGCCTGATCCTGTTGCATGGGATCATCCTGCTAATCCTCATGCCCATCCTGTCTAGCTCTATCCAACTGCTCCATAGCAATCTTGACGCATTTTCTCTCTCCTCTACAATTGGTAATGCTTTATATCCCAACGGTTGGTACAACTCCATCAGGATCTATAAACCTAAGAGAAATCTGCTAAACCCACCACTGATCATAATCTAGTGTGGTTCCTACATCAGCTAGTCCAACAAGCCACCCCCATCCAAATGGAGTAAGTGCTCTAAACTCAACAACAGATGCATCACTGTCTTCTTGCAGCCCCCACACTCAGACCTCTTGGGTGGTCCTGCCAAAATGAGCCTAGTAATCATCTCCAAAATAGCTCTATCTCTCACCAAACTGGAAAAGAACCATATTAGGAAAATATCTCTCAAGAAAAGAAGGTACATGACTGATCAACCACTAAGTCTGTCTACAATATGGCAACTGCTCCTGATTGTCATGCCATGCATCGCAATCCAACCACCACCTCCAAAAAAAACCTGACATATCATCTATCACGTGATGCCAATGATGTAGCTACTCAGGCCAAGTATAATGAATAAATCATCATATCTATAGGGTATGGATCCTCTGGATCCCAATGTAAGATACCATCAGGCCTAGTAACTGGGATGTGATCCTAGAACCATACAATGAAGCAATGTTATACTGGCAGAAATGGAACTGCCTCCTTAGTAGGCAACCTCATGCATGTCTTTGTAAAGATGAGCAAGGAGACACAGACCCCATGCATATCTGGTACCATGCTTGAACATATGCTTGATACATACACCCCAACCGATGGGAAACTATTTTCCTTTCCGATCAGGAATGACAAGCCTTGAGACCAAAGCACATAAAACCAATGAAATAGGATTTGCATTGCCCACAAACAGAGACAATTCTATCTCTGACTCTTGAACTCAAAGATTCCTAACACCAAGGACTCAGCGTATAGCATGTGTACCCTATCGTACAAAATAGGTCACTAGCTCTCCATGAATCGGTACACGAAAGATCCTTCATACATCCTCTAAGGTGACGGTGGCCTCACCGATCAACAAATGAAAAGACGACGACTCAGATTGCCACCTCTCAACGAGAGTGGTCATCATTGCTTTGTGGCACCTAATCATTGGCATGTAGCATATATGTCGTAACCCAACAACATCTAGCATATCTTACTCCAGCTCGTGGAAATCAGTGATCAAATCAAACAGTTCACGCAGTCGTCGCTCCCTCGAGTACAGTGGTTTGAGAACTACCTGCAACCATTCAACCCACGACATTAAACAATTTGCTATGAAAACATAAAATGAACCTATGATTGCAAACAAACTGGCTCAAAATTCCAAAAATAGTAAAAGCGATCACTTTTTGTCAAAAGCGGTCACTTTGTTGTCAAAAGTGGTAAAAATAGTCAAAAGCGGACCTATTTTTGACAAAGACGGTAAAGAAATTCAAAAGCGATAAAATGGTCAAAAGTGAAAATATTTATCAAAAGCGAATCATTTTGACAATGACAGCCATTTAACATTAAAATGTCAAAAGTGAACATTTGTAACGAAGGCAAAAACAAAGGTGAACATTTGAAGCAAAAGTGAACAAATAAATCAAGTGTGAGCAGAAAACTCAAAAGCGGTATATTCAAAAACTACAAAGCGGTAGAAACAATTCAAAGGCGTAAAAAACATAAGATTACCGCTTTTTCCTAAAAAAAATTCATGCATTAATTACTCAAAAACAAAAAGATGAAAACAAGAAAGGAAAGGGTACATACCGGGGCACCGACGCCAATAGGCCGCTTGAACTCATGAACTGCATCCGCATGATGTGGGGCTCCTCAAATCCTTGCCATAGCTCCTCGACAATTGCAAAATCAAGAAATCCAGAGGCAAGAAATTACTATAGGCTCAAAAGGAAAATGAAGTAAATTAAACCCTAATTACCTATTTTAACCCCCTAAACCCTATTTTTTACCTAGGAAGCCCTCCTAGGTCAAAATTAGGAGTTCCCAGGAACATTTGAACTATCAACAAGGGTCCTATAAGCTTAATTTTTCATCCTTTACGCATCTGAATTGAAATAAAACATTATCGCGAGCCTGGCCTGAAAAATGATTTTTTTCGACCAACCTCTCAAGGGGGCAACCCAACATCCTACCATCTTTTCGGTGACTGTCGATGCATAATGGGGCATATAAAAAATTCAAATCTTGATCTTAACATCGAAATCTTTGAAACAAAGCAATTGGTACTTTGTCTCAAAGAGGGGCAAAATGTAGACACGTAAAAATGACCTAACACTTATTGCACATCCTAAATGACATTTTCTCATCATCAACATCATTATTACCTAATATCACGACATTTCACATCAATTACATCAAAAACCCTAATTTCCTCTATTAATTGAATAATATTACATTATTTAATTAATTCACGAATTTTATCATTTTTTACTAATTAAATAAATTTAATTTATTTGATAAAGTCCTAATCTAACTTTATTCCTCCTGATTAATTAAATAACATCAATTATTTAATTATGTCGCTAATTTACCCTATTCCCCTAAGTCAGTTAAATTAATAACACTTAACAGTTTAATTAAATCACTTTCTCCTAAACTTGAATAATTAAATAAATTATTCAAACATGATTTACACGTTCAACTCAAAAACACTTAAATAATTAATTCAATTAATTAATTACCCTCACCCACTTTTATGATTGAGAAAATTATGGTCCATTGATTGCTCACTCTGATTGGCTAACTAATTCATCTATTTCCTAACCGATTCATCTATTTTCCTAACTAATCTATCTATTCTTCAATCCCACTAAAAGCTCAACTTGATTTCCTCAATTACACCAATTAGGCAATCTATTTCCTCTTATTGATCAATTAACATCCTTAATTGATTTGATCATAGAAGCTAACTAAGCAATCTAAATCTTCTCAACAGCTTTCAACCATTGATCTTGATTCAACATTGTTTAATCTTGAGCATTCATCTAAAAACATGAAATCTATATAACAATCCTCTTCATCCTAAAAAATGATCAAAGAATAGACATCTTTTGTGCAATGAAGTAATGTTGAATTGACAATTGATTTCTCACAAGCTTTAACAAATGTCTTCAATCAAACATCACACCACTTTAGAGCTTTTGCAAATGCATAAATGGAGGCTCCACATTGATACAACAACGATCCAACATCATTGAAAATACACTTCAACATGGAATGGTAATGCTATGTTTTATGAATTCAATTTACGTTATCTCCTTTCATTACACTGTTTGATTTCGTTTCTTCATAATTTCATTTCATGAGTAATGAGTATGAATCTTAAATCTTTGTTTGAGTTACATCTTGTTTAATTTGTTTACATTGATTTCTTTATGCTTATCGATTTCCCCCTTACAATAGAAGCAAATCGAAATATGAGAAATGGTCAAATGAGAAGCTTGCCAAATTAAGTCGACTATAGAAGACATTAACCTTGCATTTTTTATTGTTATTCTTGTTGTCCATTTGAATGGGTGACTCATTCTTCATAATGAAATTTGGCTGAGCATGTGTTTACTATGCAATAATTTTAGATGCCACTTTTCTTCTTCTTGTTGAGTCAAACCTTTTGGATTGAGAAGTGTCATCTTTGATAGCTTGTTTCTAGCCTATAGTTGCTCACATTTGTGTATAAATAGAGGTGCTTTCTCCCTCAATTGGGATGCATTATACAAACTTGATGCTTATTTTCTGAGTTGTTATTCTGATTTTCTAATTTTAAGAGTTTGTGAGTAAATTCTGAGACTTGTGAGGTTTTTGAGTGTAAGATTTTGGTGAGTGGAAGAGAGATAGTTGGGAATTGCTTGCTGATTTTGGGAAGATTGAGCTAGGAATCCAGTTTAATCGATTGGAGCTTTGGATAAACATGCATGTTGATTTCTACTCTTTTATGTTTTGTATGAATTCAAAAATATTGTGTCATTATTTTCCTTGTTTGGGAAACTTGTTTAATTGTTTACTTTGGAAAGGTTATTCTATTCTTTATATGAAAGTGAAATATTTCTTGATGTACCTTGTCTAGGAATTCTTTACTATTTGAGTGTATGTATATATATACCATAATAAGGAATGGGTGTTTATAGTAGCATTAAATATTATATTATATATAGAGATTATATAGCGAATGCTTAACTTAAATGAGTCCTAGAATTACTTTGAATTACTTAGAAGAAGTATCATAGTAAACGTAAGAGATTAGAGGTTGTTCTTGGGGTTAGATTAATCCATGGTGAAAGGGGATAGCCTATGCATAGAATATGAATGATTAAATACAAATTGAGTTAGGAAGGTGGGTGAGCATGTGGCATCCATCTTGAATTAGGGGTGATGAATACTTTGGCCAAAGTAGTGTATGTTGCCACTGCTTACACTGTCAGTTCATTATGATTTAGGTTTACATACTAGGCAAGTAATGTCATATGGTACGTTGTAACCATTTTCTGACATTTCTAGATATGTAGGACACAACACCAAGCTCAGGGAAGGTCATTATTATTATGAGGTTACCAAACCAATCTCTTCGTCGAAGGGTGGGGCCATCTTACCAAGTTTGATAGATGTGCGGGGGACCGCAATTAGTCCATGGTTGGCAAAAAAAGCACTTGATTGATGCTTCTCCTCATCATTTGGAAACCAATATTTTATGGAGGGCACCTGGACCATTTGTATATCGATTTCCAATAAGCTCAATGGATCCTTGTATGTATCTTTGTATCCATTTCTATGTAAAAATTTATAAAAGTGATATGTTATCACGAAATTATGAAATATGGAATCAATAATTTGGAAAGATGTAGTGCTTTGATATAATTAAATAGGAAAGTTTGGAATGATTTTTATTTCAAATGTGAATGTTATCTTATATTTAAAAGAAAAAATTTATTGCTCATGGAGGTTAGATGCTTAAACTATTTACTTGAGGTTCGAACATAGGAAAGTTACTGAGTAGAACAATGGGCATGTTACATGTTGTATTAGAGCTACTAGATTCGACTCTGAAAGCTATGTGCTCGCTATGTTTTTCCCTCCAACATTATGAGTCTAACGTTTGGAAATTATTGCACCAGGATGGTGCGTCTAAGGTTAACTACAAGAAATTCAGTGATAAAAAATGAGCGCTACCTAGAGGCCAAGAATGAAAGAGAAGCCCTTGTTCGTACCATTGAGGAAGCCAATCATGACAATGACATTTGGCTAAGTGATACAAAAACTATCAGCCATGCCCTATTGCGGATTAGTGAAGAGAAGAGAAGGATGAAAGATGATGCCAACTTTAACTACTTACCATTTGTTTCTCTAGCCAAGTTGGACTTATTACCACTTTCCAGGGATATTCCTTCGGAATGTAGTGTCAGTCCAACATTGATATTTAGGGACCCTCAAGTTATACCTATGGCTGAATTTATTGTTATAACATCTAGTGATGAATCATAGGGATACATTCCCTGAAGTTATGTATCAGAAGATAAATCTGAAGGTTACTACCCTTTTCGGGATAGAAATGAACAAGAATCGGAGGTTACATCCCATGTAGTTATGTATCTAAGAGTGAATCCAATGGATACTCTCCTCTTGACTATTTAAATAGTCATTCTATGTTAAAGAAGGATATTGAAATCCTTATGAATAAATGGAAAGATTATGTTTTTTTTATCAGAACTTGTGTATGAGATCCTCAATGAAATTTCTTATGTTTGAATACTTTCTCTTTTGAAATGTTTTCAATACGTAAAGTATGCCATGAAAGGATCTAATTAAAGATGAACCTATAGGTATAAATTTTACTTGAGATAATGGTTAGGAAAAGAAATAATCCTAGAGAGAGTCAAGAAGTTGGAAAAGGTCCAGAAATTGTCAAAGCTAAGTTGGACCATATTCTGGCAATCATGGATGAAACAAGAGGAAGGATAGGAAACCTTGAACAAGAAGTGAGGGGAAAGGAAAAAGAGGAAGAAGTTCCCAAAAATGATGAAGAAGGGGAGGATTCTCAAAATAATACTAAATCTAGTGATCAAGAAAGTGATAGGTCACAATCGTATTCTAAGGGAACTAAAAGGAAGCATTTGGCAACTGAATTATCTAGGAAAATGAGAAAATTATCCCTCCAAAATTCAATGGAAGTACCAGCGAGGATGAGGCTGAGGCTTGGTTAATTTAAATGTAAATTTATTTTGAGATTAGAAACTATTTTGAGGTCACTAAATTGGCTTGGGGAGCCTACCAATTAGTTGGAGACGCCTCTAATTGGTGGATGAATAAGAAGATGGAACTTGGTCTCAGTTCCTTAAAGCTTACCTAGAATGAGTTGAGATTTTTTCGGAAGAGGTGGTTACCCCAACTCTTCTTCAATAAAAATTTCACCGATTTCTTGAATTTGAAACAAGGAGAATCTTTGGAAAATGAGTATTGGGATAAGTTAACTCATCTTTTAAGGTACATACCAATGTACCAAAAAGATGAGCGATTTTGAATTAGGAAGTTCATTATGGGTCTAAATGGCCAAATAGGTGGAGAGGTGGATGTACATGGTCCAGTCACTATGGACCTAGTATATGAGAAGGCAGTCAAGCAAGAGCAAAAGCTCAAATCCATCTCGATCTACTGGGAGAATAGGAATTGAAAGAGGTTCGGCAGGCCTCAAAATAATCAAGCTCCGAAGAAGTTTAATGAAGGGTAGGAATTCAAAAAGAAAGGGGACAAAGGGATCCACAATAATTGGAATGAGCCAAGGAGGGATCGCCGAGGAAAAAATTTCAATAACAAAAATAGTGGAAACTATAGCAAAGCTAGAGGAAATGTCAGTAATTCTGAAAGGCCAGTGAAAAGAAAGGGACTAGTAAGAGGATGCTATACATGTGGTAGGGATCATTTTTCCAATAAATGTCCCAATAGACCATCAAGATCACAAGTACATGGTAACCCACTTCCTCCTCAGTGAACTGTATTCCAATAGAAGATCCATGCAGTGTCGGATAACCGACAAGCAGATTACCAAATCACTTTAGTGGATACTTTAGGTATTTTGTCTAGCATACCTATTTCCATTCTTATCGATATTGGAGCCACATAAAATTTTGTTTCACCTAGAATAGCTAATAAAATTTCTAGGAAGGTTGGATTTATGGAAAATTCTTAGGTTGTAGAATATGCAAACCAAAAAAGAGCAACAGTAAATCAATATTTATTTGAGGTGAGGGTTGAACTTCCAAGTTTCTCAATGGAAGTGAACTAATATGTAGCACCCTTAGGTTATTATGATGTCATTATACGAATGAATTGGCTATGGAAGCATAGAACTAAAGTGGATTTCCATGCTAAAACCATAGAATTATTAGATGATCTAGGTAACCAAGTGTCTTTGCAAGGAACAACTAGAGAAGTGAGACTGTGATAGATTTCAACTATGCAAATGCATAGGGCGAAAAAGAAAGGATGCCAACTCTTCACAATTAAAATTGATAAACTAGAAGAATTCAAGGAAGTCATCCTCCAAGATGATGTCATGTATTGTGAACCTCAAGAATCACAAGAAGTTGAAGAAGGAGAATTGGTGGAATCTGGAGAAACGGATATGGAGAAGTATCTCATCTTACGAAAATTTGTGGATGTCTTTCTAGAAGAACTACCTAGATTACCTCCCAAAGGAGTATTTGATTTATCCATTGATCTAGTACCAAGGTCGGAACCTGCAACCAAAGTACCATATATGATGACTAAAACATAATTAATGGAGCTTAAGGCATAGTTGGAGGAGTTGTTGTCCAAGTTATTTTAAGACCCAGTGTTTCACCCTGGGGAGTGCCAGTGATCTTAGTGAAGAAGAAGGATGGTACACTACGCTTTTGTATAGACTATCGGATGCTTAACAAACGTACGATAAAGAATAAGTACCCATTTCCACGTATTGATGATCTTTTTTATCAAATATGAGGAGAACCAGTGTTTTCAAAGATTGATCTACAATCCAATTACCATCAACTGAGGATCAAACATGAAGATAGTTTCAAAACTACATTCAAGACTAGATACAATCATTATGAGTTCATGGTCCTACCTTTTGGACTTACGAATGCACCTACAACATTCATGAACCTAATGAACAATGTATTTAGAGATTTCTTGGATAGGTTTGTATTAGTATTCCTTGATGATATCTTAATCTATTCCAATAATGAAGAGGAGCATTGTAAATATTTAGAGATAGTTCTCCAACAGTTAAGAGAGCACAAGCTATATGGAAAACTCTCTAAGTGTACCTTCTTTCAAAAGGAAGTATAGTACTTGGGTTGTGTAATTTCAGCTAAAGGGATTTCATTTGATCTAGCTAAGATAAAAGCGGTGCTTGTGTGGCCAGTGCCCAAGAATGTACCAAAGGTTAAAAGTTTCATGGGTTTAGTTGGTTACTATAGAAAGTTTGTTGTGAACTTTTCTAGGATAGATTTTCCTATTATTTCATTGCAAAGGAAAAGGAAGAAGTTTGAGTGGTCGCAAAAGTGCCAAGAAGTATTTGACCTAATCAAGGAGAAGTTGACTACCGCACCAATATTGAAGGTACCTGATCTAGAGGGAAACTTTATTATCATCATAGATGCATTAGATGAAGGGTTAGGAGGAGTTTTGACGTATGAAGGACAAGTCATAGCTTATGATTCAAGAAAACTAAAGCCCTATGAATAAAATTATGCATCTCATGATCTGGAGTTAGCAACAGTAGTCCATTGCAGATGTGGAGACACTATCTGATGGGAAAGCCTTTTGAACTGAAGACCAATCATCACGATCTAAAGTATTTATTTACCCAACCTAATCTGAATGCACAATAAAGGAGGTGGTTGGATCTCATATCAAACTATGACTTCAACATCAACTTCATCAAAGGAAAAGAGAATTCAGTTACCAATTCCCTAAGTCAAAGAAGGAATATTGCCTCTATGGTAACAATTCAAAGCAACTTTAAGGCACAAGTGTTGCAGGAATCCAAGGATGACAAATTTTATGAGAAATTCAAGCAAGCACTCACGGATAATCCACAAGATGCAAGATATGAAGGTTTTCACTTTAAACCTAATGGATTATTAAGGTTTAGAGGGAAGGTTTATGTGCTTAATTCAGAGGATTTAAGGAACTTGGTATGGAAATAAGTTCACAATGCACCATATTCTAGACATCCCGGTGTGACCAAGATGTTGGTAGATGTGAATCCATTATATTTCTGGAAGGGAATGAAGGGGGATGTCGCAAGATGCTTAGAGTGTCAAAGAGTGAAGGCAGAACATCATCACCCTATAGGAATTTTATATCCACTTGATAGTCCTAAAAGTAAGTGGCAAGTCATTAGCATGAACTTTGTGCAAGGTCTACCTATGTCGAGGAATAAGCAAAATGCCATTCTAGTGGTGGTGGATAAGCTAACCGAGGTGACACATTTTATTCTAGGGAATTTAATTGATGGAGCTCCTATCATAGCTCAAAAATTTATGCAAGAGGTGTTTAGATTGCATTAGATTCCTAAGAAGATCATTTTGGATAGGGATGCTTAGGTGACATCTAGGTTTTGGAAAACCTTGTTCTCCTCACTTAGAACTCAGTTGAACATAAGTTCAATGTATCATTCAGAAACAGATGAACAAACTGAAAGGGTGAACCAAGTGCTAGAAGATCTACTGAGAATGTATTGCATGGATAAAAAATACAAATTTCAAACTCCTATTAGCTGGGATAAGCTAGAGGATAGGATAAGCTTGGGGCCAGAGATGTTATCGGAGATGGAGGAGCAAGTTGGTATTATTAAGCAAAGGCTAGCAGAAGCAAATGATAGGCAAAAAAGCTATGCAAATTCTAAACAGGTACCCAAAAATTTTGCAGTAGAGGAAAAGGTGTTGTTGAGGGTTAAACCTCATAAGAGTTCCATCAAGTTTGGAAAGTCATCCAAACTAGCTCAATGCTATGTAGGTCCTTTCGAGGTTCTTGAGGAAGTAAACCCTGTCACCTATCAAATTGTGTTGCCACCAACTCTTTCCAAGATGCACAATGTATTTCATGTCACCTACCTTGAGAAGTTTATACCATGGGATAACCATGTTCTTGATTTGGATGCTTTATAGGTACAGGACCCAAGAGTGGTAACAATCAATCCTCAAAGGTGCTTGAAACACGTAAGCTTCACTTACATAATAAAGAGGTTCTGGAATGCAAAGTCCAATGGAACCAATATGCAGAAGATTCTGCCACTTGAGAAGACTATGTTGAGATTAAGCATAAGTTTCCTCACATCATACATGATTTTGAGAATTCTTGAAAAACAATTCTGATATGTTTATGTTTATAGTTTATATCTATGTTTGCTACTTAAAATCACTGGGGGAAATGATTCACAAGGGGGGATATGTTACACCCCATTGTGTTACTACTTATTTAATTTTACCTAGTTGGGTGAAAATGCTTTAAATGAATGTATTTATGCTTTATGTATTTTGAAAATATGAAGAATAAATGTTTGATTCAATTTGATGTTATATAATGATTCTGATTGTGAAATATGTGATGCAAATGAATGTATTATTTTTGGCTAACTACTATTTCAATGTACTAAGTTGGATGCAAGAATAGAATCAAGCCTCTGAAAGAGAGGGGAAGTATCACTCAGGAGAAGAACTTGGTATAGTAACCCCTAATAAGACCTAAATTGAGCTTTCACACACTCACTTCTAGTATGGTCGAGTCGGGTCAATTTCTTGGGAAATAGTAAGTCACCTTTAGTCTTGTTTGAGTATGATTAGAAGTAGTTAGGGTTTTAATTATGAACGTTCCTGTTTTGGGGGTTAAAAGTGTTGAGTCTCTTTGTGATGTGAGAGTTCTTCTTTATCTATTTATATTTAATTGATGGGATATATACATAAAATGTATATATGTGTATATGTATGCATCAACGATAAACTCATACACAAGAGTAAATACATGCATGAGTATACGTAGATAGATGTATCTATGTGTGCTCATGGAGGGATTACCCATATGCATGGGAATATCAATCGGACAAGGTGACATATATATATATATACACTTCATGTATCTATGTCGATCAATATGACTGTGAATATATAAACATTTATACATACATACATACATATATATATATATATATATATATATATATATATATATATATATATATATATATATATATATATATATATATATTAACATACATGTATGTAATGATGAAGAGGAAACAACCATACTAGTATATTAATATATATATATACATATATATGTATATATACACATGCATTAATATGTGAAATAAGAGAATATGTGAGTGTGTATTCATATATCAAATAAAGTATTTTATAAACTTATAAGTTGAGATATATATATACATATTTATTTGTGTACATATATTATATGTATTAAATATATGTGTTAATTATGTCAAATAGCACAAAATTATGTATTAAGTGCATAAAATATTAAACACAACATATACTATGTATAGCGTGCAACATATACATATAGTATATGGCGCTAAGATAAAGGGAATAGCGGTTAAGTTTGAAGCATCGCATAAACATAAGCAATGTTTAAAGTATTTAAAATGCTTAGTAATATGAAACAGTGGCAGCACTAGAGTAAAGCGCATGGTATCAAATGCAAACCAACATGTAAGTTAAATCTGCCAAAGATTGAGTCAAACATGAGGGCAAAGTGGATATGCAATGTACATGAAACTTTGACCTGATCATTAGCAAACAACAACCAAAGGAATAGGGCGCATAAGGTATAATGTGGTGCCAACTTATGAATAGTTTGAACCAATTAGAATTCTAAATTACAATATGAATTCTAGCATATGAAGCAAATCAAAACATGGGAAATTGTCAAATGAGAAGCTGGCCCAAATTAAGTCAACCTGTAGAAGACATTAACCTTGCATTTCTGATTATTATTCTTGTTGTCCATTTGAATGGGTGACTCATTCTTCATAGTGAAATCTGGTCGAGCATGTGTTTACTGTGCAATAATTTTACATGCCACATTTTCTTCTTCTTGCTGAGTTGAACCTTTTGGATTGAGAAGTGTCATCTTTGATAGCTTATTTCTATCTTGCAGTTGCTCACATTTTTGTATAAATAGAGGTGCTTTCTCCCTCAATTGGGGCACATTATGCACACTTGATGCTTATTTTCTAATTTGTTGTTATTGTGATTTTCTAAGTTTAAGAGTTTGTCAATAAATTCTAAGAGTTGTGAAAGATTTTTTAGTGTAATATTTTGTTGACTGGAAGAGAGATAGTTGGGAATCGCTTGCTGATTTTGGGAAGGCTGAGCTAGGATTCCAATTTAATTCATTGGAGCTTTGGATAAACAAGCATGTTGATTTCTACTCTCTTATATTTTGTATGAATTCCAAAAGATTGTGTGTCATTGTTTTCCTTGTTTGGGAAACTTATTTAATTGTTTACTTTGGAAAGGTTATTCTATTCTTTATGTGTGTGTGAGGGGGAAGGAATCCATTAGGAAATATGCGAAAAACAAGATCAAATGCAGGATTGAAATTAGAAACTAATCTAATTCAAAACACTTAATCTTTCCTATTCCATCACTCATGAAATGTGCAAATCTAAGCTATTTGAATGAAAGTAAGATCCTAAGATATTCAAACCAATTCAAATAACATAAGAAAATATTACCATCCCATGTTGGAGTGTATTTGCATGATGTTGGATTGTCTATATCACTGCAAAGCCTTCATTGCTTGTACGCAAAAGCTTGATGATTGATGCTTGTTCTTGAAGAAATGATGAAGCTCTATCAATGGTGATCTTGACAACACTTTTTTGCATAAGGTAAGTTGAAATTATGATCCTTATTTGTGAAGAGAAAGGATTGTTATATAGAAAAAGCAATTTTGAATCGACGGTCAAGATCGCGTTGGAGAATATCTAGATCGACGGTCAAAATGAGTTGAGAGGATTTAGACATGAGTAGATTGTGAAAAGTTGATTGCACAATTAGGGTGATTGAAGAATAGATTATCTAGTTAGGATTTTGATTGCTTAGTTAGCAATTGATTGATCAGTTAGGGTTGAGTTAGGAATTAGATGGTTGAGTTAGCAAAATTAGATTGCTTTGTTAGCAATCCATGATTTCCTCAATCAAAAAGTGGGTGAGGAATATTAATTAATTAATTAATTCCAATTTGATTTTGATTTTGATTTTTGCTAATTTCAATAGTTTGCATAGTTTGATTTATTCAAATTTTGGAGGGAAGTGTAATAATTAAATTATTATGATTTAATAATTCAATTAATTTTGAGGAATAAGGTGAATTAGTGATGTAATCAAATAATTAGTGTTGTTTGACTAATCAGAATGAAATAAGATAAGATTAGGACTTTATTAAATAAATGTAATTTATTTAATTAATCGAAATGATGAAATGTGAATTAATCAAATAACGTTGTATCATTTCATTAATAGAGGAAATAGGGTTTTGAATGTCGTTTGATGCGTTATGAGATGTCGTGGGATGATTCTAAGATGATCTGAGTTGTTTCAACAATGTTCTAAGATGTTCCAAGTTAATTCAAAGATATTCTGAGTTGATTTAGAGTCGTTATGAGTCATTTCAGGGTCATTTTGAGACATTCCAGGTTGATTCAGAGTTGTTTTGAGTCGTTTCGGGGTTATTCTCAAACATTATGAGTTGATTCAGAGTTGTTATGAGATGTTCTGAGTTTATTCAAAGTTGTTTCAAGTCATTTTGGGGTCATTCTGAGTTGATTCAAAGTTGTTCTGAGTCATTTTGAGGTCATTATGAGACGTTCTGAGTTGATTCAGAGTTGTTCTGAGTCATTTTGAGGTCATTCTGAGACGTTCCAGGTTGATTTAGAGTAGTTTCGAGTCGTTACAGGGTCATTCTGAGTTGATTCATAGTTGTTCTGAGTCGTTTCGGGGTCATTTTGAGACATTTCAAGTTGATTCAGAGTTGTTCTGAGTCATTTCGAGGTCATTCTGAGACATTCTGAATTTGTGATAAGTGTTAAGTCAACTTTACATGTCTACATTTTGCCCCTCTTTGATACAAAGTACTGGTTGCTTTGTTTCAAAGATTCTATTTTTAAGATCAAGTGTTTTGAAAAAAATTATGCCCTACTATGCCCCAATGTTTCGTGGAATGATGGTAAGACTCTATGTTTCCCCCTCGAGAGGTTGACCAAAAATTTCAAGTTTTAAGGTCAGGCTCACAACTCTGTTTTATTTTCGTTCTGATGTGTTTAGGTCGTAGAATTAGGTGTATAGCTCCTTCGTTTCTTGTTCTGATGTTTCTCTAAGCTTCTATTTTGAAAGTAGGAATTTTCCCTACTTAGAAATTAGGTTTTTCTTGTGTTTTATATAGGCAATTTGTCTTGTAGATAGCTCATTTGTTTTTTGACTCTATAGCTAATTCTTGTTTCTAGTTCTCTTGTTCTATCAATTTTCGAAGAGAAATGTCACGTTTTGATGTTGTCCCACATCGTTCTGAGATTGTTCGAGAGCTTGGACGGCCTTCAGACATTGGTGGCCTAGTATGTACCTTCTCTCTTTTTCGCTTCTGTCTCGTTTCATTCTTGTTTTGCGTTTACAAATTTTTCTAGGTCAAAAGCGAAGTTTCTTGTTTTCCACGCCTTTGCCTTGGTTTTCCACACCTTTTACTACTAAGAATCCACGCCTTTGCCCAGGATCCATGCCTTTGACAAGTTTCCTCACCTTTGCTTAGGATCCTCACCTTTTCCATATTCCCTCGCCTTTGTCATATTTCCTCTCCTTTGTTTCTGAGCATTTGCCTGAAAAGCTCACCTTTTCCTAAAAATCTCGCTTTTGTTTTATGTTTTTTGTGCATTTTCTCAAAAACTTTACTTTTGACTCCTTTTGCTTCGTTTGACTTTAGTTTTTTCTTGGAACCCTAGCATGTGTTCATTTTTCATTCTAAATGTCATTTTTCATCATGTTTTGTGTTATATTGTGTCTCTCATTTGTTTAGAGTGAAACCCTAACATTATAGTTTGAAAATGATTGTAGGTTGGCCTTAGTGTACTACAACCTAGGGAGAGACGTCCATGACATTTGTTCAATCCCATTTCCCATTTTAGTGTGTTAGAGTGGAACTTTCTTGATGTTGTGGGACTATTGCACATTTTTTATATGCCTCCTATCAGGACTCATACTGCCATGATGACCACATTGGTGGAACAGTGGCATTCAGAAACATCCTTGTTTCATCTATCTATAGGAGAGGCGACTATCACCCTTGAGGATCTATGGAGGATACTTCATCTTCCTATCCATGGGGAGTTGGTTACGTATCATATTTGTCATGGTATCCCCGCTATGCAGCATGTGTTAGGTGCTCAACACTTGACAATACATCAGTCAGAGATTGATTTGTCTGATTTTTTTGATAGTGCAGATCCTATCTTGCTTGTTCTATGTGGTTTGATTTCAAGACTTGTTCCTGATAGCCGAGGTTGACAGTTTCCTATAGGTTGGCGTGTGTGCATTGAGAATATTCTTGAGCATGGTACGATATATTCTTAGGTTCCATGTCTTCTCACTCACTTGTATAGAGATATGCACGAGGTCATATATCGAGGCGGGAGATCTATTTCCATAGGTGTCTCACTTTTGCATGTGTGGGTGTGGGAGCACATTGCAGTTACTCGTCCAGATGGGATACAGGATCGTCACCCTAATGATCCATACTCATATCGTTATGTGGATTTTGTGCACTACACCTTGCTTGGAGATCTTCCTTACTGGCATCGAGTTTTTGATGATATTCTTGGTTTTGTATGGAGACCATATTTGGGGTGTGATGCTTGGCCATAGGATGTAGATCACCTTGTCTATTGTCGACAGACTTGTTGGTTGCTTGGTCATTTTGATATTGTGCTAGAGCATTATCTACTAGATCAAGTATGTCGTCAGTTTGGGGAGAGACAGGGTCGAGTTCTTGATACTTATGAGGCTCATTTTGGTCGGACGACACGGGAGGTTCGTGTATGGGGTATTCGGCCCAATATAGATATTGCTATTGTTGAGTTCAAAGCACTTTCCCCAGTTGATTGGGGTTGGTCGATTGGTCCTGTAGATCCAGGTACCTCTGATGACTATGATGAATTGTGGTCTCATCGCAAGCCTCTGAGACTTATTGTTCCTGAGGGTACTCCCACTTTAGGTAGATCAGGTATTATAGGTCTTCATGGGGAGTGACAGCGTATTGAGGTCCTTGTAGAGCAGTTGGATAAAGCTTAAGGTAAATCTTGTCATGATAGAGTGCATGGTGATCGGGATGAGCAGCCACCTCAGGTGCAAGGTCGTAGGTGAGTTTCAGATCCTCCTCCACCAGCTAGGGATGGAGACATATTGTTAGCTCAGATGACTGCTGCCAGAGATGTAGAGATAGTGAGACAACAAGCTGCAGAGGCTTAGATAGATATTTTGAGGACCGAGCAGGATAGCAAGAGTGGTCGACGACATACTGCAGAGGCTTAGATAGACATCCTGAGGACTGAGCGGGATAGTGAGAGTGATCGACGACATGCTACAGAGGCTTTTGTACAGTTGTTGACCATAGAGAGAGATACTCTCAGGGCATAATGTGATCATTATTTGCAGAGGTCTACCTACTATTAGAATTTATATGAGGCTATCGTTCCCAGGGGTGCTCAACGTCCATAGTTTGGAGAGCTAGTTCTATTGGCAGTGATGGTGCAATTGGTGGTGTAGGTGATCAGTTTGTGAGACAACCAGATCGTTTTGGTGATCTATAAAGTTTTATCTTTTCCCATTGGGGTCTTTGGTACTTGATCTTTATGTTGTTCATTGTTTAGAGGCATTTTGTAGACATGTATTTTGCATGCCTATACTCATCGGCCTAGTCAAGGTCTTGTAGAGATATTGTGATTTTGCATATCTTATCACACTGATGATGTACTCTTCTTTTTGATGATGATATATATGATATATACCTTCTTCATTTCATTCTCGTTTTATGCTCATGTGATGATGATATATGATAATGCATGTTTATGATGTGAAAATGCATGCCCCATACATGATGGTTTTATTGGTTTAATATCATCATGATGTATGTTGCCGATATTGTGGATGTAGAATGGTACTAATGATATTGCTATGCAGATTTCACTGAGAAGAAAATGTTGATGATTTGATAGACTTGTGATGTTAATTAGAGGAAATATTGATGATAGATAGAAATGTGATGAGAATTTAGAAGAAATATTGATGATAGATAGAAATATGATGTTAATTTAGAAGAAATATTGATGATAGATAGAAATATGATGTTAATTTAGAATAAATATTGATGGTAGATAGAAATGTGATGTTTTTTAGTAGTTGATGAGTTGCTTTTGATTTTCTTTAGAGACTTTGCAGTTTGAACAATCCATTTTGATATAGCAAATAAATACGATGCACCAAGGTATTTAATGACCAAGGTGACTTTGTATTTATTGCATGGACTTTGACTCTACAAACAAGGAGTATTCTTGCTCATACTAGACCCTGTTAGAGTGTATGGATGAGAAGCTTTTAAAAACATGTCAGACCAGTAACACAAGAGGTATTAAGAACCTAACATGTCATCGTTACATGAAACGTTTCAAAGATGACTTCCACACACAAAACAAAGCAAGTATTCACCATGGTAGTATAACAAGACTATCCACAAACAGCAAATCAAAATGACTCTCAATTTCCCCCATTCCTTCTTCTCTAAATCCTTGTGGACATCCTTGAGAGATCCTGGGAATGAGTCAATAATGTAAATCACAAAAAATAAGATAACAAAAAGATAAAGCAATACCATTATATCACTTGCCATATCTGTTTGGGGTGGGTCTATTATCCGATGTTGATCATGTCTATCGTAGGAACGGATCCGTTAAGACATATCTCAGGATGTTGTTGGGTTTTGTCAAAAAGATATGTTTTTGATACTTGGCTTTGTTTTAGTTCAATTTGCGATCAAATTCTTCTGTGATTGTTTGCTTGAAAGTTCTATTTGTTGACGTTTGCTTTGTTTGTTTTGTTTGTTTTGTCAAAGGGTGAGTATGATGATCTGCTTATTATGGATGATGTCTTATTGTGAATTGTGATGGTGGACATGGGTCTTTTTTATCTTTCTAAGTTTTATGATGTTGTTTTTGAAATTTTTTGGGGACTAACCTAGGGCCTTGGGGGCTCATCAAAGATAAGCCTTTCCTACGTTGTACACGCAGAGGCTCGTAGTTCGCTTGGTTTGAGTGTTTTTGACCTTTTTTGTTTTGTGGATGTTTTTGGATTTTGTATCTTTTAACTGTTTTTGGATTTTGTGTTTTTTGACTAAGTTGAAATAAAGCATGTTGGGAACCTAAGGGGACCAACCTAGGTTCTCGGGAGCTAATGAGCCTTTCCTACATTGTACACGCAGAGACCACGTAGTTCGACCGTTTGACTCAAAGCATAAACTATTTTTGGGTAAACAACATTGATAATCTGAATTGATATTCCACTTATGTGTCTAGAGGATATGTTGCGGGAAATTTACTTGAACTAGCTATGAAGTTCAAGAAAATGTTGATATCTTAGATTTTTTGAGTGAAGGAATAACCCAACGATGTTTTATTTTTTATTTTCAAATTTTTTTGGATTTTTTGCTTTTTTGAATGTTTTTGGCTTTTTGACGTTTTCCATTACCATGATAGGATACTCAAAGACCTAATCCATGACTAGATTTTTGACATTGCCCCCAATTGTGGAAAAGATGACTTTCCTTAATCAGTGACAAGCCATGGTTGGATGCCTTGTTTTGAAATGAATGGGTGGATGTTGTGGATAATACAGATAGATAATGATGCAAGTTTATTCAAACATAGCGCCTATTTTCTAGGTTTTCACTATGGTACCTATTCTAAGAGTGCCATAAAGTGGTTTTCACTCAGAGAACGTTTTATTTCTCTTTACTATTTTTCTTTCTTTTTGATTTTTTTGTATTTTTTCATCCTTTTTTCTATTTTTTTTAATTTTTACCCTTTTGCCTGGGGTATTCTGACATGCTTCATGTGTATAACTTCTTGAGGTGGTGGTTGTTCAGTGGTTCAACTAAAGGTTCTCCTTTAGGAGTAGCTATCTGATATGCCCCAGAGCCATAGCTTGTTGTGATGACAAATGGGCCTAACCAGTTGGGTTCAAATTTGTCTTTTCCATCTTGATTGAGTTGCACTTTTTTATTCTCTTTGAGGACTAATTCACCAACTTGAAAGTTCCTGTCCTTGATCCTTTTGTCATAGTTTCACTTGAGCCGATTTTGATAAACATGTAGATGGTTTAACGTGCTTAAACGTTTTTCATCTAGGAGTTTTAATTCATTCAACTTGGATACCCTGTATTCTTCATTGTCGACCATGTTTTTTAATGAAACTCACAATGAAGGGATTTCAACCTCAATGGGTAAGACGGCCTCTGATCCATAGACCAAAGAAAATGGTGTGGCACTAGTAGGTGTGTGAATGCTATTTCGGTAGGCCCATAAGGTTGGGTTTAGCTGGTGGATAGTAGGGCATGGAAAAGTGATGGTGGATAGAAAATTGGGAACAGAGCTCTTGGACATCCTAATTTTTGAATGGGGTTCCATTATATGTTATTATTGTTTGGGGAATTCCATACCTGTAGATGAGATCATTCAAAATGAATCTTGATATATGTTTTCTGGTGATATAGGTCAATGGAATTGCCTCTGTCCATTTAGTGAAGTACTTTGTTGTTGTGATAATGAATTTGTGCCCATTGGATGAAGCGGGTGATATCTTTCCTACCAAGTCTAATCCCCATTACGAGAAAGGCCATGGTGTGGTTATAGGTCTCAATTCTTATGCTATTGCATGAACAAGGTCACTGTGCTGCTGACATTGTCAACACTTTCTAGAATACTATATGCATTCCTATTCCATGGAGGGCCAATAGTATCTAGTTCTGAGCAGTTTCTGGAATAGGTTAAGTTCGTCGGAGTGGGATCCGCAAATACCTTCGTGAACCTCTTGTAAGGTTGTTTTTGCTTCTTTTGCATCAAGGCATAGGAGTAACATACCATCTAGACTACGCTGGTATAGGGTATCTCCTAAGATGGTAAAACAGGAAGTTCTATGGCTAAAGGTTTTCTTTTGAGTGGTCGTTAAGTCAATGGGTATGGTACCATGTTGGATGTAGTCAAAAGTATCTTGGTACCATGGAGAATTAGGACCAATAACAACACATACCAATTCTGATTCTGAGAGGTCGAATGATGGTACCAATAATTGTTCCACAAGGAACTCATACTTAGGCACGTTTTGTGGAATATCAAGCAATGAGCCTATTGTTTCCATTGCATCAGCAGCTCTGTTATTGATTCAAGGGATTTGCTCAAAGGTTATTCTAACGAAGTATTCCTTGAAGCTATCCACCATCCTTTTATATGGCAACAATTTTTCATCCTTTGTCTGGTACTCATTTTTCACTTGTCTAATCACTAGCTGAGAGTCTCCAAAGACCTGTAGCTCTTTTATTCTCCATTCAATAGCCATTTTTAACCCTATGATAAGAGCTTCATATTTTCATATGTTGTTCATGCATGGGAATGTAATCTTGTAGGCCTTCGGTTTACTATCTCCTTGTGGTGTGAGAAATAAAATACCAGCTCTAGATCTGTGTTGAGTATGGGACCCGTCAAAGTATAGAGTCCATTGGTCTATCTATTTTGTCATCAAAATACTCTCATCTGTAAAATCCACTATGAGAGGTTTATGATCATCTAAGGGTGCTTCAGCCAATTGGTCTGTTATAATATGTCCTTTGATAGCTCTCCTATCTACATATTCTATATCAAACTCACTTAGGATCATTACCCATTTGGCTATTCGGACTGTTAGGGTTGCCTTTGCTAGTAAGTATTTGAGTGGGTCTATCTTAGAAATCAGCTTGACCTTTCTATTCAGGATGTAGTGTCTCAGCTTTTGTGTTGCAAACATGACTAAGAGACATGCTCTTTCAATGGGCGATTAGTTTATTTCATAGCCCACCAGTGTTCTGTTGATATAATAGACTGCCCTTTCTTTATTGTTATCATCCAGCTAGGCCAAGAGAGCTCCCAATGTTTCCTGTGTGGTAGAAAAGTAAAGTATCATTTCCTTTTTTGGGATAGGCGGCATGAGTATAGGAGGAGTAAGTAGGTACTCCTTGACTTGTTGGAATGCTTGGTCACATCTCCCATACCACTTGAAGGTGATGTCCTTATGTAGGAGATGAGTGAAAGGTGACACTTGTCTACCAATTGTGCGATAAATCGCCTGATGGATTGCAGTTTCCTTTGTAGGCTCCTCAACTGTTTTAGTGTCTTTAGCTGAGGAATTTCCATTATTTCTTTTACTTTAGCCAGATCTACTTCAATCCCTCTTCTCTATACTATGTACCCCAATAGCTTTCCAGATGTTACCCCGAATATACATTTCTTAGGATTGAGTCTCAAGTTATACTATTCAAGATGATCAAATACCTTGGCTAGGTTTTTCAAGTGGTCTGCCCTTCTGACTGATTTTGCTAGAATTTCATCCACATAGTACTCCAGGATTGTGTGTAGCATGTCATGAAATATTGTCGTCATTGCTCTTTGATATGTCACTCCTGCATTCTTTAGACCAAAGGGCATTACATTCCAATAAAATGTTCCCCAAGCACAAGTAAATGCTATTTTGTGTTGGTCATCTAGAGAGATCTTTATCTAGTTGTATCCAGAGAAACCATCCATTAAGGATAGCATCTCGTGCCCTGATGTTAGATCTACAATCATGTCGATACTTGGCAATGGAAAGTCGTCCTTTGGACAAGCTTTGTTTAAGTCTCTGAAGTTTGTACATATCCTTATGCCCCCAATAGGTTTGGACATTGGTACTAGATTTGATATCCATTGTGGATAATCGATGGGTCTGATGAAACCCACATTTAGTAGTTTCTTTAGCTCTACTTTTACCAATATTGCTATCTGTGGATGCATTTTTCTAATTTTTTGCTTGATAGGCTTTGCTTCAGGCATTACAACTAGATGATGTACCACTAATTTTGGATCTATTCCAAGCATGTCAGTATAGGTCCATGCAAAATTTATCTTTCGGGCGTTGATGAAAGCTGTGAAATTTTCCTTTTCTTATGGGTCTAGTGATGCAGCATGGTAGGTTATCTTGGGGTCTTCTATTGTGCCAACATTTATGGGTTTTGCTTCTTCTACTACCAGTGTTGATCTTTCCTAATATTTTGATATGGGGAGATTGAATCTTCCATCCTCGGGTGCCTTTGAGAGGTTTTCACCTTCGGATTTGTCCTTTATTTTTCTCTTTTTAGGATCCGATAGAGCCACTAGGTGGTTTTCTCTAGGGGACCGTAATTTTATGTTCTTTCTTTCATTTTTGCGACTGAAAGATTCAATCTCTCCTCCAAAGTACGCTTCTTGTTCTAGTTCCATGAGGAACCTTACCTTGTGGTCTCCTGCTGGTATGTTCGTTTGAAGTCCCATGAACTTCGTAATTGCCTCATCATTCTAGAATTGATCTAGAACAGGTGCATGTTGTTTCTAATCCCAATCTATGAGTTGTAGGTACTGGAGTGGGAGGTTATCATCTTGATCCGCAAAGCCTATGGAAGTGGATGAAAGGGTCAGTATGGCTTGGGTTTCTTTCTCCCACTGAGTGTCCAAGTCATCATTGCTAGAAGTGGGAGAATCATATCCAGTGATGAAGGAAGGGGAATCCCACTCGTATTCATTAGAGTCTGTACCAAAATTTTAGTAGATGTTGGGAATGGTTTGAATATGTTGGAGAGGGAAGCTATCAATGCTAAAGTTATCAAATAAGTCTTCAATAGGTAAATCGTTGTCTAAGGTATGATAGGTATCCAGTGCCTTGATGCTAGCAGAAGTTTCTCGCTTCTTCCAAGAGGTTCATCCAGTTTTTGGAATAACCACGTCCTTTGGTTCATAACCTAGCCCCATATTCTTCTTCCTTTGTTCTAATATAATAGGCTCTTACCGGCCTTGTTCGTGTAGCCCTAGGCCACCTTTTCCATTATATCCCATCTATTTAATTAATTGATAACCTCTAGTAGTAGGGTCAAAATTAGAATTCGGATTTTCTGGTTCTTCTTTGTCCTCCTTGTAGATCATAGATAAAAAAAGTCCTCAAATATTCCATCTTACATGTCTCCCCACCTAGTGAAAATAGTGGGCTTGGCAATCATTTGTATTATCTTGATCTCTTTTGGAACTCCATATACTCTAGGTGTTGGTGGAAGCATGTCGATACATAATGCTTGGTTGAAAAAGTAATTCCCATTACCCTTTTCAAGTACCTAAATCTTGGCTTCCATTTTTGGTTGGTCACTTGAGGTGTTCTTGGTTGAGGTGGATGGAAGTTTTGAAGGGTCAACATAAGAAAAGGAGTGGAATGCTATGTTATTGCTAGGAACACGTTGGCTTTTATTGTATTTCTCTTCTAATTTGGCACATAAATGAAAAGGCTCAGGATCGACATATAGTGTTACCTCTTTTCCTTCATGGGGGAATTTTAGGCATTGATGAAAAGTGGAAGGGACTACTTGTAAGGCATGGATCCAAGGTCGTCCCAGTAGGAGGTTGTATGGCAGCTTAAGATCCAGTACTTGACAAGTGGTTTCTGTTAGGGCTAGCCCTATCTATACTGGTAACCTAATTGTTCCTTTAGAATTTCTTTCTAGATCATCGTAAGCCCTTATTGTGATAATTTTTCCTTTGTCAATCACATCGTTAGAATACCCCAGTTGTTTGAAAAATTTTAAGGTAGAGATGTTTAAACCTACACCATTATCTATCCGTACCCGTTTGAACATGGTTTTATGAACACCAACCTCTATGTAGAGGGCTTGGTTATGGAATGTTCTTTGGGGTATATCTTTCTCAAAAAAGATTAGGTGATTACTTTGTGTGATTTTACCAACCATAGCTTGGAACTAACTAGGGTTGAGGTCATCAGGTACTATTGTTTCCAATGCCTTTTCAAGTATTTCCCTATGGGCAGGTGATAGTTTTAACAACTCTAAAATTGAGATTAAGGCAGGTGTTTTCTTTAATTGTTCCACAATACTGTAGTCACTGGGTGACTTGATTGTAGGTTTGGGTGGTGCTCCTTGAATTGTAACTCTTCCTCAGTGGGTGGTTACACTACAGTTATTTTCTCCTCCTCGTAGAGTCACTACATTTTCCCTATTATCATCAACTTGTAAGATGGTTCCTAAAACTATGTCCCCATATGTGTAATTGGAGTTATGGTACTCTTGTTTCTTTCCTTTTTCATTCCCTTTGGAATGGTTTGGGATTGGGTTTGTGTAAATTTGTAGGTCCTTATTCTTAGGACGATGTTCGACATCTACCTCCCCTTTGTCTATTAAATCTTGGATAAGGTGCTTGAGTCTCATGCAGTTGTTTGTGGTGTGTCCTTTGATCATGTGGAAGTCACACAAATCCTTCTCGTTATACCACGGTGTTTTGAAACTAGGTTCCTCATAGTTTGCACAATCATTATTTTTGAGGAGATTTTGTTGCACTAGTTTGCGCATGATTGTTTCTAATGACTCACCTAGAACTGTGAATTGCCTTCTTGGTTGATCGTACTGCCTCTGTTGTCCTCCTTGATTCATTTGTGGATTCACAACCTGATTGTTCTTGGGATAAGTATTTTGGTTGTTTTGTGCATTTTTTGGAACATAGCTTGTCTGTGCTACCTATGGTTTGTTTTGAACAGTGTTCTGTGATGACCATAGTGTTCTAGCATTGACCACTCCATTGTTTGTGACATTTTTCTTTAGCCTAGACTTTAGGTTTCTCATTTGAAGTAAATGGACTGTCTTTTGAGTTATTTATTTTAAGGGCACCTCTTGCAATGAGGGCTCTTTCGATATTCAATCCCTTCTCAATGGTTTCTTCAAAGTCTACTGGACATAACACTGTGAGTCGATAATTGATCTCAGATAAGACGTTGGTAATGAATATTTCTACCAATTCCTTATCGGGAATGGGCCATTTACATCTACTAGCCTTGTGTCTCCATCGTTGCAAGTAGGAGATAAAATATTTTCCTTGATTCTGTTTGATTGTGGACAAGCTTGTAATGGTGACGTCTTGTTCAATGTTGAAGGAGAAGTGACTTATGAATTTGTTAGACAATTCATCGAAGTTTTTGATTGCTGGTGTCAAACGAGTGAACCATTCCATAGCATGGCCTATAAGGCTGCGTGGAAATAGTCTCATGAGGTATGAGTCATTGTGTCGTACTTCCATGCATGATACTAAGAAATCCCATATATGCTCTATTGGATCCCCTATTCCTTTATATTTTTTTCAAACCTTGGTATTTCAAAATTCTTTGGAAAGGGTATTGTAGTGACAGATTGATTGAATGGGAATGGGCATATCTCTTGGATAGTGTAGGTTTTCTTTTGTTTTCCAGCTTGCATGCCTGCTACCTGTTGGATGACTACTTCTAGCTTCATTTCCATGTCCCTTTTTGGCATGTTTGTTTGTGATTTTTTTGTATAATAGCCTTGTTGTCTCACCATGTTTGGGTCATATATCGGATATTGTGAAGGTGTGAGACCTTGGTAACCATTTTGGTCATATATTGGGTTAAGTCCTTGATGGGTGTAAGGAGGGTTAGCTCCTTGTTGTTGAGATGGAGTGTATTGAAGGTTACCCTATTGATGTGTTATCAGGACACCTTGTTGGTAGGACAACTGAGGAAGGG
Source organism: Sequoia sempervirens (assembly GCA_007258455.2). Taxonomy (NCBI): domain Eukaryota; kingdom Viridiplantae; phylum Streptophyta; class Pinopsida; order Cupressales; family Cupressaceae; genus Sequoia; species Sequoia sempervirens. The sequence continues at coordinate 568,105,426 of VDFB02000015.1, read as the reverse complement.
CACTCTGAGGCACACCTTGCTACTGGGCAGGACTAAAATGAAGGTTACCCTGTTGATGCGTTATTGGGACACCTTGTTGGTAGGAAGACTAAGGAAGGGCGCTCTATGGCACACCTTGTTGTTGGGCAGGACTAAACTGAAGGTTACCCTATTGATGCATTATTGGGAAACCTTGTTGGTAGGGTGGCTAAGGAAGGGCGCTCTGTAGCACACCTTGTTGTTGGGCGGGACTAAACTGAAGGTTACCCTATTGATGCATTATTGGGACACCTTGTTGGTAGGATGGTTGAGGAAGGGCGCTCTGTGGCACACCTTGCTGTTGGGCAGGACTAAAGTGAAGGTTTCCCTATTGATGTATTATTGGGACACCTTGTTGATGAGTTGACTGAGGAAGGGCACTCTGTGGCACACCTTGTAGTTGGTATTTCCAGTTCAGAAGGGGACCATATGGTCCATCTTGTCAGTGGTACTGATTATTCAGAGGGGGACCTTGTGTTCCACCCTATTGAAGGTATTGAATGTTTTGAGATGGGTCCATGTTTGAGGTATTCTGAGGTATATACTATCCAAGAGGAGGATTTTTGTTTGGTGGTTCATACTATGATGATCCTCCTTAATACAGTTGTGCTACTATTGCTTGTTCAACCTAAGTTGGTCTTTTGAACAAGGGGTTCTCTTTGGGTTGACCATCATTTTGTGAGAACATAGGCAGCATGTTTGGCATCTCTAGAGGTTCGGTTATCTTACAACCAAGTTATCCCCTAAGGGAATAAGGTTGGCATCTTTGAGAGATTCTACGTTGAAATCCACTGGTAATTTAGCACCACTTTGTGCTAACTTGAAGAAATAGGAGTTTGGATCCTTTCTCAACAGCTTGTCCATTAGTTTAAGAACCTTGGGGTTGTTGGAATGTTCGAACAGTTCATCGTCATTTATTTCTTCCTCTGTGTCTACCTCCTCTATGACCACTTTGTTTGGGTCTTGGTTGTTTTGTTCAATTACCTCCTTCTGTTTGTGATTTAGTTCCTCTTCACTGAAGGTATTTCTATACATAGGCCTCTTTTGTGGTGTTTCAAGATCATTTGGCCTATAGCCCCAAGGGCCACTTTCATTGTTTATGGTATTGGTTGGTGGGATGCTAGTGTTGGTTTTGTTTGCTTCCATTTTCTTTCTATGTTGTGACCTTGTGGTTGTCATAAACAATTTGGATCTCAAGGTAGGAAAAATGGTGCTAGATCTCTAAAGTTTTTAAATCAAACGTTGACCTAAATAAAAGGGTAGATTTAGGTATGTGAATCTGGTTTTCCTCTCTAGAGAAGTAAAGTATCATGGAAAAGACCTGGGTTTTGACCGAAAAAGAACATGTACAAATTTGGATCATTCCTGGAAGCACGTCTATAAAAGTTTTCCACCAATTTGTTTCTATTTTTGTGTAGTGTTGCAAGATGTTTCCTGAGAGCTTTCAGTTTAAGATGCCTAAGTCAAGAATAACGACCTATAGTCTTTAATTTGGGGATCCTAACTCTATGTGAAATCATGGATGAATATGGATGTTTATTTCCAAGCGGGGGGTGGTAATACGGGTCTCTCAGCTGCTATGTCTGCCTTCTCTTCTTCTTCGTCTAAGATGATGAATGCAGTGAGAAATTGGCGGGGTGTTTTGTTTTTCTCAAAAATAAATTTTCTCAAACTACTGATGATGTTGGTTTGGGTACCTTAAATATGTGTGTTACCTAGTTAAAAGATTGGTGCGGCTAGCCCTGGTTGTTGAACGGGAGTTGTGGTTCTCCAAATGGTCATAAGGTATGTTGGTGTTGTGAGGTGGTTTATGGTGTTCAATACCCTATCATAAGGTCACTCAATACCTATTTCCAGGCGGGAGGTAGTAATATGGGTCTTCCAACTGCTATGTTTTCCTTTTCTTCCTCTTCATTTAAGATGATGGATGCAATGAGAAATTGATGGGGTATTTTGTTTTTCTCAAAAATGAACGTTCTCAAACTATTGATGATGTTGGTTTGGGCACTTTCATTGTGCATAAGGCTAGGTTGAATAATAGGTGCTACAAGGCCTGGTTGTTGAACGGGAGTTGTAGGTCACCAAATGGTCATAAGGTGTGGTGGTATGGGGTGGTTTGTTATGAAACTCAAAAACCTTAAAGTTTGAGTGTTGTTTTGGAATGTAGCTACTTTTCATAAATCAAAATGTTGAAGAACTAGGGTCGATATTCCACTTCCTAATCTAGAGGATATGTTGTGGGAAAGATACTTGAACTATCTATGAGTTCCAAGTAATTGTTGATATCATAGACTTTTTGAGTGGAGGAATGATCCTAATATTTTGTTGGATTTTTCTTTTAAATAAGTAGTATGGGAATAATGAGTGAGATTTTATGACCAATCTAATTTTCCAAGTATCTTGTTCAAGTAATGACCTTATAAGAAATCTAAGTGATTTAGCAAAAATATTGTGAGTTGGAATGGCAATTTGTAACCTCTTTGTGTTTGTTTCCTTTGTGTTCTTGAATATGGCAAGTGATATAATAGCACTGGATTGACTCACAAGCATGGACTTTCTGTGAACTGAATGTCTATAGCTCAAGTTGTGAAATCACAACACCCAATCCATAGTTACCAAAGTGTTTACTTTGATCAATGCAACCTAAAAATAAAACTGAAATGTTCAGAAACCTTTAAGGATAAATCCTTTCAAGGAGTGCAACCATAAGGATTTTTTCACAAGTATACACTAACTCAAAGGGTTTGTGATTTGACCATCTTGTTCAATGTTTGTTTTGATGTGTTCTTTTTCTTTAAATCAAACACAGAATTTGATGTCACAATTGTTTTTTAATGTAATTGGATAATTTTAACATTAACAAACAATTACAACCCTAGTGGAGAGAAACCATTCTCTTAGGTGGGCTTGCCTCATGCTCCGAAGAGATGATTTTACATGCGACTTATGGCATGGGCCTATAGTCGGACTTGGCAAGTAACTTCTCGAAAGTAAATTCCAATGCACGACTTTTAGAGAATGTTTTGGATAAATAGGGTGGCTTCTAAAACAATTGGCTCTTAGTCATGTTCTAGGGATATTATTTTTGGGCACCTACACATGCAGTGTTTTGTTCAATTAAGAACCTTCCAACCCTTTCAGTTTTTTACACATCACATGGATATTGAGGAAGAATATGTCGGTATAGGACATCCACACCCAGCAAGTGATGAACTTTCCTCACACTCACAAAATATTTATATAGCGGTCCAGAACAAAAGCACTACTTGGGTCACCTATGAGTTCTCCAACGTGGGATGTATCTTAATAGGCAAGCCCTCTAAGAAGGTCAAACTTTAAAATAAATGCGAAGCTCAAAAATGTTCTTCGTTCACCCAAGATCGCCAAAATGGTGCAAGGGGAGAAGACAAAACACTTTAGCTTGCCAATTAATGCATGCACAGAAGACAATTCATTGCAAATTGATTCATTTTAAACACCTCGAGTGGTGTTATCCCCAAGAATATCTGAGTAAAAATGAAATGTTCTTTTTATCTTTGCACCAATTGAAATGTTGACATCAAGAAATTAAGATAGCAATGGTGTGAAAACAATCAAGGAACATTTTGTTCATTTTAAGCCACAAAGTTGAAGTGTTCTAAGAAAATCAGGCCTGGTCATTAAATGGTCAACAAATGTAAATTGTACGTGCGTCAAAAAAATGAACAACGTTTGCGCTCTTTTTATGCACCAAATTTAAAGGTTCCTAATTATGAAAACATGAAATGTGTTCATTTTTAGAGCCCAAAATCGAAGTATTTTATGTTCTTTTTATGAGCACCAAAAGAGAATTCCTACTTTAGAAAGCTTCAAATGGTTTATTTTAACAACACCAAATCAAGTGTGAGAGTTGTTGTTGTTCATTTTAGAGCACCAAAAGAAAGTTTCAAATTTTTTCATTTTAGATAGCACCAAAATCAAAATGTGAGAGTTGTTGTTTGTTAATTTTAATGCACCAAAAAGGAAATTCCTAACTTAGAAAGCTTAAGAATGATTCATTTTAGCAACACCAAATCAAATGTGAGAGTTGTTAATTTTAATGCACCAAAATAAAGTTCCTAAGTTAATAAAAAAAATTCTTGTGGATCTAAAAACAACTTGGATCGATGGTCTTCCCTGCATAAAATAAGTTAATGTGTTTCAAATCCTGCATAAAACCCATTAGTTCCTGCAAAACAACCAAACATTAGCAAGAAGGTTCATTACAATAATGTAGGATCCGTGCACTTGTCTTCCAAAGCAAATGCTCAGAAAAAAATTCAAAAGCTTAGAAAAACAAATTTACAAAAGCTCAGAATTTATGGCAAAAGCTCAGATTTTCCATATAGGTACAAACTCAGAAAAAAGAAAAAGTGTGCTTTTTTGAGCAAAAGCGTGCTTTTTTTAGCAAAAGCGTGCTTTTTTGAGAAAAAGCGTGCTTTTTTGAGAAAAAGCGTTGATCTTCGAGCAACGGCACCATTCCCATGGCAAAGGCACTGATCTTTGTGGCAAAAGCTCAAAATTTTTGCCAGTCAAAAGCGAGCTTTTGTTGGGCAATCCGTGAAATGTCTCCAAAAGCTCTTGAAACCCTATAACTTGTAACTTAGCTCATAAAAATGTTAGTGAGGACCAAGGTCCCATCGGGTGTGCCAGAATGTGTGAGGGGGAAGGAATCCATTAGGAAATATGCAAAAAAAAATATCAAATGCAGGATTGAAATCAGAAACTAATCTAATTCAAAACACTTAATCTATCATATTCCATCACTCATGAAATGTGCAAATCTAAGCTATTTGAATGAAAGTAAGATCCTAAGATATCCAAACCAATTCAAATAACACAAGAAAAGATTACCATCCCATGTTGGAGTGTATTTGCATGATGTTGGATTGTTTGTATCACTGCAAAGCCTCCATTGCTTGTACACAAAAGCTTGATGATTGATGCTTGTTCTTGAAGAAATGATGAAGCTCTATCAATGGTGATCTTGACAGCACTTCGTTGCATAAGGTAAGTTGAAATTTTGATCCTTATTTGTGAAGAGAAAGGCTTGTTATATAGAAAAATCAATTTTGAATCGACGGTCAAGATCGCGTTGGAGAATATCTAGATCGACGGTCAAAATGAGTTGAGAGGATTTAGACATGAGTAGATTGTGCAAAGTTGATTGCACAATTAGGGTGATTGAAGAATAGATTACCTAGTTAGGATTTTGATTGCTTAGTTAGCAATTGATTGATCAGTTAGGGTTGAGTTAGGAATTAGATGGTTGAGTTAGCAAAATTAGATTGCTTTGTTAGCAAAATAGATTGCTTAGTTAGCAATCCATGATTTCCTCAATCAAAAAGTGGGTGAGGAATATTAATTAATTAATTAATTCCAATTTTATTTTGATTCTTTCTAATTTGAATAGTTTGATTTATTCAAAATTTGGAGGGAAGTGTAATAATTAAATTATTATGATTTAATAATTCAATTAATTTTGAGGAATAAGGTGAATTAGTGACGTAATCAAATAATTAGTGTTGTTTGACTAATCATGACGAAATAAGATAAGATTAGGACTTTATTAAATAAATATAATTTATTTAATTAGTCAAAATGATGAAATGTGAATTAATCAAATAACAGTGTATCATTTCATTAATAGAGGAAATAGGGTTTTGAATGTCGTTTTATGCGTTATGAGATCTCATGGGATGATTCTGAGATGATCTGAGTTGTTTTAGAGATGTTCTGAGATGTTCCAAGTTAATTCAGAGATATTATGATTTGATTCATAGTCGTTCTGAGATGTTCTAGGTTGATTTAGAGTTGTTCGGAGTCGTTTTGGGGTCATTTTGAGACGTTTCGAGTTGATTCAGAGTTGTTTTGAGTCATTTTGAGGTCATTCCAAGACATTTTGAGTTGATTCAGAGTTGTTATGAGTCATTTTGGGGTCGTTCTGAGACATTTTAAGTTGATTCATAGTTATTTCGAGTCATTTTCGGGTCATTTCGAGACGTTCGGAGTTGATTCAGAGTTGTTCTGAGTCATTTCGGGGTCATTCTGAGACATTCTGAGTTGATTCAGAGTTGTTCTGAGTTGTTTCGAGGTCGTTTTGAGACATTCTTAGTTGATTTAGAGTTGTTTCGAGTCATTTCGGGGTCGTTCCAAGACATTCTGAATTTGTGATAAGTGTTAAGTCAACTTTACATGTCTATAATGTGAAAGTGAAATATTTCTTGATGTACCTCGTCTAAGAATTATTTACTATTTGAGTGTATGTATATATATTCCATAATAAGGAATGGGTGTTTATAATAGCATTAAATACTATATTATAGATAGAGCTTATATAGTGGATGCTTAACTTAAATGAGTCCTAGAATTACTTTGAATTACTTAGAAGAAGTGCCATAGTAAACGTAAGAGATAATAGGTTATTCCTGGGGTTAGATTAATCCATGGTGAAAGGGGATAGCCTATGCTTAAAATATGAATGGTCAAATACAAATCAAGCTAGGAAGGTGGGTGAGCATGTGGCATCCATCCTGAATTAGATGTGATGAATAATTTTGGCCAAAGTAGTGTATGTTGCCACTACTTACATTGTCAGTTCACTATGATTTGGGTTTACATACTAGGCAAGTAATGTCATATGATAGGTTGTAACGATTGTGCGACAGTTCTAGATATGTAGGACACAACACCAAGCTCAAGGGAGGTCATTATTATTATGAGGTTACCAAACCAATCTCTTCATCGAAGGGTAGGGCCATCTTACCAAGTTTGGTAGATGTGTGGGGGACCCAAATTAGTTCATGGTTGGCAGAAAAGTGCTTGAGTGATGCTTCTCCTCATCAGTTGGTGACCAAGATTTTATGGAGAGCACCTGGACCATTTGTATATCTATTTCCAATAAGCTCAATGGAGCCTTGTATGTATCTTTGTATCCATTTCTATGGAAAAAATTGTAAAAGTGATAATATTATCATGAAATTATGAAATATGGAATCAATACTTTAGCAAGATGTAATGCTTTGATATAATGCAATGGGAAAGTTTGGAATGATGTTTATTTCAAATGTGCATGTTATGTTATATTGAAAAGAAAAAATTTATTGCTCATGAAGTTAGATGCTTAAACTATTTACTTGAGGTTAAAACATAGGAAATTTACTGAGTAGAACAATGGGCATGTTACAGATATAAGGTTCGTGTATGAACCATGAAGCAATACATGGTTAGGATATGGTAAGATACATTAGGCTCCCAATCATTTCCAATATAAAGTAGGGTTAACTTTTTCATAGGAAGTTTTAGAGTTAATTTTAATATCTACTTCAATAGGCATGACAAGGTTACAGTCAGACATGTTAAATTTAACAAGATCTTATGCATATTTTCCCTATTATACAATAATATAGTGATAAACTTAGAAAATAGTATACCTAGGAAATGGAGTAAGAGAACTAAATCAAAATTTCAAATGTATTAATTATTTGATTCTTATATTTATGGATTAAAAAATTAATACTAATTGTGATGAGCAAGTCATCCACATAAAATATGATGCTAACAATTTGATTATTTTCAAATGTGGCAAAGAGATCATTATTATAATTGTAATAAGAGAACCTTTATTTTGAAAAAATATATATATTTTTTAGAATACCAAGCTCCAAGAGCTTGTTTACATCCATAGATATTTTTTTTAATTTAGTTGTAAAAAACATTTTTATTAGACATAGATTTCTTCTTGAATATCGCCATTTAAAAGGATTTTTTAATGTCCATTTGATGGATTTCCCAACTATTGCAATCAATTAATACAAGAAGCATTCAAGTGGTTCTCATTTTTCGTACTATAACAAATTTTTCATCATAACCTATGTCATATCATTGAGAAAATACTTCAACAAAATTTATAGCTTCATATTTATCAATTTCTCCTTGTGAGTTATATTTAATTTTATAAAGCCAACAACAATCAATAATATTTCTATTGGGGGACAAGAGAAAACTCCCAAAGTTAATTTTAATAACGGAATTATATTATAATTACAATGCATCTTTCCATTTTGTCTTATGATTAGCCTCTTTAAAATTTGGTGGCTCACTTTTATGTAAGAACATTAAAGAAACACAATTGTGTTGACTTCTAGCCACTTTAGGAAGAAAAGAGGTCTCTAGATTAGAGTCTTGAATAAAAAAGTGAGCCCATTGAGGTGTTTTGATATGAGAAGAATAATTATCATTATTTTTGGATTTAATGTTTGGATCATCTTATTTTGAAGATTCAATAATATCTTCAATGAGGTGAGATGATAATAAAGGAGATTCTAAGAGGAAAACATTTCAACTTACAATAATATCTTGTTTTGAAGGACTATAAAGTCTTAGATCAAGTTTTTTTTTCTTTTTTATTTTGGAATAAGAATAGATATAGGACTTCCAAAGATTCTAAGATGAGAAATATTTAGTTTTTAATATATCCACATTTCTAAGGATGTAGTAAAATTTAATGTTCATGGCTTCAACCCATAAAAATGTGTTTATTTGATGATTGAATCATATACCTTAAATCATTTTTATGATAATTCATTTTATCAGTTTAGCTACAACATCCTATTGAGGAGTATAAGGAAACATTAATTCTCTCTATATCCCACATAAGGCATAAAAATATTCTATTTATGAATTCAATTCCACTATTGATTCTAAGAGTTTTTACTCTGTGGTTGGAATGATTTTTGACAAGGACTTTAAATTATTTGAATTTAGAAAGAACATCATATTTATTTTTAAGGTAATAGCCCCATATCATCTTAATATAAGTACCAATAAATCTAAGGGAATAGGGAGATCCGCTAAGAGAAAAAAATCTAAAAGGCATCATAAGGTCACCATGAATCAACTCTAGGAGTTTAAAAGAGATTTAGATGTGGCTTATACTAAAAGGTAAAGTATGTTGCTTACCTAGGAGACACCCTTTATGTGTTTCTAATTTATTTTCAATTTTAGGTAAATCTATTACAAGATTAGGGCAAAGCATTTCATTAAAGATTATAATATTTGAATGTCCTAATTTTTCATGTCATAATTATGTTTTACCTTTTAATTGCATGGATAAACAATTTTGTTTTGAATTATCATTGAAGATAAAGATTCCATTTTTTTTAATTTCTTTTGCAACAATAGTTTTTTTAATAGATTTTTTTTTTATCTTTAATATACTAACTATTTTTAAGAAGAATTATTTATAGTAAAAAAATGGTTAATTGAGTATAACTTGCATGCTTCATAGGGTGAATATAGGTTACCAGTATGTAAGACGAATTAATATTTGATACTTCTTAAGAGAACTGGCAATGCCTCCTGAGATTTATTCTTAAAAGAATTTACAAGAATTTGGTTAATGTTTCTATCTAAAAGTTGCTTCTCCTTGCCATCAATAATGGCCTAAAAATTCCTTTCCATGTACTCCTTTTATTTTTATTTTCTACACTAATTAATTTCTCACATTTAAAATTTGTGTCTTATCAATCCTGAACATGAGTTATCATTTGAATAAGATCCAATTTTAATAATTGATTTGAATAGTAAAGTATATTAGATTCAATATTTTACCAAGAAAACATATAACACAAAAATATGCATTCAATTATAATTTGAATTAATAATTTTACATTTAAAATTAATATAAATTTTATACTAATAAACTAAATTAAATATATAAACTATATATGGATATATTTTAAATTTGAACCTAAAAAATGGCTCGGTGATATCGCAACCAAAATTTGTAGTTTGATGCAAAGCACACTAGCGGAGAAGGCCCGTAGTGGGGCACCCTATCTTGTGGGGTCCACATAGAGCGCCATGTGAGATGAAGTTCCTTTTTTCCTTGTCACATGTGCAATGAGATGGAAAAGTTGAAAATCTTCTTTTTAGAGGTGTCTAAGTTAGCTGTAACATGGAGTACAAAAAGAAGAGAAGACTCCAAATTTTATTACCATTTTAAATGTTGACCAAAGGTGGATCATGAGGATCCCTAGTGGTAGTTCCCAATCACACTAGTATGTATAGACAATGTTGTTGGATCAAAATATGGTAACATTTATCCTGCATCGCCTCACACTCCACTGCTAACCCACTGCATTGACTATCCACCCTTCCACATTTTGGTGTTCAAGATTGTCACGACCCCTATTTTTATTGTTTGTTAATATTATTTAGAATAAATATTTAATTTGCGCGTGAATAATATTTCTTTACTTGCTTATTAAGGTAAATATTTCTTTTGTAAATTACAAATGACAATTGCTCACTATTTACTTGGATAGTTATGTAGTTACAATTAAAATAGAATTCTTTATTATTAATAATTAAAGATAAATATCGTACATGAAAATAAATTTTATTTTTGATTTTAAAGATTAGGTTATGAAAATGGAAGGGAAAAACTTTAAAAAGGAAAATCATTACCGGAAACACAATTGTTCTTTTATATAATCTTCTTTATTGATCTGCAAAAATAACTGAAAATTGGTTGTTGAGAAGAGGGTTTCTGAAGCACGGTGAATCTGGCATGGTGGAGAAGGGAAAGAAAAACAAGAAAGGAAGGAAAAATAAAGAAAGGGAATTCTAGGTTTTTAATTCCTTTCCCATTGTATTTTGATTCAAATGTGTGAACTTGTTACTGTGTTTTGGAAAAGTGAAGTTATTTTGGTAAATTCCCCAATTGATTGAGTTTATTCCATAAATTTTGAGCCAATAGTGTACAAATCTGATTCTTCATGTCCTCCTATGATATATACCTATATATATATATATTTATGTATATATTGAACTATTTTTTGCTGCAAATTGAATCTTTGTTGAAAAACAAAATTTATTATAAATTGAAGAAAAGTTGTTTGCTTGTGCTACAATTTAAATTAACATGTGTATACATATATATACTTATGTATTTAAACTGTATTGTTTAATATATATGCATATATATATACATAATAAAATATATAGTAATCTGGGTAAATACATGTGAAATTTCTAAAAGATATAATACAAAAGTTGAATTCATGCTCTAGAAATGTCTTTATTCTTTTGTTAAAAATAATAAAATATATAAGTATATATATATGTATATACACCTATATATATGTATATATATATATATTTATATGTTTATATATATATACAAAACACCACTGTGAGTATTTGATTTTAATGTGGCAAATGAATACTTAATTCTGAACATTTTGCTACTTCTCTGAAAATATATTACTGAATATACAACTTTGAAATAAATATATATATGTATATAATAATTTTACTCATCTAAAAAAATATATACATAAGCATACATCTATGTATATAATATGTTGTAGGCTTATATAACACTTTGGCTGTGAATGTATTATTTTCAAAATGGATATAAAAAGAATTACATGTGAATAAATATATATATATATACAAATATACACACATATGTATTTAAATATATAGAACATCTTAATTATGGGGCAGTGGAATGTATGCCTGAAGCTATTTTAGAATGTGTAAACTTAAGCTGTAAAATACAATTTTTAGTTCTTCTTTTTATATATATATAGATGATTACAAATACTTTATGTATGGAAGTAAGAATGAAAAGAGTGGATGAATAAAAATCTGTAAACTTGTTGTTTTACAATGATATCTCTTTGTATCCATATATTAGTCTATATATATTATGAAGATTACATATAGATGAATTTGTTTATGTATATATTGTTGTTTACAATCATACTGATGCTGGAAAATTTAATGATAAAATTATTTATATATATATATATGAAACATGCTAAGAATTAAATCATTGTAGAATTTAAATGAGTAAATATACCTTTGGCTATAAGTGTTTACTTTATCTCGCTGTAAGTGTTTACAATCATGTTGGTGCTGGAAAAATTGAAAGATAAATTGTTTGTATATAAATATAAATGTGTGTGTGTGTGTTTGTGTGTGTGTGTGTGTGTATATATTTGTGTATGTAATTATATGAATCATGTATGTAATGACTACAACATTGTAAGGTAAATATTTTACACGGTTGAAGCTATTTTTATTACTTCGTTGTAAGTGTGATTCCCTGAAATGTCTATAAGTATGTATATATATTCACATATTTAATTAAATATATGTATATATATTTCTATTTAAAAAGATTGTAAGTTACTTCAGCTGTAAATGTAGACTTTTGTGTATCTATTTACATTTCTAGATATATGTATAGAAAAGAATGCAAATAAAATAAGTGTGAGAGCAAGATTTAAAACTCGAAAAGATTAGATGTAGAAATCTAACTTGCAATAACAAATATTTTTGTTTTAAGTCTAGATATGTTTCTATAATGGATTGTTTTACTTTTGAGTATCTGTCCAAATATATGCATATGTGCATGCGAATATGGGTAGATTCTCACTGGTGATTGTTTCTTTTAAAATTATATAACACCATTATTTTAATTAGAAATGGAATATTGGCTATCTTGAAAGCAAGAACACACTTGCTTACAATTGTTTTAAGCGAATTGGGTAAATTTTGTTCGTTCAAAATGTATACATTTTTGCCTGAAAATATTTTATTTTATTTTTACAAATGTCATGTAAATTTGTTATTTTTATATTGAACCCTTTAACTTGGGAACGGCTTATTGGATACTTTGAAAACAAATAAGAAGTTACACATTTGCATTTAATTACTTATAAACCTTGAAATGTTAGAGGAATGATTAAACCAAGTCAAAAGTGAGTTATCAAAATCAGAGTAGAATTTATTTCTTGTGAGCATTTCTCTTAGGAATATGAAATTTGAGACATTTTCTAACCTTAGATCTATATATATAGAATTAGAATGCAATTCACCTATGCCTATTATGTATTGTGAATCAATTGTGAATTTTATAAAAAGATAAATGAATGTTGAATCATACCCTACTTTATGGAAGTTAGCTTCAATGATGACACTTTTCTCATGAATTATGGGTCATTATACACATACAGAGAAATTAGGAATTTCCTCACTTAGTTGATTTTGAGATTTATTTACATAAGAATGTATACTCATATATATATATATTAGCTTATACATGTATTCTCATACATATATGAGCTATATCTTCTAAATTCCTTTATAGTATTACTCTCTCATTGATAAAACCTAAATATGAATCATTGAGTTTAGAAGTAAACATTTTGCTTATAATTGCATAGGCATGTGTGCATCCTAGCAGGATTAGAATTACTTTCATGAAGCTTTGCGTGATTGCAGCATACTTGTGTGATATTTGAGAGATCATTGGAAGTAGAATGGTCTTATTTACAAATACTTGGGAGCTATTCATGATAGTGTTGGCACTACCTAAATTTCATATGTAAGGATAATGCATTGATGAAACTTGAAAATGTTGTGTGAAGACTTATGTGACTAGTAAAAGAACTCCCATATGCTCCTTGATATGTGTGACACTCATGATATCCAAAGATATGTAATGAATGGTCTTGTCAACGAGATAGTATGACCATTGCCTACGAGGCATCTTGTAACCATTGAAACTTTGTAGCCAGTAAGGCTCGACCGATGAGGCATTTCATTAAGCCAGTGAGGCACTTTTACGAGGGTTTTCCACTCATGAAATTCTTGTGTTATGGTTCTTTTGTGGATGCATTGATGATACTGTTGTTCCCTCAATTGGCTTTACAATATTTGAATTTTTGTGTTTTGTGTATCTTTGTATAAGCCTATATGGCTAGATTTGGTAAAGGCACAACCTTGTGTTGATATACATAGTAACTCATTAATGTATGAAGTTCCTTTGAAGTATTAATGAAGTAATAAATATATGTACTGAGTATCTTTAATGAACTTTCCTTTGAGCATGCATGGATATAAATGTTTTGCATGTTATCTCCTTTCCCTTACTTGTTATGTGCATTGATCAAGGTAATTATTTATTTTGGAATGTGTGTTTTCAAGCGTTACAAAGATGGGTATGGACAAGATTTAGATGTGGTTTATGCTAAAAGGTAAATTATTAATCTTCCACTACCACTTCACTATCAACCCTCTTCTTCCTAAAAGATCATTTGGTTTGGTATAGTATGTTGTTTACTTCCACTCTCTTCGCCCATGGCTTCTAGGGGATTTCTCAGTGTTAGCGTAAGGGGAATAGGTCTGCATTTCAATTACTTTGAGGTTAGGTTATTAAATCTCACTAAGGTAATTAATTGGAATTTTTTAGTTCTATATCTTTCTTTTATTTTTGGAAAGGCATTTCTTCACTTCGCTCCTTTGTATGGTTGTAAATGGAAGGTGAGGTCATCATACATTGCTTAGTAGATCATTTTTTGGTTTTTCTATATTTGTTATTCATCCACTATACACCTAGTTTATTTTAATTCTTTGTGATTATTATAATATTTTTTCTCTAACTTTATATTGAAAAGATTCAAAAGTTTATAAATTTCAAAATTGATGTTGAAGGGTGTTTGTTCCAATAGTTTGTGCTTTTAGTTATGAAGTTAGTTTCAATTACTATTAATTAAATTTACTTGTGTTTGTTCTTTCGGAAGTTACAATATTCTATTCAAGCATCACTATGACCTCTCCAATTTGTTATAAATTTAAATTTTGGGTTCTTATATTAACATATTTTATGGAAATGGGTAATCAAAAGTTTTATTGGTTGTAAAAAATCATAAATAGGTTTCTAGCTCTTTCAATTGGTAATTTATATTAACAAAATAGGTTTTCTCACATCTACATTTATTCTTGATTTTATAATATTTTTATTTGACCCAAGGTTTATAATTTTACCATTCACGGTTTACATATGAGATTCATATCAAATTTCTTATCTCTCATGGCCATTTTAGAAATTATGTCAATTTAAGCTTGGAATTTTAACATTAAGGATTTACATTGAGATTTGATACATTGAAACACCCTATTTGATCTAGTATAGAATAATGTAGTCATTTAACCTACATGTTAGGTTTGATTTTGACAGACATGGACATGTGCAACTTTACTATCTAAAATCTCTAGCTAAATTATAATCACCTTCTCTCATATACGTGAAGATGATAACAATATAACTTTATAATCATCTCTTATTCAAACTAAAAAATGCATTGCTTAACTTGTGGGTGAAAATTGATTGTAGAGTAAAAACCTTTCCAAGTATACAACTATATGGGCATCAAAGACATCAAGTTCCAAGATTAAATTAACATAAATTATTAACTTCACTTATTGATATGTTTTGGGTTTAGGGGAGGGGTTTATGTCTACTACATAGATCTAGGGTTTCAGGTTAAATTTTAGGATGTAGGGTTAACATCTACCAAATACTTTCTCAATTTATGGTTTTATGGACATAGGAGAAATAGGGTTTGTACAAATCATATTTTTTGATGTAATATTTCAAATCTAACTAATTTTGGGATATATGGTTTAGAATTTATTGTATTTAAGTTGTTTAAAGTGTTTTCTTTAGGTTTGAATTTGATAAGGGTTTGGGTTACTTTGTTTCATGGTCTAGGGGTTTGGTTTTAATTACATTTTTTGAACTAGGGGTTTCTACAATTTAGGGTTTTGGGAACATTATGGGAAATGGGGTATGCATATATCATGTTTATCATGTAGGGTTTAAAGTTTAAATAGGTTTAGCCATAGAAGTTGATATTTATCTTTCTCCTTTTAACCTACAAATATTAGCATCTTATTACTATATTAGCTACACCACCAACGAAATATATGACTTATAATTGACTACAAAGAAAAATTTAAAATGGATGCTTAAAATTATTTCTTCTACTTCATAATTTCTATAGCTTCCCACAAGGTCGATTGAAGAAGAAACTACAAAAAATTAATTAATCATCCAAGTTATTATTAAAAAACTAGAATACATTGATCCACATGTAAAGAAAAATACATTTTTTATAGATCACCTTTAATGACATGTTGTATCTTGTAACCTATCACTAGATCAACAAGAAGTTATTCTTTTTACAAACCAACTTCTTTAAGTTATTGTAAATGTTATTCCCATTAATGGCTAGTTGAATCCAACTCTTACAACAATTGAGTTGAGCTAAATCACTACCCAGGGTCTTTAGGATCATGATTATGTTCTAATAGAGCTTCCACATTTTACTAAGTAACTTGCTAAGAAGTAGTCATATATCTATATGAGAATCATTTTGTTACCGATTTATAATGTTATATTATAATGTTTGTATATTGTAAATTTTATAATTATATGGGCATGAGAGATATTCCATTACAAGCTTAAATTGATGTACAAATTTCTTGTTCAAAACATTTAAAAGTCATTTCTAATACTAATTCCATATATGGTAAAGCAACACTTTAATTGTCCTGGATACATGAAACTTTAAAATAAAAATATATTAATTATCCCAACACCACACCAAATAGTGTAAGTATAACCAATCAAGCCATCAAAATAGAAGAATTAAAACAATCAACTGTAAAACTTATTAGCAAATTCTATTTTTTTATCATCCATAAAATCCATATGTTCATCTCACATGAACCAGTCCACAAAATTCAAATTCAATTACAAACCAAACAAGAGGACATAAATTTAAGACTTTAGACCAAACAAGCATTCAACCAAATCAATTTCAAGTTTTATGTTGATTGTACATAGATAAGTTTTATGCTGAGAATTTAGAATTCATAGTATCCTTGTATCATTATCAAATTACAAAAAATATTTCTTTGACAAATGGAAGACATATATATGAAATGCTATTGATTGGATATATTAACATATTTCTTTGTTAAATGGAAGACATAAATCTACAATACATTCCTCCCTATGCTATGTTAGAGTAATCATTCATTAGCTAATAGTTAATTATTATTTAATTGATTATTAGGATAATTTCACTTTACACACTTAAGCTAAACTTAGGAGTGCTTTTTTTTCTTTTATCAGTTTGAGTTATTATTGTTGTCAATAGATTTGCACCCTGTTGAATGCAATATTCAGAAATCTACTAAAACATGGAAACCTTCTTCAGATGTGGGTGATCTGAATGAAGAAGGAATCTCTAGAGTGAGCTGGTTCTCTAAATGATGAATCCTATTCTAAATAATCTCTGAGGAAAGGGATAGAAAGATGACTGGAACTGAAACCTATGACTAACAAATGATTTTCAAAACCTGGTAATGACTTAATGATGATTCTGATTTCTTCCTCACAAGCAACTTTCAGAAAACACAATATCTCATAACCTCTCATGAACAATTGATACATAAATAATTTGCATGAAAACCTGACTTGAAGTACAACATGCAACCTGTATTTGAACTTTCTATATTAAGAATTACAGTCTAAGGACATAACAAGGACTTTGTAAACAGAAATCACAAGATAAAATCAAACTGAAACTGTAAGTAAACACAGAGTTGAGAAGTAGGAATGTTGTCTTTATTCAACTGAAGGAGAATGTCATAATCTGAAACTGAGTACAAAAGGGTTCACACGCTCAAAAATGTGTATGAGAAGGAACTGAAATCTCTACTGCCAAAGAGAGCTAAAAAGACTAAGTCTTTTCAAAGATATCACTCTAAGAAACCCTAATCTGAGCTCACAAAGAAGCTCAAGGAAAAAAGCTTCAAACTGTCTCAAAAACTGCATAAAAGCATAAAAAAGCATACTGCTTTTATGATCAAACTGTCAAGCCTCCAAAAATAGGCTGAATTTGCTTTAAAAGCCCAAAAAACACCTTATCTCTCCAATATAAGACTCAAATTCTACCAAGAGAAGAAGTCAATATGAATCTACTAAAAATAGCAAGAAAACATAAAACAATTTATAAAAGATTGCTTTATGATTCTGCTTTACAGGATTGCAGATTTTACAATTTACCTAATTTTTGCAATTAAAGATTATAAAATCTTTTGCAAAAAGAATCACATCTTATCTCTTCATTACAATATTTGATTTTCTCAAAAAATCATAAAAATATTAATGCATATCATTATCTTCAATCGATTTCTCTAAAATCAATCAAAATAAAAACCTTAAGACATGATAATTGATTTTCCTTTGAGAAAAAAAAAAACCTAAGTGATAACAATATCCACTTCTAGGTCATAAAGCATTCACTATGCATACCAAATCTTCAATTTTCCTAAGGCACAAGACACAAGCCCTAAAGACTTAAAGTATCGGCCAACCTAGGCATATAAATTTTGGCCTCCAACATATATTAAACTTCAGACTTTAATGAATTCCAATACAAAGCTTAACCTAATTCAAAATTCCCATGTGCTTTTATCAAACATGAATATTCTAGATGATTATGATAGTGGGCTCAAATTAGGGCATGAGAAAAACAAGTTCAAACCCTAAAATGATTCATTTTGCAATTATCACTTTGAGGAAAATGAGCTATGGCTGAAAGGAGCGCCGCCATGATTGAGTTGAATCTGTAGCTTGTGTGTTTTGAGAACTCCATCTTTTACTTCAGATAATTAAGTCTTTGACTGGTAAGCTTAGTTTGTTTGCTTATTTGTGGCTCGTACTCCATTTTTGAAGAATAAGAAAGGCTGTTAAGGCCGCGGCCTGTTCATGTTTCTCTTACCTCTCTTTACACTCCTATGATTTGCTCTTTACTGGTCGACCTGTATGAGCTTGAACTCAAGCTTCTATCTGGAAAACTTCATAAGGGAAACTTACTTGAGGGTTTTGTTTTACTTGTCATCTACACAAGGTGAGCTTATTTTTTGTCTTTAAAGACTTCAGCCGTAGCTGAGACAGTATCTAATGCATTTTTTTTTACTTTTGTGCTTCTCTAAAAGAGCTTGAATACTTGAGCTTGGTCTCCTGGTGTCTTCCTCCAGCTGCCATGGTGAAAGCTCTAGAATTTTGAACCTTCTGTGAATGTTCTGGCCGCGGCTAGGGTGCTCTCCCACATATATGAACTGGTGAGTTACGCTTAAAGCATATACTCTCTTCTTCAAAAAGCTCGACCGCCTTCCCTTAAGATTCCATGGCCATGTACAGGCCGCCACATATGTGTCATAGAAAGCATTTTTTAGAGGTTTTGGGCTCGACCCAAAACAAGAAATTCACCCTCTTTTATATTTAAGGACATACCCGGATATGGGTATCATGAGAATTTGAATAAAACTGTATTTTCCTTATTCTGAAACTCACCCACCAAAGGAAATTTGCATTTTATTTTCTTGTTGTCTTATACAAAAACCAGACATGGGTTATCACTGCAATTGTATTTTTTGTATTTAAAGACAAAATCCCAATGTGGGTACTCTGTATATTCATTTTTTATCTCCTTGGCATTTTGCACTCTTAAAATTTCATCATAAGGGTATTGAAATTTATGAAAAGAATGCATCTCTGTTTCATCATTGCTGAAAACCATCACATGGCTACGACTGTATAGAACCCTATTCTGTTGTTCTGACAAAACACCCAGCTGGAAACAATGAAAAATTGATCATTCACTTGAAACACCAATGTGGATACTTGTTGTTTGTTGTATCATTTTCCTTCATAAAAAAAATTAAAAAAAAAAAACTGTGAGAGTAACAAAATCTATGTATTTATTTGTATTTAGTTTATGGGCTCGACCCATTATAACTGATGCTTTACTTTGATATTCTGTTTGAAAAGAAACCTCACATGGGTAAGCTGGAAATATATCTGTTTGTCTTTAATATTCTCATGAAAATTAGCTCGACCACCATTGTTTCTTTTGCACTTTCAGTTGCAAAACTTAGACTTGGCATTTGTTACTAAAACTGGGTTCGACCTCTCTCTTATTTCTGCATTTTCAATAATTGTGTAAAAACTGTAAAAACTGAACCTCTTTTAGCATTCAAGTTTTCTCAACATTCAGCATTTAAGTGTTTAGAAACCTGGAAAATTTGTATCATTCCATTGCACAGGTATGCCACCATATCATAAAACTGAAAGCTTATTTAAAACCCTCTTATATCTGCACTTTCAGTACGCCTTGTTAAGTTATTTCCATGTTCCCATACTTTCCTCTTTGTGAATAAAGTACATCAAAAAATATTAATGACGAACACCCTCCATAAGTCCTTGAAATGTTGGAAATGCTTCTGCTATTTGCATTACTTGAATAATGACTTCATGTTGTTTCCTTTTTGCACACAAAATTAACTTTTGACTGAATTTGTAAACAAACTGGCATCTCACTCTGTTTTGACTTCATGCAAAAATTTCAATTAAAGTTTTATAGTTCTGAAGACTACATCTTACTTGATTACTTCAGTGCACTTCGAGTGCATGATTAACTTCAGAGAGACCTTCTAGAACTAACTGTTCATTATCATTTGAATGCAATATTTGTTCCCTCACGCTCTTGGGCTTCGACCTGGCACTCTTCATGCATTTTTATGCTCCACTTAATAAACTGTTCTGTAAATCTGCTTTCTCTTAAGATGAAAATTGAAACAAAACTCCTCATTAAGGCATAATGTATGCCTGTTCACTGTCCTTGATTGTGAAAAGAACATTGATGAACCGAACCTGACATATGGTCATAATGAAGAAATAACACAAAACGTGGACTATACAGCAATGTTTGATATAAATGTACTCAGCTGAATTAATTGAGCGAGTTAAACTCACTATTCACCTGTAGCTTTCAGAAAGCGTTCCACCTGATTGTTATGAATGCACAGTTGGTTTAATAGCTTGATAGATAATTTTGTTTATTCTTTTAGTTGTACATCACTTCTTTTGATGAATGTATGATGATGTAATCTTTAAATCAGCCCATTTATAATGAATAGGGCAGCATGTCAAGCTCTACCCTTGTGGGAGCCTATTTTTCTCCACATGCTTGGTCTTCAAATAATGATCAGCTTCATAATTTTCCCTATTCCTACACAAAGAAACAAACAATGTTAGCATAAAAATAGAATATGATGATCATGTTGATGTTTTTCTTTCAGCTCATTTCTTCTGTACTTCTTTGATTGCTTCAATGTATGATTATTAATAGGCTGCACTATTGTTGGTGAGTCATATAGGTTTCTTCATAATCGGAGCCACTGACACCCCCCTCTTTTCTCTTACAGGTCGACGGAACTCGAGAAGACAAAGGTGCACCATTCATCATCGACCATCGTCCAAAACAAGAAATGATGATTATGTCACTTATGTGACTTTTCTTTTGCATCTTCAATAGTGTAGTGTACTATTAATGGTGCATTGTGACAGTCACATCCACGGCTTGTGTGGATATTTGATTTCATCTTTATGCTTTTCATTTGAAAAGAAAATGCATTTCAATGCAATATTGTAATATTGTTCTAATTCTTGCAATCAAATGAAACTATGTAAATATGAATCTCTCCATGAAAGGAACGAAAGAATTTAAAATGTTTTGTTGTTTATATGCTCAATTTTGTACTTCATTTAATTCTGGAACATCTGAATAGCACTCTGAAATTCTGATTCTTCCTTTAAATGCACCACTGTCACTTAATGAATAATGATAAAAAATTCAAAACAGCACTCAAACAATTATTAGATTATTTTCTCATCATAGAGGATGATGATAGTTTTTATGATCTAATATCTTTATCATCTATGGTTTTCTCTTATAAACACTCTCCTTCATTGTATTAAGGGTCTCTCAGAAATTCAATGAAAATTCTTTACATTCTTCTTGTAAGTTTTTTTTGTTGAGGAAATAATAAATCATTGTTTGTAACTCTCATGTGTCGAAGGTGTTCTCACTTTTTGTTTGATCTTGTGTCTTGTGTGTTTTCAAAATTCCAACATGTTACAATATCAAACTTGTGTGTGTATAAATATTGCAACCAAAAAATAGACAACCCTTTTCACTCAAGCCATGGGAGAAAAGATAATAGACATCTTCTAGTGCCAAACCAAGCAATATTTTAGGAGGAATAGGATTAGTAGTGAAGGTTTGATAGTGAAGTGATGGTCAAAGATTAATTATGTAGTAGGTAGCATTGAATATTTCATCGTTTTGAGACTTGGTTCCATCCCAAACACCAAAATGTGGAAGGGTGCGAAGTTAATGTAGTAGGTTGGCAATGAAGTGTGAGGTGACGAAGCATAAATATTACCACGTTTGAATGAAACGTGTTCATTTGTTTTGCGATATCATTAAGAATCCTTGTGATCCATCTTTGGTTAAAATTTAAAATGATAAGAAAATATGGAGTCTCCTCTTCTCATTTTCCTCCACATGGTAGCTAACTAGGACACCCATGGAAAGAATATTTTTAACTTTTCCACCTCACTACATGTGTGGTGAGAAAAAAAAAGTGGTCTTCATCTCACATGGCACTCCATGTGGACCTAGTAATATAGGTTTCCCCAATATGAGGCCCTCTCCCCTAGATATAGTTTCAATCAACATACAAGTTGATTGTATGAAAACAAGTTTTATGTTTGAGCATTTGGGATTCATAGTTGCCTTGCATCATTATCAAATTAATAAAAACACATTTCGTTGATATATGGAAGACATATATCTGGTTACCACATTTCATTGGAAAATGGTAGACATAAATCTATAATATAGAATTGATGATAGATATAGTTTCAACCAACATACAAAATGCAAAAAAAAGCCTCCCTAGCCTACAATATCAAACTTATTTGTGTATAATAATTGTAGTAAAAAAATATATAACCATTTTCAATCAAACCATGGGGGAAAAGATAATGGACTTAATGTGACAAATCTTGTTGTTGCTTGGTTGCTTGAAAAAAATTTATACCACCCATGTTCTCTCCCCTTGTTGGTGGAATTGTAGAGCTAGTTACATGGGATGAGTTCATACCTAGAATTGGAGTATTAGTTACATGAGATGGGTTTAAACTTAGAATTGGAATGATAGTTACATGAGATGGGGTCAAAATTATTTAATTCATTGTACCAAAATAGTGAGGGACATGGATGTTCATCATATCCCTAAATAATGCATGTGTTTAGGTAAAGGGTTTAATGAATTGCTTAAATGCCTTCATCTATCTAAATCCTTCCTTGCCAACTCAAATTATTTTTACCTTCTTTGTTGGTCCCTTAGGATCCTCTCTTACACCAATTTTTGTTTATTTTCCTACCTTTCTAATATTATATATTGCTCTCTTTTTTATCATTGTAGGTCTCTATCAAACTTTTCTTGCTCTTTCAATTCTCTTGCAATAATTCATGTTACATTTCTCTCTTATATTTTTTATATTTCTCACTTTAATCTATTCAATTTATTTCTTCCTTTGCTCCTACTCAATTCAAAGGTTCATGTAATCATCTACTATTAGGAGTTAATATTGTTAGCTCAAATAAACTACATTTCCCTTTGCATTCCATATCCTTTCCTTAACAATGTGAATAGATGGCTTTAGAAATTTTTTGGTTTCTGAGTTGGTTTAGGAAACCATGATTGATTCAATTTTACATCAGTGGTATGTTGACTTTCATTTATAATCTTGACTTTCTCCCAAGTCTATATCATTATACCCATCATCCCAATCTCCACAATCAACATAATAATTTACCATTTTCAAATTCATTGAATGTGGGTGAGGGATATGGGAAGGAAAGTGTGTCTTCTTCTTACTAGGAATGTACGTTAACTCCCAAATTCATAGCTCCCTCCAATAAGCGTGATGGTTGGCTTGCCTAATATGAAAGACTAATTCCATCTTCTTGTTAATCATGTTGAGTCTCTTCCATTTCAACATAAACTAAACCATCCAAAGAAGTACTTTTAAGTGCATCATTGCATTCATGTACCACTAGTTCAGTTGTACAAATGTTATTTCCTTGTTGTAAGAAAGTTTTTTTCCACTTCTACTTTTGAAACATCAACCCCTGAAAGATAGAATTTTTTCAGTGTAGAAGTATCATCATGTACATTAAACTAAAATGTGTCACTAGGATGCATATCCTCCATAAGTGCATTAGGATTAATAGTCCAAAGACTTGTTCTCTTTAATCTTGTTGTGATGTTTGCAACAGTCAATACTTTTTAAAATACACTATTGCTAACTACTATTGATTATACCTCTTAATTTCAATATTAGGAAACTTGGCTAGCCACACTACTCATTCTTATTTGAAATATGGTTTGAATTCAAAAAAATACTAACTTCCAATGGTTGTAGTTTGTGTGAAGTGTGATTTGTTAGTGTTAGAAAGTCAATCCTAATGGCATTGCCTCTTAGATTGTCATTACAGTAACATGGATTCCACAACCATAAAAAATCAACGTGTCAAATGGTTGTTGAGACACCACCTAGAAATGATCTTGAAAACTAATGAAACTAGTTCAAAAATAGTTTTTTAGTCATCCATGCATGAGGTTGGGTATCCATGAAAGGCCCTGGTTCATATCCAACAATATAGTTTTTTTTTTAAATTTACCCTTGAATAGATAGAAATCTTGTATGCTTTGACCAATAACATTCACACAATACAAAATGGTAATCCACTCCCTACTCTTTGGTATAATTAGAAAATATTTTGACATCTTTTGTCCAACACTCACATCACTCCATTTTTTCCTACTTGAATTTCAATTTAATCATAATTGCATATTCTTTGAGGACCATGTGGATTGGAATCATAAGGTTTTGATAGTGTTGTGTAGAATGAAAATGTGACTCTAGGCCTGAGGTTTAGTGCTCTAGCTCTACCAGGGCCTTCTATTATCCTCAATGTGATTTCAATATGAAACCTTTTAAAAATAGTACATAATGACTTACTAGGTATCCCATCCTTAAATGGGTTGTGTTGTGTTTAGTAGATTTATTTAATTTTTACCTTCAAATTGATAATCTCAAGCTCATGGTCCACTGTAGCCATCTCTTTACACCATTCAACAATTAACACCTCTTCTTTTACATTCAGAACTATACAAGGGCCTTTGTTTGAAGTTGAAGTAATACCACATAACTAGTTGTTGAGTGTGGTGGGGTGGTAGGGATTCCCCATTTCTTTATTACACTCCTTTTTGAGCTCCCATTATCCTTGGCATCTTTAAGAGTTAAATCCATGTCTTCTTTGGTCCACTCTTGTCGGACTACAATATTCTTGGTTATAGCAATTGCATTAACTTGAACAACTATTTCAACTTGTTGCAGAGTGGCCTCGTTAACATCTTGAGTTTCGTCCTCTGGTGGGAAGTGTACTCCTCTTTTGTGTGGAGGCAATATTATCCTTGGTCTCTTTGTGTCAATCTAGGTTAATATCTGGGATTTTTTCATTTACAGATATAGAAGCCACACATTGACTATTAGAAGAAAAAAAATAGCTCATATTGAGCATCATTCCACAAATAAGACTATTGGAACAAAAACCCTTCAAAATTAGTTTTAAAATTTAGAATCTCTCAAATCTTTTTAGTATAAATTTAGAGAAAAAAAGAGCCTTAAGCATTGGATTAGACATTTTACCAATCATTATTGTGTCTTTGAAGATTATAATTATCACAAAGAACCAAAATAAACCAAGCCTATAGTAGATGATTAACAAATATACATAATCAAAAAACATAGAGATGAAGCAATGTATGATGACCTCGCCTTCCATTTGTAGCTATACAAAGGAGTGAAGTGAAGAAAATCCTTTTCAAAATTAAAAAAAAATGAAAATTACTATCATCCTATAGTGGGGCACCCTATATTGTGAGGTCTACATGGAGTGTCACATGAGATAAAGACCCCTTTTTTGGTCACCTGTGAAGTAATAGAGAGAGACCAACACATTGGTGCAACCTAATTTTAGGGTCCTTAGTGGGCTTGTATGTGATAGGGAGGAAAGTTTTGTTTACTCAACCACAACTACAATGAGGTGTTCAATTAAAATAGTCATTCAAGTGAACTACAAAGAGTAATATTCAATTTAAATGGTTTGAACATAAACATGAATGAAAACAAATGTATTGTATCTATCACAAATAATAAAACTTTTGTTATACCATTTTTATTACCATTGAAGTAAGTGCTATTTTGTAACTATAGTTTGGTAGTTCATAATGATGGTTGAATAGAAGATTAATTTATAACTCAATTCATATTTTTTGTTTAATAGTTTCAGTTTGATACTTTTATGTTTACTAAAAAATGAGAAGGTAACCTAAGTTTATAGTAGTTACAGTTTGTCTTGTACTAAATTTCCTCGATCAAGTATTGGGAGTAGAACATATTAAATTATCCAATAGCCTTGTTTATATATGAAGCCCTAATCCTACTAGGCTTTATGAATTTTTCCTCATCCTTGGGCAATTTTTTGAAAATATGGTATAATGCATTGAAATTCAATTCCTAGTGAGGGTAGTATAATGTATCAATATACTTAGCTGGTCTAGTCGCCTACTCCACATCTTTCTCTTTGAGTTATTATTTGTAGATGCTTTCAATGTTGGTACGTTATCTTGATCTTTGTGATTATTTAATTGTGTTTCAATATCTTATGTTACTATAACTTGTATGGAAAATGTTAGAGTTATACCTACATTGTTCAAAAGGTGTTCTTCCTTCTACAGTGCAATCGTAGCTTCATACTTTCTTAGACAATATATTATTTTCTAACAAGCATGAGTTTTCCAATCCATGAGCACAATATTTAAACAATATATTTAGCAATATAGAAAGTAACTTATGAAATACCATGCAATCACAAGAAACACATGAGATAATAGATTTTATTTAGAATCCTGAATCTATGTATAAATAGATTCCATCAATCCCACACCAAAAAATTGATTTACAATATATAACATATTTCCGGTATACAAAGCATATAAAGTAGATAAGCATTTACATTATATATAGTAGATAAGAAGAAAATAATTTATAGTATATAAAGTAGATAAGCATTTACAGTATAGTGTAAACTTGCAGTTGTTTGAGTAGATAGCAATGTGCAATTTGAACTCTGTAGGAAATTTTTCAAGGACTATAGGAAAATTGGACTAGAAAAATGGATGTATTTGTAGTAAAATGTGGGAAGATATTTTGTTGATTCGTGCACTTTCGTTTGATTGGTTGAATTTGAATTTTATGGATTAATTCATTTGAGATGAACAAATGGATTTAATGGATGTTTAAATTTTTGAATTTAGTAATAAGTTTGGTAGTTGATTGATTTGGTTGAAAGTGTGTTTGGTCTAAACTCTTAAAAAAAAAATCTCTTATTTTGAAGGCTTGATTGGTAAGCCTTGCACCTTCAACTGTGGTGCTTGCAGGTATTCATGGAGGAAATGACCAATAGTTGGGAAAATATCACTTGATAAAATTAAGTTGATGAGGAGATATGAGATGTATATGTTTGTTTGATGGGACACTTGTCAATGCATTTCCTTTATAATAGACTTTATATTAGAAAAACAATATTTTATTATGGTTTGTTGCTTCATGTGTAGCTAGGAAAATTAATATGTTTTTGTTTTGAAGTGTCATGTGTATCCGAGACAATTAAAGTGTATATTTTCTATATGTGGACTTAATATTAGAATATGGGTTAAGATATTTTCACAAGGTAATGTGTACAATGTGTATCAGTTTGGAATATTGGCAAGTGGATCTGTACGTGTCCTATCTTTGTCACCTATTTTGAATAAATAAAAACTAAATAGTAAACAAAAAACTTTGGACATTGATTAGATCCTTAATTCTCTCCATTGGTGCAATAAAATGTAGGTTTTAGGAATATTAAAACTATTGTATTGAGTAAATAAGATCTCATAGCTGACCCCATCTTGACCAACTATTGCACCTAGTAGAAGACCCTGCCCAAATATTAGGCCCTCTCCCATAATGACAATTTATGTGATGTTGAAGCTACTATTTGGTTAGAGATTTTCTTTAATTGGTCACTTTGTGAGACCAAAATGGGCAAGATGTGATATAGAACAATGGACACTATAAATTTGGAGATTTGAATGTAAATTAAAATTTCTTCTCAAAGGCTTCTTTATGGTGATTTTTAGAGTTGTGAATGATTGAGATTTCATGCTAAAGAATGGACCATGGCACTCAAAGGATTATCTTTTGTTTATGCAAAAATGGTGCCCTAGTCTCGAATCCATGGAATTTTCCCCTTGAGTTGTGCCCTATTGGATAAGGCTATAATATTCTATTAGACTATTGGTTGATCAAGTGTTTGAAAAAGTAGGAACTGGGGATGGAGCTGCGCGGAGGTCTGGCACGAGCTAGAGCCTGCGTGCCCTATCCCATTTTGTTTTTGGTGTCTGAGCTCAGATTTCAAGCTTGATGTAGCTTGCGGGGGGTCTTTTAGTTTGCTTGCAGGGGTTTGCTTTGGTCGGGCAAGGGTGTCGGATCTTTTTTGGCTGGTGGGTGGGAATTTTCTGCCTGGTTTTGTGCGTGGTGTGTCCTTGGCGGGAGGCGTGTGGCAGTTTGAGACTGTGGGTCATCTGCCCCATATCATTCTCTTTATTGTTGAAGATTTGGTTTGTTGGGCCATGGAGAATCATGGTTTAGCTTCTTCTCAAGTATCCTTAGGGGATTTGGAGATGATAGATCGGTCGTCTCCGATGCATTCCAGTAGTAAGGATCGGACAAGTAAACCCCAATCTGGGGATGGTGCCTCCTCTTCAAAAGGGGTGTTTCGAATAAAAAAAGTAAACGGATGTTTGGAGAGATCTGAAGATCGACCAGTTTTGGTTATTCAACCTGAGCAAGTTTCAGAGGATGTTGAATATTGGTGCAATCATGCCCTTATTTGAAAATTTTTGGGCCTTCGTCTTTCTCTACCTGTGCTGGAATCCTGGGCACATCGGGTTTGGAACCCTGAAGGAAATATGGAGATTCTCTTAGCGGCTAATAACTATTTTTTGGTTATCTTTTCAAGCATGTCGGATAGGAATAGGACTTTTGAAGGGGGCCCTTATTTCTTTAACCAGGTGGGGCTCTTCATCAGGCCTTGGCACATGGGCTTCAACTCTGCTGAAGAGATCCCCTCGCGGGTTCCTGTGTGGGTTCGACTACCGAGACTTCCTTTGGAATTCTGGAGGGAAGATATTCTTCATTTAATCTCTTTGCTTCTTGGGAAACCTGTGGGATCGGCTACCCAAACTCAAGATCGTAAGGTAATTTCTTTTGCTCGTGTTTGTGTAGAATTTGATTTAAATAATCCATTACCAGATTCTATGGAGATTTGCATGGGTTCATCCTCTTGGATCCAACAGCTGGATTATGAGACCCTACCATTTAGATGCAAAATTTTCCATGAATATGGTCATCTACATCGCAAATGTCCTAGGTTTAAATCTTCTCCCTTGGCTACCTCTGGTCCTCCTAGGGAGGACAAGGGGAAGGCTCCTTTGTTTGATGGACCTATTGATAAGGAGGGATTTATTCAGGTTAAGTCTCGTAATAAAGGAAAAGGCAAGAAGAGAACCTGGATGGATAGACAGAATGATGGCACCTTTAATAGGTTTGAGGCTCTTGATAGCTTAGTCCAAGAGGAAATAATTCTAGTTGAGCTATCTTCTGGGGCCAAAGGTCAGCATGAGGCTTAGGATGAGGATGCACAGAAGGAGGATCATATTTTATCTTCAGGGGACCAACAGGTAGGTCAGATGGCTTTGGATTTGTCGTCTCAAGTTCAGGATATCGGAGATCTTCAGGGGTCACAGGCTCCGATGGGTATAGTTGTGGTGGCTCCTGTTCCCCCTACTACTAAGGGGACCTCGGATCCTATAAAGGGTAATAAGGCTTCTTCGGCCTTAGGCTTGCAGCAAAAATCCTTTAAAAAGGGGCCTCTAGACAAACTGTCAAGGAGTGGAAGGAAGACTAATCAAGAGAAGGTCAAAATTATGGGTGATACATTGGTTGAGTATGGGTCTGTGAAACCCATTGATTCCCACTTCTCCCACCCCCATAAATGATTGTTTTATCATGGAATGTAAGGGGGTTGAACAGCATCCCTAGACAAAAGGTTGTTCACAGATTAATTGAGTCGTAGTCTCCTGATGTGGTCTTTATTCAGGAAACCAAGCTTACAGTGGATGGTTTGGCTAATTGTGCTCCACATATCTGGCCCCAAGGCTGCTGGCAAGGGGTGGGGGCTTTGAGCAGTTCTAGGGGGGTGGCTTGTTTCTGGAACCCAAGGAAAGTTTCCCCCTTATGGTGGATTTCTAGACGGTCTTCCATTTCTATGGTTGCCTCTAGTTTTGAGACTGGAGAAAGATGCCTTTTCTCCAATATTTATGCTCCTACTAATCTTTCAGGTAAGTCACATCTTTGGGCTCACATCAGCTTCATCCGGTCTCTGGACCCATTTCTCCCATGGATTATGGCTGGTGATTTTAATGTTGTTATAAGTTTGGATGAAAAATGAGGCAGGTTAGCCAGGCTGGACCCTTCTTCAAATTTGCTCAGAGATAATATTGGTTTCCTGAATCTCATTGATGTGAAGCCAATCAATGGTGTTTTTACATGGAATAATAGGTAGTGTGGTCTTGAGGCTATTTCAGAAAGGCTTGATAGATTTCTAGTATCCTGTTATTGGATGAACAATAGGTGGACCGCCAGTTCAGAAATTCTTGATTGGAGGGGCTCTAATCATTGGCCTATCAAATTCTCTGTCTCCTCATATGGAGTCACCAAAAATCCTTCTTTCACATTTCAGTTGATGTGGTTAAGAGATCATTCTCTACAGGATCCTATTCTAGATTGGTGGTATGAAGGAATGCCTGCCCATGGGATGGCCATGTTTACTTTTAGTAAGAGGCTTCAACATGTGAAGTACAGGCTTAAGAGGTGGAATAAACAATGTTTTGGGAACCTGCATGCTCAGAAGATTGCTACTCAGTCCAAGTTGGATAGTGTTAGTCGTCAGATTCGAGACCAAGGGTTGTCCTCTGATCTAAGGAATGTTAAGTTTGTGGCTCTTAAGGGCTTAGAAGAGTGGGAGCTTCGGGAGGAGATTTTCTGGAAGCAAAAATCTTATATTGATTGGCTTCAGGAGGGGGATAGGAACACGGCATTTTTTCATAATTCGATTAAGACTCGGAGGCAGGGGAACTCTATTTCCTCATTTGTTTCGTCTGAAGGGGCCCAGCTCTCATCTTGTGAAGAAATTTCCAGGGAAGCTATCAATTATTTTTCAAATCTTTTTACTAGGGAGGATCTTGCAGCTAGGACCGAAGAGAGGGCCATCTTGGATTGTATTCCCCACCTGGTCTCTGCCAAGATGAATGGGGCTCTTTTATCTCCAATCTTGTTACCTGAATTGGAGAAAGTTGTGTTTAATATGAAAAAAGGTAAAGCACCTGGCCCAGATGGGTTTCTGATTGAGTTCTTTCAGGAATTCTGGGAAATAATAAAGTATGATCTCCTTGAGGTGGTTCAGGAATCACATAGGAACAAACAAATGCTTAAGTCTTTGAACTCTACTTTTTTGGCTCTCATACCTAAGAAGGAAGGGGCTAATCGGTTGGATCAATTCAGGCCTATTGCTTTATGCAATGTTGTCTATAAGATCATCACGAAGTTGATTGCTGAGAGACTCAAACCACTCCTTTGTGCTTTGATCTCTGCTGAGCAGGGTGGTTTTGTTGAAGGAAGACAAATTTTGGATGGTGTCATGATAGCAATGGAGGCTATTCACTCTATGGCTTCCTCTAAGGAGAAGGCTATGTTCATTAAACTTGACATGGCTAAATCTTATGATCGGGTGAGCTAGGAGTTCTCACAGGAAATTCTCTTGGCTTTTGGCTTTGAAGAGGAGTGGGTGAATTGGGTCCTCAGTTGTGTGACCTCATCCTCCTTTTCTGTTCTCATTAATGGGGAACCTTCAGATTTGTTTAGTGCTTCTTGGGGACTTCGAAAAGGGGACCCTCTATCTCCCTATCTATTCATTATCATGGCGGAGGGTCTTGGCAGATTTATTAAATCTCAGGTGAGGCAGGGTCTTATACAAGGTTGGAGCTGGAACAATAATCTTCCTCCCTACTCTCATCTTCAGTTTGTGGATGACACTGGGTTGATGGGCTTGGCTAGAATTAGTGAGGCTATGCACTTCAAGAGAGCTTTAGACATCTATTTGAAAGCTTCTGGTCAGAGTATTAATGATGATAAATCTTCCATTTATTTCTTTAATACTCCTCGGCTTATTCAGAACAGGATTGCTAGGATTATTAGATTTCAAATTGGTTCTCTTCCCTTGATGTACCTTGGGATTCCTTTGGCTTTGGGATCTCAGCGTAGAGATTTTTGGCAGGGGATTTTGGATAAATTTCGGAGTAAGGTTAGTCACTGGACTTACACATGGCTCTCTTCTGCTGGGAGAGTGATTCTCCTAAAGACTGTGGTGCAGTCTCTCCCCATTTATAGGTGTTGTGTGCAGGTTCCCCCTTCCTCCTTTGTGAGGGAATTTGATGCTCTATCTCGACAATTCCTTTGGTCAGGCAACCTTCTCTCCTCGAAGTGGAGCTTAGTCAAGTGGGAGTCTATATGCAGGCCAAAGCATGCTGGGGGCCTTGGTCTTAGGTCTATGGCACTTGTGGTCATGGCCTTGGCGGCCAAGCTGTACTGGAGATGGTGCAACAATCAGGATCAGGAGTGGTCCAAGATTCTTGCTCTCAAGTATCTTCCAGGTGCTGAGAGCCAAGATGTGTCGCGGCTTGCCTTGTTGGGCAAAGGTTCTTGTATTTGGGATACTCTTAAGAAGGGAGCTCAGCTTATTAAGGATGGTCTCTTCTGGATCTGTAATAGAGGCTCTGAAGCTCTGTTTTGGCAGGACTCTTGGGATGGCCACCCTCCCATTCTTTCTAGGTTCCCTCAGCTTCAGCCTCTCTACCATATTTTTTCTGAGGCTGGATGGATTAAGGTGGAGCATTTTCAAACAGTCAAGCGTATTGGTCAGGTGGAGGTGTCTTGCTGGAAGGATCCTCAGGAGTGGCCAGTGGGTGGTTCTGATGAGGATCATGCTGCTCTATCTAAAGTCTTGGAGAGTAGGCTTTGCAGCTCCCTTAATGAGAGGGACAAGTTGGCTTGGAGTCGCAGCCCAAAAGGTAAATTTACTGTTGCTCAAGGCTATGTTGTGCTTGACAGGAACTTACATGGTCCAGCTAAGGTGCCCTGGTGGAAGAAGGTTTGGAACAACTTTTCTTGTCCCAAATGCAATTTTTTCTTATGGTTGGTTGCTCAGAAGAAATGTCTCACTTGGGAGAATCTGCGCAAGAGAGGTTTTCAAGGACCTTCTATTTGCTTCCTTTGTTCGCGCAGTGAAGAATGCTCTTCCCACTTGTTTTTTCTCTGCCCTTTTTCTAGAGATATTTGGCATAGGTGGTAGGAGGCTTGGCATCAGGGTTGTGTTCATGCTTCCTCCCTAATTGAGTTTTGGGAGAGCTTGGGTAGACCTCCAGCGAAGGCTTCTTTCCTCCAGGTGGCCTGGGCTATTAGGCCTATTTTCATTCTCTAGAACCTTTGGCTGGAGAGGAATCGTAGAGTTTTTTGTGGCTCCAAACTTGGAAGTTGTCAACTATGGAAGAAGATTATTAGCAGGCTTCAAGAGACTATTTCTGCTAAGTGTGATATGTCTAATAATATTGATCCTGGTGATCATGCTATTATAAGGGATTTGAACCTGGGGGATATTAGTAGGGGATGCATTGCTAGAAATAGATCCCATCATGTCAAGCAACAGGTTTGTCGTGATGGGAGGTGGATGCCTCCCCCAGATGGGGTCCTGAAGATTAATACAGATGGTTCTTCTCGTGGGAACCCTGGGCATGCTGGTATTGGGGGTATAGGTAGAGGTAAAGATGGTGATGTTGTCTTTTTCTTCTCTATTTACAAAGGGAAACACTCTAATAACCTGATGGAGGCCCTTGCTATTAAGATTGCAGTTGAGCGAGGATGCTCTTTAGGTTGGAGGAGGATTATCTGTAAGTCTAATTCTCAGATTGTTGTGGATATGTTGAACAACCAGAGTTTGGATGATGTTAGTTGGCAATTAGCCTCGGTGGTCAGACAGATTCTAAGTGTATGCAGTTCCTTGGATGTTGTCTCCTTTTGTCACATCCCTAGAGAATGGAACAGAGTGGCGGATTGCTTGGCGAAGTGGGCCTCAGAGAATGGGGATGGCTGGGATATTAGTGGAAGGGATGAGTTACCTCCTGATTATCTTGGGACCCTGGAGAGATTATTATTGGATGACAGGAATATTTAGTGTTGTTGTTGGTTTGTTTGGTTGTGTTCCTGGTTTGGTGGGCCTTTGGCCTTTGCTTTGTATCTTGTATTTGATTAAATAAATTTTTACCCCTTCTTTTTTAAAAAAAAAAAAGTGTTTGAAAAAAGTCGAATTTGTTTTGGGGTGGTAGCTAAAATAGATAGATATTGTTCATACAATAATTCATGTCTCTATATCATAATCAAGGTGGTTGTCATTAATGTGATCCCAAAAAAATCATCTTCTCAACTCTGATAGGTGAGTGGAAACAATGGATCAAAGTGGAGGAGAAAAATTAGTTTACCTAAAATGCAAAGGCAAAGATCATTTGGCACTAATTTGTTTACACTTCTCCTCCACTCCTACTCAGTACTGGATGCCCAAATTCCAAGCCAACAAAAAGTTGGGAAGGGGAAGTTTTAGGAAAAGGAAAGGGTTTGGCTAACCTCATTAAGGAAGTTGCTCAAAAAGGTGAATCATCTTTGAATCTTGTTGTGGTTCCTTTTTAGGAGAAAATGGTAGGAATAGAGGATTTGAAAGAAAATATGATGGATATGGAAGTTTGAGATATTATCAATAACGAAATTGAGGAGGAAGTAGATATTACAAACTTGAGGTGCATTAGCCAATCTACCTTAAATATGTTAAACAATAATTTTGGATCAAGTGCAAAAAGAGAAGAAAAATAAATAAATAGAGTTCAGGGAAGAGTCAACCTTGACTGCTAGCTAGTCAGCAATTAAGAACTACTTGCTGAGATCTAAGGAAGGAGTCACCTCCTTTAGATAAACATGAAGATCCTTAATTGTAATGTTAAGCACATGATCAAGCACCACCTAGATAATTCCTCATTGATATTGTTATTGGCTAGTATGAAGATGTTATTGGGGCTACCGATGACTTGAGTGTCATAATGGAATCCGTTGTGTACTTTTGTTGAGATAATAACTTCACAACAAATTAGATGCTTCTAAAGGTAAGCAACAATTTCTCATATCTTAATTTCTTACTTTTTAAGGTGTATGGTCCCATCAAAATAGATGATAAACATTGTCTATGGAGTGAAGTATTAGTTGCCAAATATTATTTTAGGAATGAGAAATTTATCTGGGGGGAATTTAATGTGATCCTCCAATCATCCAAAAAGGGGAGTCTTGGTAGAATATCCCAATCATAGTTTGACTTTCAAAATTTTATTCAAATGGTCCATCTCATGGATGTATCTCCAAAAAATGAGGTTTTTACTTGGAAAATAGATGGAAGGGATTCACTAATATTGTAAAAAGGTTGTACCATTTTTTGTATTCAATAAATTGGTTACATTCTTCACACCTAATGGACTCTTTGATATTCCCAATCTTGAATTAATTCACTATCCAATCTTATTAGAAATTATTGAAGACAAAGCTCCTATCTGATGTCAATTTAGATTCGAGAAAATATGGTTTAGTAGAGATTATCTAAAATATCCACTCAAACAATTATGGAATGTGTTGGGAAATGTGTCTCAACCTTGCTCCTAATGTTAGTATTACAAAAGATGGAATTTTTGGGTTATAGGCTTAGTTTTTGGCCAAAATATAAATTTCGTATTGCTCCACACCACCTATGGGGGTGTTAGGTGCATAGATATCTTCAAATGATTCAATTAAAAAAAGGGCCCAATTAGCCAATTGGATCAAAATTTATGACCTTAGAAGTTTTTGTAGGAAATATAAAAAATTTGTTGGACACATGAAAGAGTTGTAAAGGGGAGTTAAACCTATCAACCAACTTATGATGCGTGTTATGACACATCTTAAGGAATTTTTGATTGGGGAAATGATTTGGGTGTCACTTTTGGGTGGTTTTAGCTCATGGGTCTCAAAATATAATTTATTGGTTTTAGGTTTTGCATATCCTAAATATTAGGTGCTTGAGATGGAGGGTGTGTGTAGATTTTTGTAGATATTGTTTAAGTTGTAAGAATTCCTTCATATCTTTAGTTGGTGGTACTCTTGTGAAGGCTTGCTCTGCAAGTGTATTGTAGTCATGATTTATTGAATAATACATTGAGTTGCTTTGGAGTGTGGGGATTTTCACCTAAAAGGTTTTTCCCCATGTACGCCTATATTATGGTATTTATTTTTTATTTTTTATTTAAATATATTTATGTTTTCTATAATTTTTAAAAGTGAAATTTGAACAACACTCTCCTTAGAACATTAGTGTATAGGAAGTGTTTCTATGTACCCTGATTTCTTTCATAATGAGCTAGGGAATATTAAAGGATCTAAGATGTTTATATTCACAAGGAAGTTACAACATATCAAAGAAATATTGGAATTCTAGAACAAGTGCTCTTTCAAATACATTCAAAGAAAAATCCAAAATTGAAAAGTAATTAGAAGCCTTAAATGAAAAAATAATAGCAAATGACATGTTTCAACCATATTACCACCATGAGAAAGACTTAGTGGTAGAACATTTCCAAACTCTAGCTAGAGAAGAGTTATACTATAAATCCAAGTTAAGAAAAACATGCTTGGTTGAAGTTAATCTTAACAAGAAATTATATCTAAAACAAAGAAAAATAAGGTGTGGTCAAGTATGGAATGGGGGAAATGGGGGTATAATGGACCTATTTTCCCTTATTTCATTAAGAAATGAGTTCCACACAAAGAATTGACTCACAACCCTTATGTGAGTCAACTCGATGAGGGAATCTTTTGATTTCCTTATGCTTGAGGAGGGGGGTATCAACCTAAACAACACTTTTGGGAGAAAAAATAAAAATAGTAAATCAACTCAAAAATGCAAGATAACACTTGGATCTTGTAGATGAAGCATAAAACTATGAGAAACAACAAAGATCTGGCAAATATGAGAATGTCTGGAAGTTATGCACTTGTCATAAAATGTTTGTTTCGTGAGTCTATTAGGGACTCATTCGCCCATGGGTGAATGGGTCCAGGTCTCCCTTTTTGGAAAATCAAAAACTAATTTTTGAGTCTTGTGTCTGCACTTCCAAACCTTCGCTCTCAGATCTGTACCTGTGACAAATCTACAAAACAAAATTGTTGTTTTTGGGGTGGATAGGGGTTTGCCTCAGTTAAACCCCAAGTTTGGTAATTAAACCTTGATGAAAAATACAGATCTAAAACATGAACATGTGTGCAAGCCCTAATCTTAAGTGTGTATAAGATTAACAAGAGCTAGCATACAAAGAAACACTGCTCAAGTGCATTAGAATAAGATCCCCAAATGAAACATGAACAATGATGAAGGCCTACTTTGGGAGATATCAAATCACCCTAATAGATCACAAATCTGATAAAACCTTCCTTTAGGAAGAAAGTAGAATGATGATAGAGTATGGAACCACTTAGGAAACAATTCATTAGGCTTGGTTGAATGGCTTGGTACATCTCCCAAAACCTAGAATCCGTCATGATCTTCCATAGGCATCTATCATCAATCTTTGACAATGCTTGATCTTGTTGGAAAAATGAGCTTGAAGACCTACAAAAACAAATAGAATTATGCTCCAAGACTTCAACTTTGAATTCTTGATTGCTTTCTCCTTGTTCTTGAGTGTAAATCCTTGTGATATCATGTGAATCTCTCTCTTTTCTAGTGAAAAATGATTAAAAGACTTAGTTTTATAGGCTTCCTTTCTAATTTCCTATTTATTAAATACCGAAAGCTGACACTTAGAATTTGAATTTAGGACCTTGAAATGCTGCCAAAAACATATTTTAATTTGAGTTTATGAACTTAAAGGGGACCCATTTTCCCATGGGAAAATGGATCTTGACCTAAAAGTTTGGGATCTAGATTATGTCGGGGCATTAAATCAATTAATAAAATTTATTCAATGTGGTTATATCATTGGGAAATAATTAAAATAGGCTTTGGGATGCATAATAAAGGGTATTAAGGGCCCATTAATGAGGTTTAAAAATGCATAAATGCAAGGTCACTAAAATAGGTCCAAACTAAGTGTGAAATTGTACTTTCACTTAGAAAGGAGTACAATTTTCTACACTACATTTAGCCCCCACATTAGCATCCATATGACACTACATGCATATGCAAGCTAAAGGAATTTGAACAATAAGATTTTTTAAAAAGGATACTCATATGGATTCATTCGCAAGTAGGGAGAATGAAGCCCCCACTGTAGTTATCTGCAAACCCACAATGCTAAGAACTACATCCTGTGACACCAATTTGTTAGTTGTTCAAAAATCCTCTTATCAAACTTCTACATAGAATCAAATTTGAGGGTAGATGTATGCCCCCATAGATTTCACTTGCTTTATGGAGATGGAATCAAGGTATCCATGAAACCTCATCGAATTACTTTGGTTCCATCATAGGGTATTGGAAGTACGACACCACATATTGATAGACATTGGATTAGATCGGGGATGGATTTACAAATTTAATGCAACAAACAGCGTCAAAAATAGAGTTCACTAGCCCCCGATATGTTGATTTGAATAAAACATACTTAGAGTAAAATATGCTTCTTTTAGTGAAATTAACTATATATGATTGAAAATGATATTTCTAACTATCATTTTGACATTTACCTTTTGACAGTTTACTTTGGTGTAGAGTGATCGAAGATGTCGAGCAGACAAGCGTACAGGCCTACGAGACTGGAGATTTTACGTGACGATGTGGCACGAGGCGAGCTCCAACATACAACTTAAGTAGATTCTACTATGCTTTATCTTCATATTCATGTATTTATAATATTTTTTACACATTTCTAGAATTTTTTAGGACCCTAGCGAAAAAAGTCACAAAGCATCCTCTTTTGTCGCAAAGTGTCCCATTTGGTTGCAAAGTGTCCAAAAATGGCTAAAGTGTCCAAGACCCCCCATCCAAAAATGGCTCAAATGTCCAAGTTGGTTGTAAAGTGTCCTAGAGAAACTTTAGTGTGATTTTAATTATTTAATGCATATATTTAAGAATTTTAATGATGATTTATTTTGCTTTTTTATTTTTTAGGCCCCTCCCCGAGCCTACTAGCATCTAGGAGGCAAACGATTTTGTCACCTCTAAGAGTAGCTTTCCCAACTGTAAGAGGAGATTGATATCTTGTAGGAGATAGAATTATTTTGGGTATACCTCATGTCACCTATGAGGTATCATGATGCCATGCTTATGGCTCTAGTAGAGAGGTGGGACGTAGATACGTGCACCTTTCACCTCCCTAAGGGAGAGACGATAGTTACCTTGGAGGACATTCATCACATTCTATGATTACCTATCCACGATGAAATTGTCCATTCAAAAGAGGAGCGATCACATGAGGAGATGCAAGATGATATTGAGTACTACCTAGACCATCCCATTCAAGAGATGAGCGTTAGACCCTGCATCGAGCTTAGATGGCTACTATACATGCGATCATCATTATTGTGGTGCATCATGATTGTTACCATGGCACTAGCACTAGTTCTTGATGGACAAGGCACACACTTGGATGGAAGGCTAGTTCACATTATACGAGACATGGACCAATATCGGATCATTTATGCTTGGGGTCACAACATGCTGGCACATTTATACTGTGATCTCAGACACTTCGTCTACCAAGAGCTAGACAACATAGTTCATTGTACACTCTTGCAAGTGTGGTGCTTCGAGCATAACACATGTACTAGGCCAACAAGTTATCATATGGTAGCGGTCATGGGTTAGCCATGGGCATACAATTATCCGCTCATACGATCATGGCAGGATGGAGACTTGTTATACTAGAGGGTTAGGTTCGATTATCTAGAGGATGATGACATACTCTAGAGACCATACATCATGGTACCCTAGTGGATAGATGTAACACACCAGTTAGTCTAGATGCAGCAAGATCAGTTTGTGCCAGGGAAAAATGATTACATAGTGAGGCCTTTTTACTATGACCGTGTTATGTGGCAATTCGGGCAGGTTTAGGTTTTTCCTAGGTCCCGACCCAGGTACCTATGATCAACACAAAGTGCCTCTCGGCCCAAAGACAGTTGTTGTCTCACCATTGATGATGTTGACTTTAGTGATTTAGAGGAAGAGGACCACGAGATGCTCCTAGTCTTAGATATCGATGACATAGGCACCATAGTGGCCTACGAGCAGTGGTGGATGGGAGTACAACTAGCACATGTCTTTCCTATGCATCATCCCATGGGCAACGCGAGACTTCTTCCAGGTCATGGGGATGACGAGGAAATGGGTTTGTTGATGGAGATTCAGAGGATGAGGTTAGGATACCAGATTTATTTCCTAATGATGATGATGATGATGATGATGATGATGATGATGATGATGATGATGATGAGGAGGAGGAGGAGGAGGAGGAGGAGGAGGAGGATATCCAGCCAATGAGTGATGATTCTTATGAGGTAGATGAGGCCCAAGATACCCCTAAGAGGAGAGATTCACCTCCTACCTGAGTCACTAGAGCATGATCAGTAGCTGCAGCAAGCGTCAGGACTCATGAGCATGGAGAGGCCAGCAGTAGCAGACCATCCATGCCTCCTACATAGGGGGGATCCATTTTTGCATAGTGAGATCCTGACTGGCAGGCTGGAGACCCAGGTTATGATGTGTTATTTATACTTTTACTATGCTTTTGTGTTTATGTATATGGTTATCATTTGTATATCATGATGTGTATTGATATATTTTATGATTTTCATCTTGCAAGGTCCACATGAGAGTGGCATGATCTCTATCAGCAGGTGACCACAGAGATGGTGCCTACTTTGCCCCCACATGAGGATATAGCTTTAGAGTACCTACCCCCACCTTTTGTGGGGCGTCATGCAAATCTCTTCGAGCCTGTTGCAAGGTTAAGGGCAGAATAAGAGAGTGTGACGAGACGCTTTGACCTATCAGCGTCCAGGGAGGAGCAAGCTATAGCACAACTTTCAGCACTGCAGGCTTCATATGATGAGCTCTGAGCCTCTCGATTTTTGACTGATAGTGGGATGGAGGTTGTCCTATGATCATAAGTCTCAAGGCTGGAGAGAGAGGTTACTAGACTACAGATAGTGTAGTGTAGAAAAATGTATCCCTTTACATTTTCACACTTGTTTGGGCCTGCCTTATTTAAATTTATGCTTCTTTATGCCTTAAATGGTCCTATTTTGCATCCACAAGCCCAATCCTTTATTAATTAAATAATTTTTAATTAATTCATTCATTCATTTTTTTTCTCTTTATTATTCCCTTGGTTAATTAAATAAATTTCATTTATTTAATTACATCACTAAATAAGCCCCTTTTCCTCTATAATTAAATAAATTCTTTTAATTATTTTCATTTCCTTCTATAATTAAATAATTATTTTAAATTATTTAATTATTCATTACCCTTTTCTTCTATAATTAAATAAATCTTATTTATTTAATTATTTCCCACTTTCCCTCCACTATTAAATAATTATTTTTAATTATTTAATATTTTGTCCTTTTCCCCCACTTTTGAATTAAATATTATTTTAAATCAAAAGTTAGCTTTTCCCTCTTCTTCTATAATTAAATAATTATTTCAATTATTTTCTCTCTATAATTAAATAAATGTTATATTTATTTAATTATTTATCCTTCTTTTATCTCCTCAATTAAATAATTACTTTAATTATTTAATTATCCTTTCCCTCTCCATTAAATAATTATTTTTAATTATTTAATGTTTAACACTCCACCTTTCCTCTATTATTAAATAATTATTTTTAATTATTCAATTATCTAATCATTTGTTCTCACCTTTCTTTTTCAATAAATAAAATCAATATTTTATTTATTTCTCCTATGTTGACCACTAAAATTAAATACCTTTTAGCTCCTTGATCCATGTCTTTCTTCTCTCAATTAACCTCCACCCTTGATTAAATTATTTTCTAATTTAATCTTGGCCCTTGATTGTGATCCTTATTCTAGCCACTCACTTAACTCTCCTCTATAAAAGGAGACCTTTCATCCTCATTTGAAGACACACAACAAAGAAGACAGACACACAGCAAGAAGAGGATCACACACCAAGAAGACGATCTTACACACTAAGCACTCTAGATCAAGAGAGCATCTTCAAGAGAATTATCAAGGCATTCAAGGGAAGATTATCAAAGTCTTATTGCAGCAATCAAGGATCCATTATCATGTTGAAGGCATGCATGTTGATAGAGGAACCATGTTGATGTAGCATTCAAGATCACTTCAAGTATTTCAATATATCATCTCAAATCAAGTTCATGATCAAGAATCACATCCATGGAGATTTCTACATGTTGATTTCATTCCAAGGCTTCAATATTGGTATGGTAAGTTGTGACATTGTTATGTTCACTTGTCATTCCTTCAATTACATGTTTCAATTCATTATCAAGTTTGATTACTAAAATTTGGGCAAACCCCTATCCTCTAACAATCAACATTTTTTTCTCTATGATGTGTGATTTGCAAGTTTTAGGTTGAAGATTTATAAAGAAAAAGATTTGAAAAAGTAGCTTTGGTGACTGGTACACATCATTCTTACCTCTCAAAAATCTGGTTTTTGATTATATGTATGGTTAGAATTTATATATGTATCCCATATTGCTCATATTTGAAGGGAAAATAGAGAATTAGTGATCTCCATTTAGAAGATCTAAATTTTTTATGTTTCATTTTGGTGAACCCAACATTTTGGACATTGATTTTTTTATATTTGGATTTCATTAAGGCCCTAGATCTAGGATGGCATTCATTTTTGCATTGAATTTGCATTAGTGAAATTGCATCTAGGGTTCCTAAATCTTGCATTAATGAAAGTGCATATAGGTTACATTTTTGCTTTCTTGCATCATCTTATCTCATCTAAAAAATTATAAAAATTGCATTGTTATTCATCATAATTTCATTTAGAGTCATTTTTCATTCACTTGAGATTGGAAAATTGCACTCAAAATTGCATCTTGTTTGCATCATTTTATTCATGTTTTAAGCATTGGGCTCTAAACATCCATTTAAGGGTAGTCATTTGAAACATTTCATAAGTTGGATAGATCGATTGTCACACAATGTTAGTATCTTTCCTTTCCAAGTATGCCAAGAAAAAGCTCATTAACAAGCATGATAGTCATCCTTCCAATATCTTTCCTAGTTATGAGTCTCTTAGTGTGAGAGAATGAAAATTTTCACACACTCCATAGTTCCACACCCTCTAATATCTCTTCTATTTGTCGGAATGAAGTGATAGAAGTAGATGAAAGCATATACAATCATGATAATCATAGTTCTTCTTCTCCCAATATCTATCCTACATGTGAAGAAGATATTTTGGTGCTAGAAGATACACCCATTGAGAATCATGACATTGTTGAAAGCTCCTCTTCTATAACCTCTCCTACTTTGGAAGATATTATGGCACAAGAGAATGAGATCATAGACACATTTCTTAACATCACTCTACCTAGTCTACATTCATCTCCCAACTCCTCCCCTATTTGTGAGAATTTTTTTGTGAGCAATCATGAAAATCACATTATTTGTGAGGAGGATATGTTGGCATTAGATGATCAAATCTTTAAGACCTATGGCAATCCTGTTTATTTTTCTTCCCCTAATTTGGAATACATTATTGGACAAAGGGATGTAATCACAAATAATCAGGATAATCATACTTGCTCTTCTCCTAATATCTCTCCTACTTGTGAAGAAGATATTTTGGGATTAGAAGAACTATTCATTGAAATTCATGAGAATCTTCTTGCTCCCTTTCCTAATTTTTCCCCCATCCAAGAATACATAATTTAGCAAAAGGATCCAATCATTGAAAAACAAGAATGTGATGCTTTTCCTTCTCTTGACGCCTCCCCTCCTTGTGATGAAGTTACTCTACAAAACCTATTCATGGAATGTGATCAACAACTTGTTTGCTTCTCTCCTAAGGTAGATAACATGGTGCAAGAGAATGATAGGATTGATGCTTGTCTTTTAAACAATAGTAAGGTAAATTTGTTAGATGATGTAAGTATGACACCTTATACTAAGCAAGAGATATCTTTGTTGCAAAATAAAGTAATATCTACCATTGATCAAGAGGGTACCTTATCGAGACTCCTCCAAGATCGTTTGATATCCCTCCCTCCAAGAACACGAAAGAAATTTTACTACAATAATTCATTTTTTGCATATCATAGAGTTCATGGTCATGCTACTAATGAATGTAAGGTTTTAAGTGATAAAATTCAACATCTTAAGAAGTGTGGTGCTCTTCCTTGTGTTGAAGCACCTAATTCCTCTAATTGATATTGATTTTTACACAAGAATGTTTCTCGTCAATCATTTATGCTCATCCTTGTCTTGCACTAAGTGGAGGCAAGGGGTTAGGTAGCCTTGTCCTCGTATGTCACCTGTCGTTGCCTCTATTAGATAGTTGATCACCTTTCATGTATATATAAGAGCAAGCTTGGGATGTGGATGACATGCCTTAAGTTGGCTCGCATGTGACATACTTATTCATGATGTAGCTTATCGGAAACATATGACTTGGCATAAGGCTTTCTGAATAATCTCTCATGTCTTCTT
This sequence comes from Sequoia sempervirens, assembly GCA_007258455.2. Taxonomy (NCBI): domain Eukaryota; kingdom Viridiplantae; phylum Streptophyta; class Pinopsida; order Cupressales; family Cupressaceae; genus Sequoia; species Sequoia sempervirens. The sequence goes on along the minus strand of VDFB02000015.1, from coordinate 568,060,584 downwards.
CTACTTTAAAGCAATTGCTCGCAACAATGGTGTTAGCAACTGCTTTAAAGTGGGGGCATACATTGACACTCATGTTTCATTGTGCGATTTTCTTTCTTCCTGCGATGCATTCCTTTCTTGGTGGTATCATTGGGTTTGATTTACTCTGAGAGTGTGATATTTCCTTGCATTTGTCCTCTCTTGGAAACATTAAGCACAATGTTCTCTAAGATGAGACCTTGCATTTTTCCTCTCAAAGATACGTTAAGCACAATGTTCCCTAAGATGAGACCTTGCATTTGTCCTCTCTTGGAGATGTTAAGCTCAATGTTCCCTAAGATGAGACCTTGCACGAACTAAGCAAAATCCCTTTGAACATCCCTCTTTCCTCTTGCATTTTCTTTTTGTACCTTATTAAATTCATGGAGGTATGGCTTTGATATGGTTTCTTGGGGCTCACCTAGTGAACAACTAGCTTCACTAGCCCTTGTGAGCATGCATTTGGTACCTTATCAAAGTCATTTGTGGTATGGTCTCTTAGGGGCTCACCTAGTGGACAACTAGCTTCACTAGCCCTTGTGAGCATGTGTTTTGTTTGTATAGTGTATGGTGTAAGTCACTTGCAAGAATTTTTGGAAAAACAGCCTAGACCTGGTCCACAGCATGTTGGACAGCATGTCGAAGCTTGATCTGCCACCTTTTTGGATACTCACCCCACAAATGACCTAAATGTCTATGGCCCCAGAGTGAGTGCATTTTGTGTTTATTTTTTCTTGTTGGGATACTCACCCCGCAGACAACCTAAAGGTTTGGCCCCAGAGTGAGTATGCTTTAATGATGGTTAAGGCTTGATCTGACCTAGGACAAACAACTGAGATCATTGTTGAGGCTTGTCTTTGATGTTGTATTGTGAATCTTTGTTATCGTTGCATACATAAGAGTCTTAAATGTCTACTTTAGTGTGAGTCTGAAGCAAGTTCATCCTCTCACTAAAGTGGGGGATAAATATAGTGTAGAAAAATGTTTCCCTTTACATTTTCACACTTGTTTGGGCATGCCTTATTTAAATTTATGCTTCTTTATGCCTTAAATGGTCCTATTTTGCATCCACAAGCCCAATCCTTTATTAATTAAATAATTTTTAATTATTCAATTAATTCATTTTTTTCTCTTTATTCTTCCCTTGATTAATTAAATAAATTTCATTTATTTAATTACGTCACTAAATAAGCCTCTTTTCCTCTATAATTAAATAAATTCTTATTTATTTAGTTATTTTCTTTTCCTTCGAGGTTGACCCCGCAATGCAACAGTTAAGTTGCAAGGGTAGCAGTTGGGTTGTCTAAGGTTCAAATGCCATGATAGATAGTGGGATTACCGTAGGGAGAAAGTGGCATCATTCAACACTCAAGGAGAGGGGGTGGAATGATGGTTGAGTTTGGCAAGCGCTACGGTAGGGTCAACAAAGGAAGTGGCGGCAGTGGATATGGTGGTGGTGGTACTAGATATGGTGGTGGTAGCAGTGGTAGATATGGTGGTGGCAGTTTAGAATGGCGGGGATGAGGGTCCCTCAAATGTGGCCTCACTAGTTCATAGCTCCAATCAAAAGCGTTCAGGGTGTTGCCCCTTAGCAGTGATTTACCAAGCAAAAAAATAATTTTTTTTCTTTTCCTTCTATAATTAAATAATTATTTTAAATTATTTAATTATTCATTACCCTTTTCTTCTATAATTAAATAAATCTTATTTATTTAATTATTTCCCACTTTCTTTCTAATATTAAAATATTATTTTTAATTATTTAATATTTTGTCCTTTTCCCCGACTTTTGAATTAAATATTATTTTAATTCAAAAGTTAGCTTTTCCCTCTTCTTCTATAATTAAATAATTATTTCAATTATTTAATTATTCATTAGCCTTTTCTCTCTATAATTAAATAAATTTTATATTTATTTAATTATTATTTTTTGCTCAGTAATTTCTTTCGCTTTTGACTGGAGCTATGAACCAGTGGGGTCACAGTGGGGGACCCCATCCCCAAGTACATGCTGAGGTAATAAAACCTCCTTAATTTGCCTCTTGCAAACATCTCCTTCTTCCTTTTTCCTCTGTCACCTTGCTCTCCTTGTCACTCCAGGCTCAAGCGCCTCCACCTTATCACTCTGAGTTCATCTCCTTATCTCTCCAGCTCCTTATCTCTCCATAGCATTGAGCGGGATCACCTTTCCTCCACACCTTATCACTCCAGCCCCTTATCACTCCTGACAGTCCTTATTACTTTGCACCCTTATCACTCCAAGTCACTCCCCTTATCTCTTCGTCACTCTTTATCTCACCGTCACTCCTTATCTCTCCAATCCTCCCTCCTTCCAATAGGTTCTACTCCTCACTACACTTTATGTTTCGCCTGGCACCAGCTCCTTGCTCATGTCGTAGTTATTGCATGGCTTGAACCTCACCGTTGACTAGGACCTCAAATTTCCTTCATCTTTCATCCTTGACCAACCACCAACAGAGAGCCTCCTTTTTTCTTGTGATGGGGAGAGATTTGAACCTGTGACACCCTATCAACAGGGCCCATGACTTACCGTCACACTGCAGGGTGAACCCCTTATATTTATTTGATTATTTATCCTTCCTTTATCTTCCCAATTAAATAATTACTTTAATTATTTAATTATCCTTTCCCTCTCCATTAAATAATTATTTTTAATTATTTAATGTTTAACACTCCACCTTTCCTCTATAATTAAATAATTATTTTTAATTATTTAATTATCTAATTATTTGTTCTCACCTTTCTTTTTAAATAAATAAAATCAATATTTTATTTGTTTCTCCTATGTTGGCCAATAAAATTAAATACCTTTTAGCTCCTTGATCCATTTCTTTCTTCTCTCAATTAACCTCCACCCTTGATTAAATTATTTTCTAATTCAATCTTGGCCCTTGATCATGATCCTTATTCTAGCCACTCACTTAACTCTCCTTGATAAAAGGAGACCTTTCATCCTCATTTGAAGACACGCAACAAGAAGAGGATCACACACCAAGAAGGTGATCTTACACACTAAGCACTCTAGATCAAGAGAGCATCTTCAAGAGCATTATTAAGGCATTCAAGGGAATATTATCAAAGTCTTATTGCAACAATCAAGGATCCATTATCATGTTGAATGTATGCATGTTGATAGAGGAATCATGTTGATGTAGCATTCAAGATCACTTCAAGTATTTCAAGATATCATCTCAAATCAAGTTCATGATCAAGAATCACATCCATGGAGATTTCTACATGTTAATTTCATTCCAAGGTTTCAATATTGGTATGGTAAGTTGTGACATTGTTATGTTCACTTGTCATTCCTTCAATTACATGTTTCAATTCATTATCAAGTTTGATTACTAAAATGGGGTTTGACCAAGGTAAACCCCTATCCTTTAACAATCAACATTTTCTTCTCTATGATGTGTGATTTGCAGGTTTTAGGTTGAAGATTAATGAAGAGCAAGATTTGAAAAAGCAGCTTTGGTGACTGGTACACATCATTCTTACCTCTCAAAAATCTGGTTTTTGATTATATGTATGGTTAGAATTTAGATATGTACCCCATATTGCTCATATTTGAATGAAAAATAGAGAATTAGTGATCTCCATTTAGAAGATCCAAATTTTCTATGTTTCAGACAGATAGAGACTGCATAGAGCAGGAGCACATCGTGACACCCGTATAGGAGGCTAGGGTAGTTGGAGAGGCACATGGCCTTCAGGAATTAGTGAGATCCGTGAGTAGATCACTATCACATTCTACTCTTTCATGATGGATGCCACCACCAAGCCTTGAGGGGTCCAATAGCCATAGGCCGCATTAGCATTGTACTATTGATTATATGTACTTGAAACTTTGATGTAATATATATGAGCATTCATGTTTGGTTTTATGAGTTTATGTTGAATTAGATGTCGATGTGATTTATTAAATACTTAGTAAGAATATTTAATAAATGTCTCCATGAATTTTAATTTTTATGTGATCTAATTGAAACAGTTTTGGTTTACATTAGATACTACATTGTGATTGAGTATGTTATGTTAAATTAAATGCACCTATGATCTAATTTATTAACACAACACATAAGATGAATTTGAATAGTATGCAAACTAAAGTAATAATCCAAGCTTATTGAACAATTAACCTATAATCTAAGACACACAAAGATTTGTTTGTCAAAGAATGAAGCAATACGGGATAAAATAGAACAATATCTACTTAATCTAACAACACTGCTTTAATATACATACTATTCAAGAGGGATGTTATGTATAGTAACGACACAAATGCGCGGCACTGATAGGATCTTTGAGAGGTGTACCATCTATTTATGTTAATGTGTATGCTCCAGAACCATAACTTTTGCCAATTATGTAAGGTCCTAACCAATTAGGGATGAACTTTCCTTTGTCATTCATGACGACATTGATATTATGTTGATTCTCATATAATACCAAGTCAACTTTATTAAATGCACAAGGAATGATATGGTCATTATAACTATGTTGCATTCATTTAGAATAAGTTTGGAGATGCTTGAGAGCATTAATACGCCGTTCATGAAGCATTTCAAGTTGATGCAATCATTGTTCTTTATATGTACTATCGTCAATAATCCCCCTAAGAACAATTCTCAATGAAGGAATTTCTAACTCTAAGGGAATTATTGCCTCAGAACCATAAACATGGTTATATGGAGTGTTTCCTATAGATGTTCTAATGCTTGTACAATAGGCCCACAATGCATAAGTTAATTGAGTGTGCCAATCTTTATTATGTTTACTTACTATTTTCCTTAGGATTTGCTCAATAGTTTTGTTAGTTGATTCCACTTGACCATTTGATTGTGGATAATATGGTGTTGAAAAATGATGTTGAATATGAAAGGTGTCCAAAAACTTCTTCATGTCATTGTTCTAGAATGGATTTCCATTGTCCGAAACTAATGCAAAAGGAAGACCAAAGCAAGAAACAATGTGTTCCAATTTGAAACAACATATTGCATCAACAATTGTGGAATGAAAATAGATAGCTTCTACCCATTTCATGAAATAATATGTTGTGGTAATTATAAACGTATGTCCAGCGGAAGAGAGTGGTGATATTTTTCCAATAAGATCCAAACCCCAAATAGAGAATGGACAAATAAGAACTTGGGCATGAAGCTCAAAACCAAGAGCATGAATCAAATTGTTGTGCTCTTAACATTTATGACATTTCTTAACGTGAGGAAAATAGTCTTGTTCCATATGTCTCCAGTAATATCCTATACGGATTAAATTTTGAACTAATGATCTTCCTCCAAAATGTCCCCCATAAACACATTCATGGGATTCTTCAAGGGCTACAAGGATTTCTGATTGTTTAAGACATCTACACAAAAGACCATCAAATGATCATCTATATAGAACATCTACAAGGATTATATAATTAGATGCGAGTTTTTGAAGATGGGCTCTAGTGTTTTTAGTTGTTGGCTCAGGAAAGGTACCTTCTTTTAAGTAGTTGAATATTGTTGTGTACTAGAGTTTTTCATATCGGTTAATAAAACTTCTTTGATCTTATCATCTATTGATGGTTTTGTGATTGTATGGACTATAAATGTGAAGTCGATAGAAGGATCTTCAGGAGATACAAGGGAAGCAACGCTTGCCATTACATATGCATGCCAATTATCCTTTCGTGGTATGTTGTCAATGGTATATGATTCAAAGCATTCTAATAAAGTCATTGCAAGATCCTTATACTTAGATAACTTGTCATGTTTCGCTTGATATGAACCACTTATTTGCTTAATGATTAATTGAGTCACCAAATATCTTAATGTATTGAACACCAAGAGCTAAAGTTGCACGTAATCCAACAATTAAAGCTTCATTCTCTATGGTGTTATTTGTGCATAGGAAGTTTAATCGGTAGGATAAGGGAATAGGCTTTCCAGAAGGCTGAATTATTATAACCCCTACTCTAGAGCTAGTTCTACACTTAGATCCATCGAAGTACAATTCCCATGTTTCCTTTTCGATAGTCAACACACTTTCGTCCAAGAATGAGTCCATATTAGGTAATGCTAATGGAGAAGGAGCATTAACTAAATGGTTGGTTAAAGCTTGTCCTTTGATTTCCTTTTGAGAGACAAATTTAAGATCAAACTCAATTAACAATATAACCCATTTAGCTAAGCGTCCTGATAAATAAATTTTAGCAAAAAAGATGTTTTAAAGGATCAAAATTTGTCATCACATGAATTTTCGCGCTTAATAAGTAGTGTCTCAATTTACTAGTAGCAAATACAAGAGCCAAACACTATTTTTCTATCATTGTAAATCTGGTTTCGTAGTCAATCAAAGTTCAGCTGATGTAATAAATAAGATGTTCTTTACCATTATCATCTTGTTGAGCCAACAATATTGCTAGGGCATGGGTTGTTGTTTTTGTATAAAGGATAAATGGTTTTTCTTGCATAGCGGTTTGTAAAACAGGAGGAGTAGCAAGGTATTATTTCAAACTTTCAAAAGCTTGTTTACAATCCTTATTTCACCTAAATTTAGCTTCCTTCTTAAGAAGTTGTGTAAAGGGTAATGTCTAATACACTAAGGATGCTACAAAAAGGCAGATAGCTTGAATTCTTCCTTGTAAAGTATGCAACTGAGAAAAATTTTTTAGAGGTGGCATGTTAATGATAGCATCAATTTTCTTCATTTCCACCTCAATGCCTCTGTGGGATATTATAAAACCTAAAAATTTTCCACTATCCACACCAAAGACACAATTATTTGGATTCAATCTCATATTATACTTTCACATTCTTTCAAATATTTTTTGAAGCATGTTAACATTGTCTTGACAAGTTAAATATTTAGCTAGAATATCATCAATATAATTTTCCAAAATCTTATGTATGTAATCGTGAAATATCAATGTCATAGCTCTTTGATATGTTGCACCCACATTCTTTAATCCAAAAGGCATAACCACCAAATAGAATGTTCCCCATGTTGTAGTAAATGTTGTCTTGTATTGATCTTGAGGGTTGATAAAGATTTTATTATATCTAGAAAAACCATCCATGAATGACAACAAAGCATGGCCCGCAATTGAATCTACTATCATGTTAATATTAGGAAGGGGAAAATCATCTTTTAAAGATGCTTTATTAAGGTCTCAAAATTTTGTGCACATCCTAATACAATTATTAGGTTTCAATTGCAATTGTGATAATATTTGAGATCCATGGGGAATAGTCAATAGGAAAAATAAAGCCAACTTTGAGGAGTTTTTCAATCTCATCTTTAACCTATAAATCTATCTTAGGATTCATCTTACATATCTTTTGTCTTACTGGTCTAGCATCTTGTGCAAGGACTATGTTATGCATAACTATTTTAGCATCAATACCCAGACATCCAAATAAGTCTAAGCAAAAAGTTTGTGAAATTCATGTAATAATGTTGCATGGTCTTCTTGTTCATCCTCATCAAGGCACTTTCCTATTTGAATCACTCTCTCTTCATTAGATGTGTCCATCGGTATTTTGATTGTATCTCCAATAGGTAGTGCACTTGTCTCAGAACTTCAAGAATGTGTTATTTGTCTTGTTCAATGTCACTTGTTTTCTTTTCTTCATCAACTTGTTCGGTACTAACCATGGCACAAGTGAATCCTTGTTTGTGATGGGAAGTGAGTGACTTGTCATAAACTCCTAACATTTCCTTCAAGGCTTCATCATCTTCTAAGTATTCTAATGGTGAATCACTTTTTGTATCAATCAATTCAAGATGCTTTAAAGTGAGAGTTATCTTAGAAGAACCACACAAAACAGTGTTGGCATTAAGTGAAGGTCTTTCTGTTACTTTCATTATTTCAGAAGGAAAATATCCAAGACCATTTTTTGTTTCTTGCATGTTAGGCTCTATAGGAACATAGATGCCTTGTTATTTCACACCACATCCTTTTCCACTATAACCAAGTTGTTTCACGAGCTCATGACCTCTTCCATAAAGCCTTTCCATTTCTTTCAGATTCGGTAGTTTTTCATAATCAACTTCATCAAAGTTTTTTGTGTAACTTGTTTCTTCTTTTGAAGTGGTTGAAGTGGATGTTTCCGAAGATTCTTTCAAATTTTGTGTTGACATTACCACCAGTTCTTTTCCCTTTCAGAATTTTTTGTTATGATCTTGTATTCTCCCATGAATGTAGGTGTAAAATCTAAGGAACCCCAATCATCATCCAATAGATTTGTTATTTCCTCAGTTTTCTCTTCTTTTTCTTCCTCTTGCACGGGTTCTACTTTTGTAGTTGGTGTCAATGTTTTCAAAGTACTTTCCTTGTCTTTCTCAATGTGCAATCTTTCTGGTTCAGGGTCGACTTCGACTGTATACACTTTGTTGTTGTAGGCATATTTAATTATAAGATGAAGGATTGAAGGCACTACATGCATCTCAAGAATCTAGGGTCATCCTAAAAGGAGATTATATGATAGTTCTTGAGGCATAACATGGATAGGAGGTTGCAATGTAGCCTTTCCAACTGTAATAGGTAATGTGATCACACCAAGTAGTTGTTTTCCTATGTTATCAAACCCATGAATAAATAAAGAATCAGGTTCAATATTGCTCTTATCCATTCCAATCCTATCCAAAAGGGTTATGCTACACATGTTAAGGGTTGAGCCATTGTCGACAAGGGTTCTCTTTATTCCACACTTATTAATGATGGCCACTATCATGAAGGCTTCATTTTGTTTATGTATTTCCAAAGAAGGTAGCTCACTTTGGTGAAAAACAATGTTTATATCAACTGAATTCATTCCTTGACTGAGGGGGGGTTACTACATCATTTGGATTTGCACTAGGAGGAACCACAATTTTTTGCAAAGTTGTTTGAAGCATACTATGGTAATTAGATGAGGCTTGAATAAGATCCCATAAGGATATCTTAGCAAGAGTATTGTTAAGTTGTTCAACAAGTTCATACTCCTTTCCACTATGTAAAGGAAAATAGGGAGCACTAGGAAAAATAGGTTGAGGCAATGGTAATGAAATGGGAGTGGTTTGTGGTTTCCTATTGTTCCTTGTATTATATGTGTGAGCAACAGTATTATAACTCGGTTGTTGTGAAACATTGTTACTATCAAGTTGCCTTGTAAAATTCAAGATAGCTCCCGAAGGTAATGGTTTATTTTTAGGTGGTCCTATGATAAGCACATGTTTGTTTTGAATTTGAGGTTGATGTGAAGGTGGGTAGATTATGATTTGGGGTGTGATTACATTAACTTCTCTTTGTTTTGGTTTGATATAGCAATCCTTACTGGATGAACCTTGTGAGATGAAGTCCTCAAGGGCTTCATCTAACATGTCAAAGTCATCACTAGTAAAGGGCTTGAGCGATATGATAACTCAAAAAAAGAGATCTGACATGATCAAATGACTATGCTTTTTCCAAGTGTTTCATTAGTTTATGTTTATTTTGTTTGATGTTTTTTTGTTTTTGTTTACATTTTCCAATGATTGCAAAATATAAACTAATCTATCTAAGCTTATGAAATGATGCTAAAAATAAAGGAGATTTGCATTAATCTAACACTATCATGCTAGAAATGTTTCCAAAATATTGCAAGATTTAATTAAAGAAGCAATTACTTGGATGCACAAAATAGATTGTTTCAGAAAACCAATCCCCAGATCTAAGAAAAAAAATAGAAATGGAAAAACAGAGGCTAAATATCACTCAAAAACTTGTCTAAAAGGTATGTATAGGGACTCATTCACCCATGGGTGAATGGTTCCTTGCTTAGGGTTTTTTTAAATTGAACTTTTGAAGATCTGAGTTTACTATGTGTGGTTTTTGTTCCTGGTTGCAAACTAAGAGTTCTGTAACATATTTTTCTAGATTAGGGTGTCTAAATGCAATTTCAAATAAGGTCAAAGGATGGACTAGATGACCATTTTTAAAATGCAATTTGAACCTAAATCTGAACTTATGCGATTCAAGAATGATCTTGATGCAAGATGAATGCAAACCTAATGCAATTTTTCTGATTTCCTATAGATTTAAGGGATGCAAACATGCAAAATTAAACCATAAATGCAATGTTCACTAATAAAAGTGTAAATAATCCTAAATGTAATGCAAATAATACAAATATAATGCCAACTTAGTGCAAAACCTAGATCTAGTGTTGAAATAGACTCCAAATTTTAGAATTTTGTTGTACAAAGTCGGGTTCACCAAAATGAAACAAAGAAAAATAAGTGTGGTCAAGTATGGAATGGGAGAAATGGGGGTATGATGGACCTATTTTCCTTTATTTCATTAGGAAATGAGATCCACACAAATAATTTACTTACAATCCTTAGGTGAGTCAACTCAATGAGGGAATCTACTTATTTCCTTATGCTTGAGGATAGGGGTATCAACCTAAACAACACTTTTGGGAGAAAAACTAAAAATAATAAATCAACTAGAAATATGCAAGCGAACACTTGGATATTGTAGATGAAGCATACAACCATGAGAAACGAAAAAATATGGCAAATCTAAGAAGGTTTGGAAGTTATGCACCTATCACAAAATGCTTGTTTCGTGAGTCTATCACGGACTCATTTTCCCATGGGCGAATGGGTCTAGGTCTCCCTTTCTGGAAAATTCGAAACTAAGATCTGAGTCTTGTGTCTGCACTTCCTTCCTACACTTTTGAACCTTCACTCTTGGATTTGTACCTGTGAAAAATTTGCAAAATAAAATTATTGTTTTGGGGGTGCATAGGGGTTTGCCTCGGTTAAACCCCAAGTTTGGTAATTAAACCTTGATGAAAAATATAGATCTGAAACACATGAACATGTGTGCAATCCCTAATATTGAGTGTGTCTAATATTAACAAGAGCTAGCATGCAAATAAACCCTATTCAAGTGTGTTAGAATAAGATCCCTAAATGAAACATGAACAATGATGAAGACCTACTTTGGGAGATGTCAAATCACCCTAATAGATCACAAATCTGATAAAACCTACCTTTAGGTAGAAAGTAGAATGATAATAGAAGATGGAACCACTTAGGAAACAAGTCATTAGGCTTGGTGCATCTCGCAAAACCTAGAATTGATCATGATCCTCCATAGGCATCTATCATCAATCTTTGACAATGCTTGATCTTGTTGGCAAAATGAGCTTGAAGACCTGCAAAAACAAATAGAATTCTACTCCAAGACTTCAACTTTGAATGCTTGATTTCTTTCTCCTTTCTCTTGAGTGTAAATCCTTGTGATCTCATGTGAATCTCTCTCTTGTCTAGTGAAAATGATTGAAAGACTTAGATTTATAGGCTTCCTTTCTAATTTCCTGTTTATTAAATCTTGAAATCCAGCACTTAGAATTTGAATTTAGGACCTTGAAATGTTGCCAAAAACATATTTTAATTTGAGTTTATGAACTTAAAGGGGATGGCAAATGGGTCTTGACCTAAAAGATCACGATCTAGATTATGTTAGGAAATAATTAAAATAGGTTTTGGGATGCATAATAAAGGGTATTAAGGGTCTATTAATGAGGTTTAAAAATGCATAAATGCAAGGTCACTAAAATAGGTCCAAACTAAGTGTGAAATTGTACTTTCACTTAGAAAGGAGTACAATTTTCTACACTACAATTTCATAACACTACTAAATTGCATCATGGCCAAACCTAAATTAACATCTTTGAGGGATGGACATCCCTTATCTTGTCTAGATGACATTCAAAATAAAGTTGTTCTCTTCTTTTAGAGCTTTTTGGTGAGGGAAGAACTAGCACAGATCCTCATGATATGAATACCCTATTTGAGAATATTCTAAATTTTGTAGTAGATGATGATAATTTTCAATGCTTATGGTGCCAATTTTGATGGATGAGGTGAAGAATGTAGTCTTCTAGATACATTTAGATAAAGGCTAGGGGCTAGATAGGTTTACTACTCTCTTCCACCAAAAATGTTGGGACTTTATCAACTTGGATGTGTATAAAATGATCAAAAATCCTAAAAAAAATTGGGGCAGGGACCCTCGCTCAATTGGTTGAAGCATCATGTTGCAAGAAAGAGTTCATGAGGTCCAGTATCCTCCATCCTCATGGTACTAGAGGGTGTGTCACACCAATGTCACCAGTCGTGTGAAAAAAGTTTACTGGGAGCACTGTAGTTTATAGGGGGGGCTACTTGATTCCTACAGTATTAAAAATAAAATAAATAAATAACACTAACATTATTTTAATCTTAAGAAGTTGGTTTTCTCCTCCACTAATTTTTGCCCCATTCCTCTATGCAACACTATCTACAAAATTATTCCAAAAGTTATGAAAAATAGACTAAAGGTTCTTCTTCCTTTCACATTTTCTCTTGAATAGAGTAGCTTCACCGTTGGAAGGAATATTATAGATGAGATTTTTGTTGCTTGTGAAGCTATCCATTCCATTGTGAAGGAAAATCGAAGGAGTATGGCTATCAAACTAGATGTTTGTAAAGCATATCATTAGGTAAGTTGGCCTTTCTTGATGAGGGTGTTGAAGTTTGGTTTTGGATAGAAATGGATAAATCAGATTTTTAATTACATCTAGAAATTTCATTATTGTCAATGTGAATCCTCTTTGGTTTCTTCAATACAACTTAGGAAATCAAGCAAGATGACCCTTTATCCCTTTTATTTTTATTTTGATGGTAGATGCATAAGGGAGAGCAATTTCTAAGAATGCTATAATAGTAAATTGGTGTGGCATACAAGTTTCCCATAACATTACTTCTATCACTCATCAAATCTACACAGATTACATAATCTTATTTGGGAATACTCAAATGGAGAAGGTTGTGGTAACCAAAGCTACACTCAATGACTATATTAATTATTTTGACAAGGTGGATGGTTAACGCCTGTTGTCATAATTTTTATGATAAAGGTTATTTTGTCAGTCATACCTATCCATGTGATATTCTATTTGGAACTAGCGAAAAAGCTTCAAAATATTTTGAAAAAAATCCTTAGAAGATTCCTTTGGGAAGGATCCAATGATTCAAGAATAATCTTGAACTCATTGTGTAGGACATTATAATGAAAAGGAAAGACTCAGGTGAAACCAACATTTGTGTCTTGTCAAAGCATAACTTGGATTTAGGGGCAAAGGTGACATGTAGAATTTTTAAGAACCCTTCAACACTTTGGAGCAAGCTTCTTCAAGATAAATATCTTGATAGCAATTATCCAAAAAGAATACTAACATTGGAAAAGTCACCTTTTGGATCACATATGCGGAATTTCATGATGAAATATAGGCACATCACCACATATCTCCTCTCTTGGATAAGTAATTATGGTAAATTTATCACGTTTGAGAAAATTCTTGGAACAATAAAGCCCCTTTGACAAATCTTTTAGGAATAGAGGAGTGTGGGGATATGTTGGAAGATATATAGGGCAATAAGGTTGTAGATTATATCATCCAGTCTCAAGGCCCATGTTGTGTGGAGTGGAGATGGGGGGATTTATATGTGGCTCTTATCTTTTCATAAGAAAAAAAGTATATTAAAAGAGGAATTGCAAAAAAGACAAATTGTTCTTACTCTAAAAGAGGATGAAATTATATGGTGTGGAGCAAAATCTAGAAAATATATAATTTGAATCATGTATGAAATTCGATGCATTGCCTCTATCTCACCTTCATGGCTTGCGAATCTCTATTAGGGAGTGAATGTTCTTCCTAAGGCCAATGATTTTTCTTGGTCTACTCTCCATAAATGTATTTTGACAGGGGAAAGGTTGAATTCCATTGGTATTGCTAGCAAAATCTTGCTATCCACTATGCCTTAGCATAGAGTAAATGATTGAGCACCTTTTAATTCAATTCCCATTTGCAATAGAGTGTTATCTTTGGGTTATAAACTATCTTGGGTGGTATGTTTCTCTTTAGAAAAATTGGTTAGATATCTTCAATAGTTGGCCCCAATTATTCCCTACATTAATTTGCATTGGATTTTGAATGGATTTTCCATCAATGATAGCTTGGAAAATTTGGCAAGAGAGGAATAGTAGAATCTTTAACGGAAAAATATCTTTGATTGAAGATGTTATAAAGAAAATCAAAATTTTCATTTATGAACATCAAAATGCTAAGGTGTGGAAATCGAGAAGTCTTTTTAGAGAATGGGATAACAAAATAGGTAAGATTTAGATAACATTAAGGATTCCCAACAATTTCTTCTTTTCTTCAAACTCAAATGCTTCTTTGAAGAAAAGAAAAAGCTAAGTGGATGGCCCCTTTGTTGAGCTACAACTCATATGGACCAGCTAGGACTCAAACCTAGGACCTTCTATTTGTTGTTAAAGTGCTCTACCAATTGAGTTACTGGACCCTTTTTGGCCAACCCATCATTGGTCTGAGTGTGGCTTATTTCCAACACCCTTTGAGTGGTAGACTAAAGCTGAATTTTGATGGGACCTCTCAAGATAAACTTAAGACCTTCATAATTGACTAAATTATCATAAATGAGATGGGTGTCCTTTGAACCTTCTCTATTAAATTGTGAGAGGGATTCAACAATGAGGCAAAATTCACTTCCTTATACAAAGGACTTAAGCTCAGCAAGCAAAAGAATTTGAACAATAGACATTGATGGAGACTCATATAGACTTGGTTTGTAGCTAGAAACTAGCTTAATTAATTAATTTGATCTATCCAATCTTTGATAGGATTGGTGACTTCTCCTTGAAGCATGTGTACCACAAAGAAAATAAGGTAGCAAAATTTATGTCCAACCATGTAATTGATCAGAATGAAGGGATGGTCTTATCAGATGGTGGGGATAAGTGGCCAAGTTTGGAGGTGATAATCAATGATGAACTACCCAAATCACCTTGAGTGGAATGATTTGTAGAAAAATTTAAGTTACATCCATATCTTGAGGTTGCCTCTGCCATAAGCTATTTGTTGCATGCTCGAGATGACTAGGACTCTCATGAGTCCATCCTTAGTGAACTCTTTATGCCTTCCCCATTTTTCTCTGGCACAAAGCATCATTGGGCTTCTGACTACATCCTTCCATGAGATCTCATTGGGGATTATATGGGTGTTTCAATATCTACACTAGGCACTATTTGGATGGACTATCAAAATGACAAGCCATCTTCTAGTTTCAAATTGTATCTTCTCTTGTATATCCAAGGATTCTTCCTCCCAAATCCACTAACTCTTCAACATAAATAAAGGTTCATTATTTTTAAATAATATATATGTATATATATATATAAATAATTTTGAGCTTTAAATTTTATAAAAAATCAAAATATATGTAATATCAAAGTTTTTTATAAATTAGTATGTATCTAAAAATTGAATTATATTGAAGTTTTGTTTTATTCTACATAAGGGGGAATGCAGGTTTTTGAGAAAATAACAATAAAATTAATTTTGTGTGAGATATAAATTAAAAAAATATCAATTCACATTATGGTGGCTTTGATATTATATTGAGAAATAGTAATAATTAGTGTGATTAATATTATTTACACTATATTAGATTCTTAATAAATGTGAAAGAAACATAATTGAATAAATTATAATTTAATCAATATTAAAATAAATAAATGGCGTACTAAGAATTGCACGTATACACAAAAATCACAAAAGTGTCATTTTATATTAAAAAATTAACATTATTGTCTATGCAATACAAAGATGAACCCCTCTCTCTTGTCTTCCAAATGGTCTATGAAGTCAATCTAGTACAAAGAGCGTAATTCATCAATCCCAAACTCATTCAATTAATAATTTTCTTGAAAGAGGATGGTAAACATTGATAGGATAGTTTTCCACATCTTTTCAAAATAATTATAAACGATAATTAATAATTAAATAAATAATATTATTTTAATAAAATTATCAATTTTGTAAACAAATTTTTGATAACATCATTTATATCTTATATTAGAGTATGTTTTATAAATTCATTATAATGATATATGATCTTTAATAACATTACACTATTAGCTCGAACGGGTAGTAGAGTTGGCTTGCGTACTGGGTTTGCTCCCCATTGGTCTCAGGTTCAACTCTGCTCTCAGGTTTAAGAGGTGGGACTTCTTGCGGGCGGGGGATCTCACCCACAGGGGACTAGTCTCACCCTAGCTCGCCTCAAGTACCCAAGGTAAGGGGACTAGTCTCGCCCTAGCTTGCCTCAGGTACCCAAGGTAAGGGTTGTTGGGCCGTTGGGCTAGGTCACGAGAACACCCTAGTAGTATCAAAAAAAAAAAACATTACACTCTCACAAATTCTAACCATGAACAGTATTGAGACTAATGATGTCACTTAAGGCATACAAATAACATATACATTTAATTGACGCATGGACGAATTGTATATGTTCTTTTGATGTTCTAGACACTCTCATAAGAAATTCAGGTTTGAATGTTTAAAATGATAATTCTATTGAAAATTCAATTGGAGCAAACCAAAATAACTGCTACTAGACTAATAATTTTTCAAAAAAAAAAAGATAAACAATTTGTATTTAATTTTTATGGAAGATTTTATATTGACCATGATTGAAGAGTATCCATTCCACCAAAGTTGTTTGGGATACAATCTTGGCTTGGCTTCATCCCTTATATCATGCCTCAAGGGGTTTGAATCTTAGTGGATAGCGTAATCAAGGAACATACCATCACCCTTATCAATTGTGTTTAACCAGTTAAACTATAACCTTTTGATTGATTTAATATTACTCATAGACATGAAACACTCCTACATTAGATAACTGCAACAACAAAAAAATTAAAAGAATAAAGTATGAACATATCTAACAATTATTAGATTATATAAGATGATATTTGTTGAAACATTTTATTAAATAATTCACATGCCTTATCCTTACAACTACTGCAGATTCTCCTCCATCCTTGGAAAGCCAAAGGGCAACATGGACAATAGATGACTACCATTTCAATTGTTGAAGAAGAATATTGTGCACATGATAGCTTTCAAGGGCTCCATCAGATGCATTTAAAAAACCAAAAAACAGATGGAATTTGGCCAGTCATTACTAATGATTCAACAATTGTTGGGCGACTCCCACTCTAAAGAGGGTGTCAGATTAAAATGAACAGAAACTGCCAATCTTTGGAGATCAATATCTCCTTCTCCTTCCCTATGTGAAGAACCATGGTGGGAAAGGATGACTTTTAAGAGAGTTTACTGTTTATGCACAGTGAAGCTCTGGTTTTATACAAGTAGCTTTGGCTTTCATTAATAAAAGAGTAAATATGTTAAGGCCTTGCCTTGGAATAATAAAACAAAAGTTGTCTTGGAAAAATAAGTGGGGAGTACATGGATAATTACCAAAATCTGAGTGACTTCTAAAACAGAAAAGATAGAGCTTTGTTATTAAAAGGGAAAAACAATATGAACTTGTGGCAAAGGAGACAGTAATATGCATTAATTAGTCCAGTTTGAATTGGGAGTCAAGGCATGGCCAACATAGCATAAGCACGGTAGTAACGAAAAGCAGTTTCAGGCATTTATTGACAACATCATGATAGGAATATTCTTTAGATCCATTTTCATCTCAGAAATTTGCATTGACATGGTGGGCATTTGATATTTGTCTTCCTCTCTCTTCTCTTATTGACTATATAATGTAATAAGTTCTATTTAGAGAAAAGGGGGACTTGACCTTTCTCATGATTTATTTGTATTTTTTCATGATTTTGTTAGTAGATTTATGTAATCAATTGAAAGAAAAAGCTCTACAAATTTGTGTTTTTTGTAATCTTATTTTCTAGCTTTTCATTTACATCTTTTAAGATAACATCAATTCATGTGTCTAATCTCTTGTAAAGCTAATTATACAAATATTTATTTTCTTGCATTTTATACTGGTGCAATTGTTTTGATTTAATTTTATTGATTATTGAATCCCATACTCTTAATTCTAATGTAGGTGAAAATTTCTTCTATTTTGACATAACATTATATAAATTGCTTTATATTTTATATTTTTTCTTCTCCTTTTCACTGCTATTATATTAGGTTAGTGCTAGAATAAACAAGGAACCAACCTTTCAATTTTGGAGGTTGTCTTGTAATAATATCACATTTTTGCAAGGCTTTCCATTGTTGACGCTCTTCACATGGTGTTAGTATTGCAAATGCACATGTAATATTTGAGTATTAACACTTAATATAAAATAATTTTTAATTTCTAGTTTGGATGTGTACCTTTTTGGAGGCCATTTAACACCACTAGGGAATCGCAGGTTCCAAAATGAGCTTTTCCATCCCAGTGATTTAGTGAGCTAAACCATGAAATAGTGCTTCGTATTCTACTATATTGTTGCTATGGGTTCCCAAAAATATGAAGCTCCCATATAGAAAAAACACATGGACATCTATAATGATGAAGCTCACTCTTATTGTCCAAAGATTACCTCTTGATAAACGATCAAAGTTAAGTTTGACAAATTCATTCAAGGGTGACATTGAAACAACTTTTCTAGCATTTCATTTATCTCCTAATTGATTAGTGATGAAAATTATTGTTGGTGTTTTAATTCACACATTTTATTGTGACACATAATAAGATATGTGCACAATAAAAACATTATTCAAATTAGAAGGGGAAGCTCCCTTTACATGAAAACAAAACCTAATCTAAATTTATGTACTTGTTATTTACAATTTGTATAATATTTTTTGAATGGTTCATGCTAATGCTAAACAAAACTAAAAATGTGTCTTTTTAGATTTTTGTAGAGCAAAAGGGTGGCATGCATATTAATTCAAGGTAAAAGTATTTTTTATGTTTTTGACTAAAAATAAACCCTACATAACTATTAGGTTCTCACTTTTTCTAGCTAAGAGCAAAGATTGAAAGATGTGAGTAAGACACAATGATTGAATATGTTTAAACACAAGGACACAAACACTCTAATAAATTGAATTGACATTTAAGAAAATCTACAATACAAAGCTTAGAAACTCATTAAAAGCAATATAATTTACCTCACATATACATGAGATGTTATAAGCTAAACATGATAGATACATTCAAAGCTATAATGACCAACCAAACACCTATTGTAATACAAATATTTCAATAAATGGTAAGCAATATTCAACTCATTAAAACACAATAACACATGATGACACTTCAACAACAATTCGAATGGCAAACATACAATTCGAATGGCATAAATAAACATTATCAATTTCTAATGAATGATATTAAATTTGAATCTTAAATTGTGTGCATAGAATACTAATTAAATAAGAGTTAAAATTCAGTTGAACGAAAAATAATAATAAAACTAGCATATCTAGAAAAAATTGCTTACATTGAAAACAAACTTATTACAAAATTCTGTTCATTAATATTAAATCAACTAAAACAATCTTCAATTAGAAAACCCTGGTAGGGATAACTACAAATTATGAATAGAGTAAGAATAGCCTTCTCAGAATTCATTCATCTCCTAAAAACATTAATAACTAAAAATAGTGCAGGCTAAAAGTAGACAATTGGGCATTTGGCTCTGGATGATGATTCCAATGAAGCTTGTTCTCCTTCAACTACTATAATTCCTGAAACTTTGACAATTCATCTATATTTATGACTCAAACCCTTTTTTCCCTTTTTAAGTATGATATAAAACCTGTGATTTTATCTTAGTGATCTTCCTTTATAAATAACTTGTACATTCATTTTTGGAAAGTCATGACTGCCTCTGGTTATGAAGTTGCTAATATGTTGAAGATGGCGAAGGACCAAAATAATGAATGTCATTGCTTTGTTGATTTATCCCTTTTCTGCAATGAATCTGAGTGTACATATGCATGTAACATCATTCTTTTCTAAATAAAGAATTTCCCTTTTCCTTTTTTGAATTTGCTATTTATAATTATAATTGATGGAGGGCCCCTCTTTTTACAGTAAACTCTATTTGTGTTTGAAGGTTCATATGACTGCATGAATGGACGTGGCAAATCCTTCTGTCAACTTCAGTATGTATGACCTTGCATGCTATTTTTCAAAGCCCTGGTCAGTTTGACATGTGTGACAATTGACACGAGTTTTTCTCTGCAAAATTTTGTCTTCTCCTGCCTTGCAAGGCGAAAACAATTTTTTTAAGCCATAAAAAATGCTTGCTTTCATAGGTACCTACCTAGTAGATTTCACTCCAAAATTATCTTTCCCGTGTGGGATGCAATTTTTTAATGTCCGTACACGCTTCAAACTACAGTGGATGATGACCTTTCCACGCTTTGATGAAATTTAGAAAGTGCTTTGCGTCCGTACGTTGTTATGATAGGTGTGTTTGAAGGGCAAGAGATGATAAAAGAGGACAAGGACAACCATGAATAACTCTAAAAAGAAGACTCTTGATTTCATCACATGATGATATTTGGCTTTAAATAATTTCATATGGGTGTAGGTAGAGACCACAATGTATGTTTGTGTTGTAGTAGAATATTTAGTTTGATAGTAGATTAGTGTTTTATTAGTTGGTTATATGGTTAGGTTGTTCTTAAAATGTTTAATAGAAAAATATTTTAAAATACATAAATAAAAAATGATTTAATGTTTTTTTCCTAATCTTTTTAAACAAAAACGATTTATAGAGCTACTCGCACGAATAGAAAAAGAGATAAATGTTAATTTTTAAATATAAAAAATAAGTTTTAAAATTCAGACTATACAAATAGAAAATAATATGTTAAAATAAAAAAATGTGATTGACCGATGCTGCATAACAAATGCATATCGAACGAATGCAATAGTAACCTGCCCTACCGCAAGAACTAAAAATACATCATATCATAAAAGAAAAAAATGGGATTTCATAACAATTATATTAAGAAGAGTGGCATACAATTTTCAATGATATACAATTTTCAATGATTAGATCATTTTTCTTTTCGTTAGTCTTTGTTTGTGGTGTCTTGTGGCTAGTGTTAGTCTTATGTGTTGTTGGTTTGTTGCCATTAGTCTATTAGGTGTTTTGTTGTTAATCTACTTTGTGTGATCTCCTTATTGAGACCCATTTTGCCTTTAGCCATTTGGCTTTTGTAAGGGTAGGGGCCCTTGCTATCCCTTTTACTTAATAAAAAATAATATTAAAATTTGGGAAACACAATATAATATAATAAAAACAAAATTACTCTTTTAGGACCAGGAATAATTGAAAACGAAATGGGTTACATATAACTATTTAAAAGATAGGAGAAGTAGGAACCATTCCTTGTAAGCTAAGAACCCAATCATGAAAGCATGTAGTCTCGCAAACTATGTGAAAGATTTGAAATAAAGAAAGGCTCGAGAAGACTTTGAGGTTTATGCAAAGAAAACCCTAGTAAAAATTCATCAATCTTTTATAATTCATGATAGTCTTCCATCTCATTGAAATTCAACTACATCTATTAGAAATATTACTTTTCCTTCTAAATAATGATCACTTCATATTTTATTTCCTTATCACTATCTTGATGTTCCTCATCTTCACATATTCTTCAACACACTCTACCATAAACTCATTGAAGTCTTCTGACTTTTTAATACTTATGCCTTCATTCATCATAAATGGATGTTCTATTTGTTCTACATCTATATATCATGAAACAACTGAGTCTTGGGATGCATTCATCTTAAATGAATTGATCATACTCTTAATATAGTGACCTTTTTTCTAGCATAAGCTCATTAATAATCGATGAATGTTCAACACCTACTTCCTCACTAACATGTATGGGGGTTTTTGAGGATAAGGATGAAATTGAGTCAAATTCAAGAGGAAATTCAATCTATCCTCCACTAAAGACCCACTCTGTAGACTCATTAAAATCCTATGTCAACTTTTGATACTTATGCCTTCATTCATCATAGATGGATGTTCTATCTAATCTTCACCTATATGTCATGAAACAATCGTCTTGGGACGAATTCACCTTAAATAAAATATTATCATGCTCTATAGTAACATTTTCTAGCACAAGCTCATTGACAATTACTGAATGTTCAACACTTTATTCCTCACTAACATTTATGGGGGGTATTTGAGGATAAGGATGAAGAGCAATCAAATTGAAGAGAAAAAACATTATATCCTCCACTAAAGACCTACTCTCAAGGTGTTGTAGAAAATTGTCAAGGCTTGGTAATGAATCTTCCACATATAGTTCCAATTTGATGAGTACCTCTAGAGTTAAATTATCTTCAAGAATAAGATATTTTTCCTCATCTAATTATGATTCATCACTAATAGTACAAACAAAAACATTAACCTTTGGAAACAAATTTTTTAATCTCTATTCAAGATGTCTATTTTCATTATTCGTGCTCATGGGAGCTACTGAACTTGAAGTTGAAACCTCCTGAGATAATAAAATATCTTGATCTTTTTATAATTGAGTTATACGTTGAACAATTATCAACTCCTTTGTGACATTTATTTCTAATTCTCTAGTAGATATTTCCTAAACAACTTGAATGGTGATACATTCATCGATTACATCTAGTGCAAGCTCTTTGGACAACCCTTGAAATGATAAAAAATCCATTTGATTCATTATCTTTTCTGGTGTCATCTTACTCAATAAGAATCGGAACACAACTGCAATCCTCGAATGCTTCTATAACCTCATCCTAGATTGTATGACACACTTGGGAAATATTACAATCTTCTTGCATCAACAATCTCTCTTTGAAATTAAAGAACTTTAGCAAAGTAGGTAAAATATTTACTTCTTGTGGATATTATTGTTTTATTTATAGTTCATATTTTTGTGAATATATGAAATCATTCAATGTATGATTATGTAAATTATTCATTACCTTATCAAGTTCATATTGGGCATATTTCATCATGGAGTCTCTACGAGGTTCATCTAATGAATGTCAAGGCCCTTTATTTGTATTTGAAGTTTTCAATAGTTGTTTGAACCTTTGTGTTTTAAGATAACTTCTACCATCATGTTTATTTGTCTTTTGGAACATATAGTATGTATGTGAAGATTTTTTTGGTAATAACCTTGTTATAGGAGTACATAAAATAAGGCCTATTGTTGTTATCATTAGTGAAAAAAATATTTTTCCTTGAAGGAGGTGGATATTGTTGAAGTAGTGAGATGTTCAAGTGAATTCAATCTTTCATATTATCTTTGCAATAAAGAGAATAACTAATGTTTGCACTAATGGCCTAATTGAATTGCTTTAAATCCTACTTAAAGTAATCATATGATCCTTCAACTTGATTGCATGTTCTTGAGCATGCTTCAATTTGGTAGCATGTCCTATTTTTAGAAATAAAGCAACATTTTAAGGAAAATAATATATGAAGAAACTTACAATAATCTTAAAAGAATATAGAGTGTAAAAAATACCATTAAATAAACAATTGAATCATGTAACAAATTCTCTTCTATGCTTGGTGTCATCTTTCTTGGCATTTGAGAGTTGAGCAAACAAGATATGATGTTTAGATTTTTCTTAATTGAAGCATTTGAATAACTTGTCAATATTTGATTCCCAACTAATAAGAGAACCAATAATAAGACGGTAAATCCAATCAACTATCACACTTTGTAATGTTTTAAAAAATTAAAAAAACTAATATTTTTATATGCCACAATCAAATTCCACATGCGGTGTTGAACGCTAAAATTTTCTCACTGGGATGTTGCTTTTTATCATTGTATAATTTGAGAAAACTATTTTTTGATCCATGAGAAGCTTTTGATGTTAATGAAAGGCCATCAAACAAATATAATATCCCCATGGAAATAATGGAGGTGGGTGATTGTTGTTTTTTTACATCTTGATTAACCATCACTTATTATATTTTTTCTTCTAAAGTTGAAAATATTGAAGAATATTCTTTTGGAGAGAATGAACAAGATTTGCTTTCCTTCATGAATGAGTGTAGACTTCCATATAAGTATTCATTTTTTATTCCTTAATGGAGTCACTAAAATATGTTAGCATGGTAATTCACACATTTTAGTACAACACAAAACCAAACAGACATGTTTTAGAACCACTCTTCAAATTAAAAGAGGAAGCTCTCTATGAACAAAAATAAAAACTTAAAACCCTAATCTAAATAGCATGTACTTTATGATTTATACAATATTTTTTTGGTGGTCCACACTCATGCTAAACAAAGGTATTTTCTAGATTAGCCTAGGACTAAAGACTAACACACACTTCATATCAAGGTAAAAAGTTTCTATAATTTTGACTAAAAATAAACCTCACATAACTATTAAATGTTCACTCTTTCTAACTAAAATAAAATATTAAAAATATGTGAGCAAGACACAAGGATTACATATGTTCGAACACAAGTACATAAACACTTTGATAAATTGAATTTACTTCATCAAAACCTATAATACAAAGCATACAAACTCACAAATAAGTTGTCCCAGGATGAGGGAGCATCTTTTAAAAATAAGTTGAAATTTTGGAATGTAGATTGGGTGGGCTCATATGGGGCCTCTAGGGGTTTAATGGTGCTTTGGAACCTTTAATTGATTTATCTGGAGAATTCGGATGTCGAAAGGAACTAGTTGGCATGCAAAGCAAGGAGTTTATTGTCCAATATGCATTTTCTATTGCTTAATGTTTATAGTCCATGCTCATGCAATGAGAAAAGGAAAGTTTGGGGTCATATTGAGAGGGTTTGTAACAACTCTCAGATGGAGTTTTGTGTTGTGGAGGTGACTTCAATGTAATTCTACGTCAACAAAATAAAGGGGGTAAGGAGAAAGTTGCAATATCTGAGAGATTTTGAGGATTTTGTGGAGAGAAACATGTTTATGGATATTCCAATGTCGAGCGAAGCTTACACATGGATACATAGGCGATTAAGTTTCAACAACATCATTGAGCGCTTGGATTGTTTCCTTTTTAAAGGCGATTTAGGTATGTTTCCCTTTGTGTTAGAGGGAAGTATTTTGCCTCAATCAGGATCGGATCACTATCTGATCTACTTGGAGATTATTAAGGAGAAGAAATTGGTAAGGTGTCCCTTCAAGTTCAAAAAGATGTGGATGAGGGATCATTTTTTTTCAATCTCATTCAATAGTGGTGGTTTGAAGTATCTTCGAGGGTACTAACATGTTCCAGATGGTTTCAAAGCTGAAACAATTAAAACAACAATTGAAGAGTTGGAATAAAAATAGCTTCAAGAATATCTTTGTAACAAAAGGGAAGTTGAAACGGGAACTGCAAGCTCTAGATGAAGTTGTTTTAACCAAAGGTATGGATGCAAAATGTACTTGAAGGAAAAGGATTTGATGAACATATATGAGGAGGTACTGGTGCAGGAGGAAGTCTTTTGGAGGCAAAAATTCAGGGAATCATGGATAGGTGAAGGGGATAAAAATAAAAAGTACTTTCATAATGCCACAAAGGAGAGAAGGAATATAAACAAAATTACAAGGATTAAAGTGACCAATGGGTTGGTTCTAGATAAAATGGAAGATATAATCGAGGAGGTAGTGGACTATTACAAAAATATACTAAATAATTGGAGTGGATCAGAGTTGGGTGCCCAACAAGCAATTTTAGATAATAGTCCAAAGCTAATTATGGATGATCAGAATAAGGAGATCCTAAGGGAGTTTACAGAAGAAGAGATAAAAGTGGCATTGCAACAACTCCACGCAGAAAAGTTGCCAAGGCCTGATGGATTTCTAGCAGGTTTCTTCTGTAAGTGTTGGGACATTATGGGGAGGGAAGTGTTTGAAGCAATAGAAGCCTCAAGGAAGATGGGAAACGTTCTGAGAGAAATTAATAACACTTTAATTTCCTTGATCCCAAAAAAGGAGAAACCTTCGTCTCTAGATGAGTACAGGCCTATCTCTCCTTGTAACACAATATAAAAAATCATGTCAAAGGTTGTTGCAAATAGGTTGAAAAAGACCCTCCCTTCCATTATTTTTGATGAGTAGACGACCTTTGTTCCAAGGAGGTCCATTTTAGATGGAGTTATCATAACTCAGGAGGCTATTCATTCAATTCAAAAGATGAAGAGGGAAAGTATGCTAATCAAATTGGATATAAAGAAGGCCTATGATCGAGTGGATTGGTGGTTTCTTTTCAAAGTCTTAGAAGTTTTTGGCTTTCATAAACAATGGTTGGACTGGATTTTCAACTTTGTGGCCACCAAAGGTTTCTAGTTCTTATAAATGGATCCCTAGAATGCTTCTTCGATATGTCCAAAGGGTTAAGACAAGGTGATCCACTATCACCTTTCTTATTCATCATCATGGTTGAAGTGTTAGGAAGATTGCTAAGTAAGGAAAATTTGGAAGGCAAAGTAATTGGGATCCAAATAACTAGTAATGTTCCACCAATAATGCATTAGCAGTTTTTTGATGACATAATTTTTTTTGGGGTGACACAAAGAAGAGAGGAAAAAAACTTCAAGGAGGTCCTAGACACTTACACTAGTGCTTCAGTTCAAGAGGTGGGTAGAGAAAAATATGAGATTTTCTTTTTTAATTCAAAGCCTAGCTTGGAAATGTAGATTTTGAGAATTTTGGCCTTCAATAAAGGTAGCCTTCCCTACAAATATCTCGGTCTACCCCTAGCAACTGGGGTGCATCGTGGGAGATTATGAGACCCATTAGAGCAAAAGGTGGAAAGCAAGCTAACCATATGGAAGGGGAGGTGGCTTTCCTAGGCCGAAAGAATCATGATGGTGTATGTAGTGATCTTTGCATAGCCAATATATTTGATGTCATGTTTAGGTTGTCCACTTGGGGATATCAACAAGATCAATCAAAAAATGAGAAGGTTCTTTTGGTAAGGAAACTCAGGGCAACACAAGATTCCTCTCATTACCTAGGAAAAGGTTTACAAGTCAAAACAAGTCAATGGGGTGGGATTAATGAATTTGTTGAAGCATAATAGGGTGTTAGGCACAAAGCTAGTTTGGAAAATCTATTCATGTCCAAACCTAAAATGGGTGAATATTTTTAAAAATAAATATTTGGATGAGGGGGAGATGTGTATTTTGAGCTCAAGGACAGTCCCCCAAGGCTCAAGGATCTAGAATTTTATAAGCCAATGTTTGTCCCTCGTCACAAACTATCTCACCTAGAACATAAATGATGGAAGATCCACACTTTTATGGGAAGACTCCTAGGGGGTTTCAAGAGCTTGGACAACAGGGTTGAATTGGATCCAGTAAAACTTGCAACCAGACATAGTTGGGGCTTTCATGTTCGAGACTATCTACAAGCCTCAGAGAAGGATGGCTATGTTCAATGGTCTTGGAAAGATGCAATGACTCTAGGAATCTTTAAAGCCTTGGCTGAGCTATATAAAGATTCTTTATCAGACAAAATAATTCACATCAAATAAGTCAGAGATAAATTAGTTTAGAACAGGTCTCACAATGGTCAATATAATGCAAAGGACGGTTATAGGCTCTTGGGTAAGCGAGAGGAAGCAACAATGAAGCTACCAATTAAGTTATGTTGGGACAAAAATTGCCTTCCAAAGGTGGGAACCTTCACTTGGGTGGCACTACAGAATAAAATCTTGACGGTTGATAAGTTTAGAAAATTGACGTTCGAAGGGCCCTCCAGGTGTGTTGGCAAGTTGTCCTTTTTCCAAGGAGTGTTGGCAATGGTTGTGCACCAAATTAGGATGGAAGAGTGCTCTTCCTAATGACATTTTAAGCCTATTTCAATCATGGCCTCTACTATTCAAATCAACGTTGTTTTCAAGTTTAAGACTAATAAGACCATCCATGCTCCTTTGGGAGATTTGGAAGGAGAGGAATAGAAGGTTATTTCAAGGGAAGGAAATGTGTCTTCCTTCCTTTCTCAACAAATTTGAGGTTGCTATGGTGGAAGTAGCCAATAATATGCCAATTGGATAGAACCCAAACAAAGAAAGTTTCACAAAGTGGGATTTCAAGATGAGGAAAAATTGGTATGGTATGAAAGTCCCTCTCTTTTGGGGGGAAGGTGGGAAAAAGTCTCAAAGGGCAAGAGAACAAGCAACTTGGAAAACCTACTACGGGTCAGTATTGTTGTGAGGGGGAATAAAGCAATAGAGAAACAAGCAATGAATTAAACAAACTTAATTTAAACAAGATAAAATTCTAATCATACTCATGAAATGAAGTTTTAAAATAACGAAATCAAACAAAGTAATCCTGAAGATAACATAAATTGTATTCAAAACCTTAAAAGCTATACCATCCCATGTTAGAGTTGTGTTTGTATTGACATTTGGATGTCGAATTGCTCGAACCAATACAAATCCTCCATTGTTGTTGTTGCAAAAGCTTTGATTTGTGTTGATAATGGTGAACTAGGATGTGATGACAACTCTTAATATGCTCAAAGGATAATTGCTTAGTGCTTTGCTATGAAGATTCTAGATGATTTGTGAGAAGGTAGAGGATTATTTTATAGATTTCCTGTTTTGAGATGAGCGATCAAGATTTCGTACTAAAAGATCTCGATCAATGATTGAGAACCATGAAAGGAAATAGATTGGAATGATTAGTGGATTTAGATTGCATAATCTATGTGATTGAAGAAATCAAGTTGAGTAGTTAGTGATATAATATATATAGGCCTCTGTGCATTTTCTCTATAAAAAAATGTTGAGTAGTTAGTGGGATTGAAAAATCAAGTTGAGTGGTTAGTGGGATTGAAGAATAGATGAGTTAGTAAGCCATTTAGAGTGAGAAATTAGTGGTCATGATTTTCTCAATCACAAAAGGAGGGTGAGGATAATTAATTAATTGAAATAAATTAATTAATATTTAGAGATGAACGTGCAATTCATGTTTGACTTTAACAAATAAAGTTGTATTTGTTTGTTGACTACGTTGAATGATGTTGAATAATTAATTTAATTATTCAAGTTTAGAGAGGGGAAAGTGATTTAGTTAAATTATTAAGTGATAACAAGTTAATTGATTTAGACGAATAGGGTAATTGGTGACAATTAAATAATTAATGTTATTTAATTAATCAAGAGGAATAAATTTAGGTTAATGATGATATAGTGAATTAATTAAATAATTTAAATATTATTCAATTAATAAGGGAAAATAGGGTTTTTGAAGTAAATGATGTGAAATACAATGATATTAATGATAATGATGCCAATAATAAAAAATGTCATTCAGGATGTGTGATATGCGTTAGGTCATTTTTACATGTCTACATTTTGCCCCTCTTTGAGACAAAGTATTGGTTGGTTTGCTTCAAAGAATTTGATGTTAAGATCAAGATTTGAAATTTTTGATATGCCCCACTGTGCCCAGGCGATCAACTGAAAGATAGAACAACGTTGGGCTACCCCCTCGAGAGGTTGGCCAAAACAGATATTTTTTAGGTCAGGCTCGCGACAAGGTTCCATTGTAGTTCAGATGCGTAGAGAACGAAAAATTAGGCCATAGGGCCCTTGTTTATAGTTTAGATGTTCTTGGGTGCTCATAATTGTAACCTAGGAAGGTTTCCTAGGTAAAAAATTAGGGTTTTGGGGGTAAAAATAGGAAATTAGGGTTCATTTTTCTCATTTGCACTCTGAGCCCTTAGTGAATTCTTGTCTCTGGAGATCCTGATTTGATAATTTTTGAGTCGCGATGTTGAGGATTCCAAGTGCCCCACATCGTTCAAAGGATGTATGTGACTTTAAGAGGCCAATTGGTGCAAGTGTCATGGTATGTATCACTTTTGTTCCTATTTTCATCTTTCCATTTTTGCATAATTAATGCTAGAAATCATTAACAACAGCAATAATTTTGTGAAATTATCGCTTTTGCCTCAATTTTACCGCTATTATTGTTTGTGTTTTTCTTGCTTTTGCTTTTCTTGCTCGCTATCATTTTTTTTGTTCATTATTGCATTTTTGCTCACTTTTGATTACCGCTTTCGTAAAAAATGTTTGATATTGTTTTTCTACTTGTGAAATGACTGTTATTGTGAATTTTGTTCGTTGTTGAAAAATTTGCTCGCTTTTGTCATTTTTGACGCTATTGCTCAAAATGCTCGCTATTGTCAAAAATAGGGCTGCTATTGCTTTTCTTGAAAGATTTAGCCAATTTTCCTACAGTCTTAGGTTCGTGAAATTATTTTCTAGCAAATTCTTAATCGCATGGGTTGAATGTTTGTAGGCGTTTCTAAAACAATTGTATTTGAGAGAGCGACGACTATGACAATTGTTCGACCTACTCATTAGTTTCTTCGAGGTTAAGAGAGACTTTCTGGATACGATAGTTTTGTGTTATATATGTTACATTCTTGAGATACGATGCCATAGGGCCATGATTACCGCCCTTGTAGAGAGATGGAATTTAGAGTTGTCGTCCTTCTACCTATTGACCAACGAGATGACCATTACACTAGAGGATGTGTGGAGGATTCTTTGCATCCCTATTCACGACAAACTTGTGACTTACGATGTTAGGCAGGGTACTTTTGCCATGCAGCATGTACTTGGCGTTCGACAACTTCATGTGGTGGACTCAGAGATAGACTTGTCTCCGTTTGTTGACAGTGTTGATTTGATATTGTTGGTCTTATCAGGTTTGATTATGGGGCTTGTGGTGCCCAATCGTAGAGGTTGAAATTTTCCTATTGGCTAGGATATATGTATTGAGCAAATGATGGAGCACAGTACGAGGTATGTGTGGGGTCCATGTCTTTTAGTGCACCTATATAGAGACATGCATGAGGTTGCCTATCGTGGAGGCAGTTTTATCTCTACTGGCATGACAATGTTGCATGTATGGGCTTAAGAGCATATCCCAGTGATGATGCCATATGGCATTATGGATCGGGATCTGGAGGATCTATACTCTTATATATATTCAAATTTTATGTATTATACCTGGTCTGTTCGGTTACTGTATTAGCGAGGCATTTTTTATCACATGCCTGCACTTATTTGGAGACCATGGCTAGGCTATGAGGCCTTGCATGATGATGTGGATCAGCTCCCTTATTACTGACATACACGATGGTTGATAGGTCGTGTGGATTCTCTTCTCAAGCATGACTTGCCTAATTAGGTTCTCCAATAATTTGGAGAGTGGCATACATGGTTTAGAGATGACTATCATGCACATTTTGGGAGGACATATCGAGAGTTGAGGGTGTGAGGGCCACAAGCCTCTTCTATTGATGTTGTAGCTGAGTTCAGATGGCTTGCCCCATTTGGATGGGGTTGGGCAGCAGGGTTAGTTGACCCTGGCACTACATGTGACTATGATCAGTGGTGGGCTCATCGTGTTCCTCTTTGCTTTATAGATCTTGTTGGTGCTAGGACAATTGTGGGGAGATCTAGTGTGATTGACCGAAGGGGTGAGTGATAATAGCCCAGGATTGCAGCAGAGCAGTTAGATAGAGTAGGGCATGATGGGTAGAAAGATCAGCCTGATCCAATGCAACAAGATCAATAAGTACCACAGTTTCCTCCCCCACAGGAGGATGCAATAGCACATATAGCCCAGTTGATTGTAGATAGAGACGCTCGGGTCATCAAGAGGGATACAAAGATTATTTAGAGAAAGGTGGCTAAGGCACAAGTGGTGGAATTGACTACCGAGAGAGATGGCTTCCATTAGGAGCTAGATGGGTTCCGACAGGAGAGAGATGTCGTTAGGTAGGATCTGGCCATAGAGAGGCAACTTAGACTTACAACTAAGATATCATTAGCTTCCTCCATTCCTCTTGCTTAGTACTAGGTCGAGCGAGATTAGTTGTTATTGAGATGTACATATTATCAGACTTCATATCAGGCCTTTGTTCCCAAAGCTCAGAGATGGCTTCATTTTGGAGAGTCGAGCACACAAACAAGTGCATAGTTGGGTGTTCAATTAGTTAGGCAACCTCATTAGTCTCCAATCATCCTGCAGCCATCTCCCCATTAAAGCTAGAAGTAGCCGATATCTCCACCACGAGATGACCAACAGGGTTGAGGTTGCTTGATCTTTACATGATGTTTATTGTTTTAGAGACTTCATGTAAACATGATATTTTGTATATATATTCATCAACCCAGCTGAGGCCTTGTATATATGTATTTTTTTGTATATTTTGAGATCACACATGTTACTTGATGATGTATCTAACATTCTCATTTTTTATGATGTATGAGATATACCATGTTTTGATTCGGCTTTATTATGTGTTATGAGATGATTATGGATGATGATTTATACATGCTCATGTATTTTTTATACTTTTTCTAATGCATTTATATGATATGGATGGATGTATGGTTTATATATCTATTTGATGGATGATGATATATTATGTATGTGATGATATATTATGTTTTTATGGATGACTATATGATGTGTGATGTTTTATCATTTTATTATGGTCATGATATGTACTGATGAATTTTGTGGATGTAGGATGCATGTGGTACTAATGATATTGTGATGTAGGATGGAGTTGTTAGTTAGAAGAAGTGTTTAATGATTTTAGAGATGGATAGAATTTTGATGTTGTTAGTTACTGATGAGTTTTGCTTTTTCTTTCATAGAGGCTTCGTATCTTTTAGCAATAATTTTTGATGTAGCAAACAGACACAATGCACTAGGATATTAATAACCAAGGTGGCTTTGTATCCTTTGCGTGGACTTTGAATTTGCAAACAAAGAATATTCTTGCTCATACCAAACATACGAAAACCCTGTTAGAGTGTATGGTTGAGTTGTGTTAAAACATTTCGGCCCAGTTACACAGAGAGGTATGAAGTACCTAACATGCAACTACTACATGAATTGCCTCAACACAACTTTCATACATAGAAAAAAGCAAGTATTCACCGTATTAGTATTTAAAAAACATCTAACAAACAAAACAAATATAAATTGACAATCAACATCTTCATTCCTTCCTCTCTAAATCCTTAACAGACATCCTTGAGAGATCTTGGGAATGTGATAGTAAGATAAATTAAAAAGGTAAGATCATAAAGAGATAAAAAATGTAGTATCACTTGCCATGGTTGTTTGATGTTTCAAGATATTATCCTTTAGTGATTTCTATTGTAGGAATTTTTTATTCGTTAAGACATACGTTAAGATGTTGACAATGAATAATTGATAGGTAGGCTGTTTGAATACTTAGGCATTGTTTTAGTCTGATGATGATCAAGTCGTTTCAATCTTTACTTTGGAAGTTTTGATTTTGGTGTTTTTTTTGTTTATCAATTGCTTTGTCAAAGGTTGAAGGTGGTGTTTTGTTTATTATGAATGGAAAGTTTATGCAAGATAGGTGACAATGGAGATAGGACCTTTTGTGATTTAGTGATTTATTTGATGTTGTTTTTGTTGTTTTCAAGAAATTTAGAGATAATTAGGGAGATCTAAAGGGACTGACCTAGTGCCTCGTGGGTTGATCAGAGATTAGCCTTTCCTATGTGATGAATGTAGAGACATTGTAGTTCGACTTTATTTACTGACATTGTTTTTGGAGTTTTTTGTATTTCATGTGTTTTTTTGGATTTTGATAGGATATTTGAATATTTTTTTTTTGTTTTGGGGGACTAACCTAGGGCCTCAGGGGCTTGTCGATGATGGCCTTGCCTACATTATACACACAAAGGTTTGTAGTTCGCTTGTTTTGATAAGAGTATGCTTTTGAATTTTTCTAATTTTTCAAACGTTTTTGGATTTTTGACTAAGTTTAAAGACCATGATGGACACCTTAGGGGACTGACCTAGAGCCTCAAGGGCTGATCAAAGATTAGCCTTGCCTATGTTATACACATAGAGACCACGTAATTTGACTGGTGTTGACTCAAAGCATAATTTTTTTTTGGGGATTTTGATGTTTTGACTTTGTTTTTTATTTTTCCAGTTTTCAACAGTGATGGGATGTACAAGGATCCAATTTGCTACCAATTTCAAGAAGTTACCCCTAGTTTGAGAAAAGATTACATTTATTAGGGGAGATGGATTTTGATGGTGCAACAAGGTTCAACACTTGATCAGTCATTGATCCATGGTTGGTTGCACGTTTTATTAAGGGACGAATAGGGTGGATGCTTTAGATAGTGCTAATAGATAAAGATGCAGGTCTTATTCAAATGTAGTGCTTATTTACCAGGTTTTCACTACAATACCTGTCCTAGAAGCACCACAAAAGTGGTTTTCACTTAAAGAACATTTTATTTCTCTTTACTTTTTTTCTTTATTTTTTCTTTTTTTTGCTTTTTTAGCTTCCTTTTTTTTCCTGGGATACTCTAATGTGCTCAAGTATAAAACTTTTTGAGATGGGTGCTATTCAGAGGTTCGACTAAAGGTTCTCCTTTAGGAGTAGCCAATTGATAAGATCCAAAGCTATAGCTTGATGTGATGATGAAAGGACCTAACCAATTTGGTTCAAACTTCCCCTTCCCATCTTGATTCAGTTGGTCTTTTATTCTCTTTTAGTACTAGGTCACCAACTTGAAAGCTTTTATTTTTTATCTTATTGTTGTAACTTTGTTTGAGCCAATTTTGATAAACCTAGAGATGGTTTAACGCGCTCAAATGACTCATCTAAAAGTTCCAACTCACTCAATCTAGATACTCAATATTCCTCATTGTTGACCATGCCTTTTAAGGATACTCACAGTGAGGGGATTTTGACTTTAATAGGTAGGATTGCTTTAGATATGTAGACCAAGGAAATATGTGTGGCACCTGTAGGTGTAGGAATGTTGGTTCGGTAATCCCATAAGGCTAGGTTTAGTTGTAAATTCCAATCACGACTGATGTCATTAACGGTCTTTTTAAGTATTTTCAAAAAAAAAATATTGGATGTTTCATCCTGACTAATTCCTTGGGGATAGTAGGGCGTTGAGAATCGGTGTTGGATAGAAAACTTTGAACAAAGCTCATGGGAATCTTAGTTTTTAAATGGGGTTATGCTATTCATTACAATAGTTTGGGGAATTCCATATCAACAGACTAGATAATTCAAGATAAACTTGGATATTTGTTTCCCTATGATGTAAGTTAACGAAATTGCTTCTCTGTAAAGTATTCAGTTGCAGTGATAATGAACATGTGCCCATTGGATGAAGTGGGAGATATCTTACCTATCAAGTCTAGTCCCCACTTCAAGAAAGGCCATGGTGGTGTTATAGGTCATAGGTTTTGTGCTAGTGCATGAACAAGATGATTGTGTTGTTGACATTGGCAACATCTTCTTGAGTAATGAATGCATTATTGTTCCATTGAGGGCCAATAATACCATGTTCTCAACAATTTTTGTAATAGATTGGATCCACTAGAGTGAGACCCACAAATACCTTCGTGCACTTCTTGTAAAGTGGCTTGCGCTTCTTCCATGTTGAGACATCGAAGTAATGTACCATCTAGACTTTGTCTGTATAGGGTATCTCCTAAGATGGTGAAATGAAAAGTTCTACAGACAAAGGTTTTATTTTGGTGTGTCGTTAAGTCAAGAGGTATGATACCTTGTTGGATATAGCCAAATGTATCTTGGTACCAAGGTGAGTTAGGACCAACATCACAAACTAGTTCTAATTTTGGAATATCGAATGTCGGTATAAGTAGTTGCTCCATGAGGAATTCATATTTGGGATTTTGAGAAATATCGAGGAGTGATCTTAGTGTTGTCATAGCAGTAGCTACTCTATTGTTGATCCTTGGAACATGTTCAAAGGCGATGAAGATAAAGTACTATTTGAAACTATCCACCATTATTTTGTATGGCATAAGCTTGTCATCCTTTGTTTGATATTCGC
The DNA here is from genome assembly GCA_007258455.2 of Sequoia sempervirens. NCBI lineage: Eukaryota > Viridiplantae > Streptophyta > Pinopsida > Cupressales > Cupressaceae > Sequoia > Sequoia sempervirens. The sequence continues at coordinate 568,024,791 of VDFB02000015.1, read as the reverse complement.
CATTTACCTGCTAGATGACTAGTTGGGAGTCTCCATAGACATGTAGTTCCTTTATCCTCCATTCTACGACCATCTTCAGTCTTGTGTTAGCGCTTCATGTTCAAAAATGTTATTGGTACACGGAAAGGAAATCTTGTAAGCCTTAGGTATACTATCTCCTTGTGGTGTGAGAAATAAGATACCAACCCCTGAGTTGTGTTGAGTGTGGGACCCATCAAAGTACAAGGTCCAACAGCTAGACTAATCAGTTAGAAGTATGCTTTCATCTAAAAATTATGTTACTAGAGGTTGATGATCTTCCATCGATGTATCTACTAATTGATCTACTATAATTTTTCCTTTTATAACTTTTCTATCAATATACTCTATGTAAAACTCACTAAGTATCACTACCCACTTAGCGATCCTCCCTGTTAGAGCTTCTTTTGCTAATAGATACTTTAGGGTGTCCACCTTTGATATCATCTTTACTTATCTATTTAATATGTAGTGTCTGAGTTTTTGTGCCACAAAGACGATAGATAGACATGCTCTTTCTATGGGTGAATAGTTCAATTCATATCCCACCAGTGTTCGACTAATATAATAGATTGCTCTTTCCTTGTTATTATTATCCAATTGTGCTAACAGAGTTCCTAACACTGACAGTGTTGTAGATACATATAGGATCATTGCCTTATCTTGAATTTGTGGCATTAATACTAGAGGAGTGAGTACATAATCCTTGACCTATTGATCTCGCCTGATCACATCTGTCATCCCATTTGAATGCTATGTATTTGCATAGAAAATAGGTGAATAGATGGCACTTGTCTGCCAACTATGCGATGAATCTCCTGATGGGCTGTAATTTACCTTGTAGACTTCTCAACTGCTTTAATGTTTTTGGAGGAGGTATTTCTAATATAGCTTTTACCTTGGCAGGATCTACCTCGATGCCTCTTCTTGATACTATGTAACCCAACAACTTTCTAGAAGCCACGCTTAATACACACTTCTTTGGGTTGAGACACAAGTTATATTTTACTAGCCTGTCAAATACCTTTGCTAGGTTGGCCAAATGATCTTCTCTTTTGATGCATTTTGCTAGTATTTCATCCACATAATCTTCCATAGTGGTATGCAACATATCATCGAAAATGGTGGTCATTGCTTGTTGGTAGGTTGCTCCTGCATTCTTTAGACCAAATGGCATGACGTTCCAACAAAAGGTTCCCCATGCACAGGTGAAAGTTGTTTTATGTTGGTCCTCGAGATATATCTTGATTTGATTGCATCCGGAGAAGTCGTCCATCAGTGATAGCATTTCATGCCCTACAGTTCGATCTACAATCATGTCGATGTTGGGTAGAGGGAAGTCATCCTTCGGGCAAGCCTTGTTTAGATCCTAAAAGTATGTGTAGATCCTTATGCCCCCAATGGGCTTTGATACTGGTACTAGATTAGATACCCATTCAAGATAGTCAATGGGTCTGATGAAGCCCACATCTAATAGTTTCTGAAGTTCTACTTTGACCAAAAGTGTTATCTATGGATGCATCTTTCATAGCTTTTGTTTGATGGGTTTAGCTCTAGGGAATATTGTTAGGTGATGTACAACTAATGTTGGATCTATCCCTAGCATGTCTGCATATGTGCATGCAAAGTTAATTTTTTTTATTAATAAATGCTAATAAATTTACCTTTTCCTCAGGATCAAGTGATGTTGCATGATATGTTATTTTGGGTGTTTTCGTTGTGCCAGTATTGATAGGTTTGAAGTCTTCAATTAAGAGCACTAATTTTTCTTGACATTATGTGGTGGGGAGATTGAATCCTCCATCTTTGAGCACCTCAAAGAGGTTTTCACCCTTAGATGCATCCTTTATTTTTCTCTTTTCTTGATCTGATAAAGCCACATTGTGGTTTTCCTTAGGGGGCCTCTTTTTTATTTTTAAAATTTTATTTTTTATTTTTGTGACCAGAAGACGCAATCTCCCCTCCAAAATATGCTCCTTGATCTAGTTCCATTGCAAAACCTGCTTTATGATCTCCTTGGGGTATATCCATTCAAAGTCCCATAAACTTCACAATAGCCTCATTGTTTTGGAATGAGTCCAAAACCGGTGTATGATTCTCTTGGTCCCAATCTATCAACTATGGAAAATGCAAGGATATTTTGTCATTAGTATCTGCAAAGCTTATGGAAGTTGTAGCTAGGGTAGGGACATTGGTTTTATGAGGCTCTATAAGGTATCTAGGCTATACTCACTAGAGTCGCAAGAATCCCACTTGTATTCATTGGAATTTGTTTCAATATGGTCATCGCCAAATATAGGTTCAATGGTGATGGTATTTACGTTGAGGTTTTCA